>JADFUC010001873.1:0-232933 GCA_019722365.1 Lithospermum erythrorhizon
CTAAAGAATTAAACTTTTAAATTATATAAGCTAAGACATTAATATATACATATAACAATATGATAATTAGATACTATTTGAATCCATTTTATGCTCTTTTGACAGTTGCTTCATTTCTAGTAATAGACGTCTTGTTGTTTGTTTGAAGTTTAGAATCTTCATCTAGAATTTGAAAATATTCGATCTATTCAAAAAACTTACTGCTTTAAAAGTATATATGCACGAACCAATATATGGATGATGGTAAACACCTTTCCTGTTAACACTTTGTTTACCATTGACAATTTACTTCATTAATTTGTTTGTGTTTTATGCATTGAATGGACCACTATGTTGGGAATTAGCATGAAATAATGCAATTATAAGAAATGTAATTTTCCTAAAATGATACTAACTGTTGGTACTACCTCTTACCATTTGTTATCAATTCAACTCTTCTGACGGAGTCTTTGTGAATCAATGAATATGAAATTTTTAAATACATGTTACCTTTGAATTTGTTGACCTTTTTACTTTAGAAGCACTGTTTTACTATATTTTCAAGGTGTTCCTTCATTTGTGGTACAGTCGCCCATTACTCACCATTTCAATTCTAACTGTTAAAAACAAATTTGAATTTGTTATATAACTTTGTTTAGTAATATTCAATGGATGAACTAATTATAAAGTGACTACTTACTTATCAATACAGATTTCTCTTTTTCTCAATTTGTTCGGCTTTTTGCATGTATTGTATACCATTTTCACATTTGCAAATGAAATCCCAATATGTCTGCAATTTCATATATTTTATTCGTCTGTATGGGTATTTATTCAATGCAAATTATATATACTACCGATTGACTAATTGTCTCTTCAATGATTTCTTCAAATTTTGAAGTTGTATATCATATTTGGAACTTAAGTTCATCTCTTTGATTTAAAGCCAATGTCTTTTATTTGAATAATAGTTCTGCTTGGAAGGATTAACAAAGTCAAAATTCCTAATTTTTACTTTCTGAATTCTCCATTTGCATGACTTGGCCTCTAAAGCTCCAGCTAAACTACCAATACTCTCACTCATACAATATACAACATGAAAGACTTTAAAAACAATTACAGAATTTCTAATTTGATTTATAATTGAGTTTTTAATAAAGTTATATTGAAGGTGTTAATTTATTTACCTTTTCATCCATGAATATTATTAGATCTTCTTCTTTGATCACAGAATCTTATTACTGCATAATTTATTACTTACTTAATTATTAGCTATTGGCCCAAAATTTACTACAAGGCTCGAGATCATCAATATATTTGTGTCGATCGATTCTTTGTTACTTGTACACATCTCCTATATAAATTTTGAAAATTAAGAGCAATAAATTATGATAGACTAATTAATTCACAAGAATGTATATAGAGGCAAATTCTCTTATCACTCAATAGTACATTATACATAATTAGTAATAATAACATTATCCAAATTATGTTTAAAAAAAGTATGTAAGATCGATAGATATCATGCAACAAAGCTCTGACGACCTCTATCTGCAAATCTAGTTCATCAGTGAAACCACCCTTAACAAAGCTTCTTTATACTCCTTTCTTATATTATAAACAAACAAACCCACCTAAAGTATATTTTCGAACACCAAAACTCACTCTATATTGCATTAAATTCCATTTTAGTACTCATGTGACACTCCAAACACCAGCTAATAATTAAAATCACTAAAAAAACCAAAACTAAATAAGATATCAAAATTCCAATCAATTCCATAAGTACCAAACAACCATGTTACATTAAAATTCAAACATGCCCCACAAAAATCTAAGCAAGAAACAGAAAATCTAAACCAAACCCACATAATAAAACACAGTAAAAACCGTGACAAAGCTTTAAACTTTTCATATAACAAAGCTCTAATTGACCCCAATTTTTGCAATTCTAGTTCATCAGTGAAACCACCCCACAAATCTTCAAACTTTCATATTTTAAGAAGAGATGAGTTTTTTGGTACCTGAAATATTAATTATCAACCAGCGGAGAACCTGTCAATACATCAAAATCAAATTTTTTAGGTGAGTTTCAAAGTAGAGAAATTTAATTAATTAATTGCTAATTTTATCTTGAAAGTATAATGCAGTCAAATTTAATTGTCTATCTGCCTCAATATATAGACGTATTGTGCCTTTGGTGTCTGAGTTTGATATGTGTTCTACTTCTTTGTAGCTGGATTTGATTAGGAGTAGTGTTCTTATTTCCTTCTGTTTCTCTTTGTTTTGATTTTATCTTGTATATCTATGTGATGTTAATCTATATTTTAGCACTATGAGTTTCAATACCTTTTGATACCATTAACAGAAGTTGTTTGAGGTTTTTGAATAAACATGGTAATCAATAATTTGATGTAATACTACGTCACTCTCTTGTTTTAATTTGTTGTATTATAATAATATAGATAGTATTCCATATCACCTAATCTTATACTATTATCTTTTTTCATAATACGATTGCTAGATAAAATTATTTATTAATAGACAGAAAATTATAATGGAAATATAAAAGCTACAACGAAAACGTAAAAAATTACATCGAAATCAGAATAATCTAACTACATGAAATGTTAATTTTCCCAGACAATCATCTAATATGAATCTGATATAAAATTGAGGGAGATAATATAATCCGTAATATTTACTCAACATATTTACAAGCAATCATAAAACTCAATATTAAAGTGGTGAACGATGACATTAATTTATCATATAGATACTCTAAAAAAAATCATATGAAATCCACATTAAAACTCAAGATTAAAATAATTGGGAGAATACATATAAAGTTTAAAAATTAAAACAAAATAACTATCTATTGAAGAAATTGAACGAAGATTAATGTTGAATTGTGAACATGGCCTCTAAAAATTGGTATCTTGATGGTACACAGTTGTCACATGTTTCAGAGATCCTTGTCAACTCTCTTATTTCACCTTTCAAAAAAAATGAAAATGTTAGTTAATATTGGATTTGTATTATGGC
The DNA here is from genome assembly GCA_019722365.1 of Lithospermum erythrorhizon. Classification (NCBI taxonomy): domain Eukaryota; kingdom Viridiplantae; phylum Streptophyta; class Magnoliopsida; order Boraginales; family Boraginaceae; genus Lithospermum; species Lithospermum erythrorhizon. Next base: position 3,025 of record JADFUC010001873.1, read on the forward strand.
GAACATTTTGATGCATTAGAATACAAAACACCCTTCAATATGTGTATAACTTTAATTTTTATGGTGATAATGTAAGGAATCTAATTGCCCTGGGCCTACGCCTGAAAAGGAGACTAATTATAATCTGAACACTGTAGCCACCATATCACGACGACTGGCTTTAAAGCGACTATGCTTTATCCAAAAATGCGATTTACAATTAAATTCTGTAAAAATAGTTTTTAAAATTTACAATCCATCGTATGAGTATCTAACCAACTAACTCCATATATATATACAACATATCTTAAAAGACAAGAATGCCTAAAGTGCCAATCGAGACTAAATACCTGTATCCCGAATACAAAATAACCGTCGACAAGGCTAAAGTTCGAAAAATGAACACAACAATCAAGAAAAATGTCGACAACACAACAAAACGAGACTACAGATCCTCAACACCGATGCTCACCTAGCTACCGAAATATAAACTCAAACAAATTCTCCGACTAATCCGCCTACCACAACCTGAAGAAAATGAAAAGCCAAAGTCGTATCAGTGGCGTGTCAAGCTTAGTGGTAGGAAAACTTAACACGCGGGCGAACTTAAACCATACGAAACGATACTAATATATATAAGAATAAATACGAATAAATATGTATATACCCAGACTACCTAATAAGGCCATATCATAAAAGAAGGTCGAGGCATAACATGTCAAGATATAATACAAAAGCTCACTAAGCGCATTAATAATCACCCGTAATAAAATCACAGACTCAACAACTACTATAACTCTAGTCATCAAACCATCTATCTCTATTTCCACCAAGATACCAACCTCTAATGCCAAGCATACGTCAACTGGCCTACTCCAAGCAGAATTTTAATTCAATCGCTAATAAACTTCTTTTACCATAAGAGATAAGTGCCAACACCAACAATGCACACAACAAAGAGGTCATAGATAATCACCTTATACCCCAAGATAAGGCCAAACCGCACTTATACCGAAGAGGCGCCAATAATAGCCACATATCCCGCAAGTGAAATGAGAGTCACCTAACCCCTAATCATCCCAACTATAGGGTCATATCCTAATACTCAGGTCACCTCAAAGTCACGCATAATTCCGACCAACACCTCCCAACAACCAACTACTTTATTCCCAAACAATACCAAAGCACACATCTAAAACGTCTCACAATCAAAAATCAATCGTAACCTTCTAAGCAGCCACGTAAAATACGTAAGCAAAGGCCACGAAAACACGTAAATGCCACAAGCCCATTGCATCACAAAACGTAGTCGAGAGTTCAAGATATTACTACCAAGCAAATCTTCAACGCCACAAAATCCAATCACATAATCATATCACGGCCTCACAATAAACGAATCACACATAATCATACAAACAATGACACGATAATTTCACATAATCATATTATCATTAAACGATTAATGCTTCGGGCTTAATAAATTTAAAGTAAGTACGTGAATGAAAGAACCATGATAAGTACTCACCTCTCCCTAGCTACCACAAAATCCTCATGAGATCACAATCACCAGATTCCGCCCTTCCCACGATCAACGCCAACAAAAACACCCGAAAGCATAATCAAAACCTACTACTATACTTCAAGGTTTCTAGAAGATACATTACCAACTCTAAGGAACGATTGCTAAACTGTCTAAAAATGACGAATCAAGACAACGTAAATAACAACTCGCCTGACACAACCCAATCGCCCCCTCCTCTAAAAATTTCCACCTTATCACTTTAATATTTCAAATCAACTTATAAAGCTCATCTATTTAACCCTCAAGTCCATAAATAATAACCTATACTCCAAAATCTCAATTACTACCTAACTTACCAACCATACTTTCAACCTAACCCCTCTAATCGATCATAAATCACAATTTAACCTTACAACAACTGGGCAATAAGGTCCCAATTTAAACCTCCTACACATTTAAGAGTCTTATAAAGTCAAACATCAAAGTCAACTAATCTAGAAAAGTCAACCTATCACCATAAACCTCAAACAACATCTTAACTCATGAATTAACTACTTATATTCATCATACTACCCATAACAAACTTAGAAACACAATTAAATTCAATTTATACCAAAAGTCAACAAAATTCAAACCTACCATAACTCAACAAATATTCAAAAAGCTTCCAACTTTAACTCTAAAACAACCAATTTAGAAGTCTAAGAACTTATTATTACAATTTGGGGATTGACGAAGCAAAAGTCAACTAAAGTCAACTATGTCAAAACTCATTAAATATCTTAAAAAGATCTGAACTTTCTTACCTTAATCCGTTAAAGCATTTACGAGAAGATATTCAACCAACGATCTTCGAAATTGAAAGAACAATCAAGAGGTAAACTAAAGAAAATCTCAATGAAGTTTTAAGGGGATTCTCTGCCGCCACCATCATACATTTGCATTGTCCTTTCGCGAGACGACGCGGCCGATGCGACGGTAAGATATTTAAGAATACTGAGTCGCTCTGCTTCTAAGAATTTCACTTTCCGCACTAAAATCTCAACGAAACCGATTCCAAACGTAGTACTTCCCATGACATAAACTACTACCATGAATACTAGTCTCGCACATCGATTTTATTCCGAATTAATTATACTATCTCCTGTCCCACCACGAATCGAATTTTTTTATACAAGAAGTTCAACCTTTTTTCATTTGGCGATCAAATAGTTGATTGTTCTAAGCTCGGTGTCTTCAAGTTGTTCCCGTGAATAAATATGATAAATACAATTTGATTTAAATATAATGGTATAAGAAATTTGATTCAGTTGATCCTAAAATTATAAGATTGCGGATCAATCATCACACGGTGATACATAATTGATCTAAATGAGTAATAAACAAAGAAGAACTGAGATTTGTGTGTTTCTAGAAGAGTATGCATCAATTTTTGATTGTTCATTTAATGTTATCCTTGCTAAATATGTGATGCACTTGCATTTCTTAATTTCTAATGCTTACACCCAAATCAGAAACATATATACAAAGGAAAATATCTGATGCACCACGTATATGTTAGGAATTATGTTTATATAATCTTAATATACTAAGTTTGCAATTATATTAAAATATTTTTCTAGAGTGCAAAAATTCATATTTATGGATTCAAGCAGTTAATATGCTTAACCTGTCTTTAGAATCCGTTTGTAAACAACATTTTTTTTCCATGAGCATCCTGTACTGTCTGAAGAACATGGTTTGATGAGGACTTTGGTTGTTGCCATCGAAGTTCCTCTAGACAATGCAACATACAGTTGGCCATGTGAGAATACTGATCGTGGCAAATACACAATTTACATGTTCTATATAGTTTGACCTGAGCCTTATTGATTGTCATTGTGCTAGAGACGAATTGGAACTGTTTCTTGAAGTAGAAACGGTATCCGCTGCTTTTAGGTAATAGTGGAATTCTCGGTATAAAGACTTCTTTTCCAGCATGTGTTCCTTCTGTAATTTGTGCATGGATTAAATTTTTATTGAAGTTCTTGCAAAGCATGCGGGTTCCATTACACAATCCATCAGCGGGATTTAGATTCCTTAATAACATGATTGGACAATTTTTCTTCAAAATCAGTTTGTGGTGGTTAATAGGAGTCGGTAGACAAAATTCTTATGTAGTAATTATGTATCACCTATTGCCTCATCAAAGCTTGTGTAATTAATTGCTTCACCTGGAAATAGTGCAATAAGTTTTTCATTCAATCTATCCACTTGGTCATTTCTTGGGGCAAGAATAGCTCGATTGCTCATATATTCGGCCGAATGGGCATAATTTTCTATAGATGGAAATATCAAATTAATTAGCCTTTGCTCAGATTCCTCCGAACGCCCTCGCCCCAATCGGCTCTGCACCTTAAGACTCACTGACCTACCACAAACCACCACTTATTTTCCACATTTTCCTCATTCACGCTTCACTCCAGAAATCCCACGCTTAACATCGAGCTCTTATGTGACGCAGCCTTCCGAAAAGGCATTTATTCGATTGGCTGAAAAGAACAATCAAATCATATCAACATATCACACAATAATACTTTTTACGGTCGAGATACACCTCCTCATTGTCATATGGAACTATCATTTGTTGTGGTAGTTAAATGTTACCTTCTGCATCAGTTGGCTCTTCTCCGCTGCCAACTCGTAGTAAAAACTTACTGAATTCCATATCTGATATTGCTCTCATATTCTGCGATAATGTGAATTTTTCAAAGTGAGGTTAAAACAAGTTCAAAATTGAAAAGTCAACTATCAAAACTAGAAATTGGACAATCTTTAAGTTTGGGTTCAAAGTAAATTAGGTTAAAAATACAATGTTTTGATATATTTATCATCAAATACTATACCCCACATACAAAAAATACTCATCCAAAATTAAAAAATCCAACCATCAAAATTATAAAGTGGACAATCTTTTTGTATGGGTGTACGTAGTATTTGGTGATGAATATGTGGAAAGACAGTATACTCATCAGTAAATATAAGATGGAGAAGAACTTGATTTGCAAGGCTGAAAAACATTTCTTGAAAGTTTGAATTCAGTAGCAAATGTTGCCCAAAAAGGTGTCATGGTTTGGTTTGGTTCTTTTGGAGAATAGGATTGCAAGAAATAACAAAAATAAAGAGACAATCCCCATGATTATTAGGCAAATGAAGAACATTATACAAGTAAAAATTACCTCCTAAAACGTAACATTAGAGACATAAAAAATTTGACAGCTTTAACTTTTGGAGGACTGATAAGTATAGCATCAATATTAAATTTTAAGTAAACAAATAAAATGATGTTTAGATTGAAGTTGCTTGATCATGTACCCTTCCCTCTAAATTCTTCAATGTGAGAGAAATTACCTAGTTGTATGAAGTCTAAAAGACCAAAATCTGTGGGCTTCAGTATTGAATCAACTTTGGGTGACTTCAAAAGAAAATTCTACAAGGAAAAAAAAATACATATGAAATTCAATATAAACCAAATTCAACTTAATTTCACACTTCCTATTACAAGTGCATGGGAATATATACAAGAACTTAGTTATGAGTTGCTTGAAGAATAAGAAAAATGTGATGTTTTCGACCCAAAAACACATTTGTAACTTCAAAAAAGAAGAAGAAATAAGAGATTATGGACGTTGAGGGGTTTGGAAATATAAATGATGATAAGTACTGGGGAGTTAAAAAGGAAAAAAAGAAGACTTATTGCAATATGAGAGAAAGTAGGGAGTTAAATAGAAAAAAGAAGACTTATTGCAATATGAGAGGAAGCTTATGGAACTGAGATAATTGTGAAACTACCATGTACGTTGTGATTCTCATATCATTACAAAGATAGGGTGTCTAGTCAAGGTTTTTTCTCATCATTATTCCAAAATATAATGATTAATGTATAGGATTAAAAAAGCTGTTTTGATCATTAGAAAAGTTATATCATTTTTGAGTTATTATTTCTTGAGTTATTATTAAAAAGTTAAATCGTTTGAATTATATTTGAATTATTATTTCCATTCTTTTTCAGTTATTATCAAGAGTAATTGGCACGGACTTTTAGCAGCGCCTCTAATACCCCTCCTTCACTTGACCTATAACCTCAAAAAGAAGACGTATTGCAAGTAGTTATATCATTTTGAGCTGAAAGGTTATACACACTAACATATAGTGTTGTTTGGGGTGAAATGACTATTTTGCCCTCCTTCTATTTGGTAATGGTAGTAGTTAGAAAGTTTCATTAAGCGGCAAATTGTTACTCATTAAAAAACTTAGTATTCTGTGCGTATTATTTTGATATTATTTTTCTTCAACTTTGAAGGATTATTATGCTTGTGCAATCCTTGATTTTAGGCTTATTTTGGCATGTTTTCCAGCCACCACGCGTGTTACCAAGCGGTTCCTAAATATTTAACTTAGAAATTCCAGAACGTTTCTCTTACATTTTCTGCTTGTGCCTGAAAGGGAACGTGGGATGACGATTGCCTGGGGGGGTATTTATAGTTTCGCCTCAAATGCCGCCTGACGTACGGCTGATTTCAAAGTGATCGCGATCTTAACCGGCCGAATTTGAGGCAACATTTGGACCGCCGATGATTTGAAAATTACTGATCACCAAGTAATGTATTTGGGCCATGAAAAGAAGCGTTAGGATTCATTTTAGGTCAAAAGTATTTTCTATACTGACTGGATCTTTTGGAGCCTTGATACTGCACTCAATGCGACTTCGGAGTTGCCGGGATTTAATCCACAAAACTTGGTGGAGATCTTTGATTTTGGTCCACAAATCTCAGAGTTCCTTTAAAACCCGTACTATGTAGCCTTCATTTCAGCCACGGCCTTCTCGGTTCGTCCTGCTTGGGCTAATTTACTGATAAAAATTAGGTTTTCAACCCTAATCTTATCTCACTTTAACGGCGGCTATCTTCTCGGAACCCTATTTCGGTTCACCCAATGCAAAACCCTTATTCTTTAATTTCATTAATCCTGGGGCTTATTCTACGGAACCCTGCTCGTCCGAGGGTCTGATTTTAATTTGTATTTAATCGAACCTAATTAGCCACGTGACATTTTTTAAGGGTCTAACCTTAATTAATTTGATTAATTCGCCTTTAATCAATTTAATTATATTTTTCATAAATCTTTTGATGTCTACAATGAGTATAGCTTAGTCGCATTTGAAAGTCAGATCAAGCGATTACAAGTACGGATCGCTTCGGTTTTCGAAAACTAACCGAACCTATTTCATCGATTCTCTCAAAGGCCAAATCTAAATCGGTTCGCTCGTTAAGCTTTAGTTTTGAGACAATTTTATGTTTGTCAGCTACGAACTCAAAATTAAGCCTCTAACATCTAATCCATATATAATTAATAACCTTTAAGATTACATATACAATCTACATAATATTCAATATATAATACCAATTCTTTTACATATTTTGGTATTCCATATTATTAGTTTCGTAAATATTTATATATATCTTGTCCATTATACCAATAATCTAACAAAGTTGGTTAAATCTAACTTTAAACAATACACGCAAATACTACAAGATCATCGAAAAGGGATAATAAATGAAAAATAGAGAAATCTACATAAAATTTAAATCGGTTCGGTTCGTTATTTAAAGGTCGAACCTAAATTAGTTCGGTTCTCTCTCCGACGAACCTAAATCGGTTAGTTCCAAAATTTCGGGTTATTTTCGTTCACATCGATTCGCATCGTCGTATTTTGTGCACACTCTTATACGTGATTTTAATCGGCGAGGATATAAATGGAATTTACTTATTTTCAGAAAAATGATCAAATAAAGAAAGAAAAATATACTCCTACCTTCCTAAATATGATGAATTTTTGATTTTTTGATATTTTTAATTTTTTAAGTTTGACCTTAAATATTTTGTTCATATTGCATTTAATCTTTTAAATATTTTTATTTGATTAATAAATAATTTTTTTTAGTATGTTTGTTTTTATATAATTGTTATTCATTAATTAAAAACATAATTATTACGATAGTAGTTAACTTCATCGATAATTTAGTAGGTAATTTTAATTAAGAAGAATGTAGTTATTCTTTTTACTCATTGTTGCTGTGGAAATGTAAAAAGTGTTCCCGACAATATCACTAACTATTTTTTTTGCTTAAAATGATAATTAAAAAAATAAAAACATTTTGAAACAGAATTAGGTTAAATGAAAATCCAAAATAGAAGGAAAGTATGATGAAAGGAAAACAAATCCGCAGTGTATCATCTATATATGCCGTAAAAGGAAAACCCACTAAAAAGAATCGATCATATTTTCTTGCTTGTCCATTACCTAGATAGCATAGAAATAGTCTACACTGTATTCAATCATTATTTTCTTGCTTGTCATTAAGAATAGTAGTACTTCATTTTTTATGTGGATTTTCCTTTTTAAGGCATATATAGATGATATCCTCCGAATTGGTTTTCCTTTTATCATAGTTTTTTTGTATCATACTTCCTTCGGCTTTTCTTGCTTGTCCATTATTCCACATTATTCCACATAGTTCAAAGTTTAGTATATGTGCAGGCCGTACAACAACTGATGATCACATAAATGCAAATTATATTATACATTACAGCCTACAGGGGGCTACTTCAATTAATTTGAAACAACAGAGTATAGCTTAGTAGTACTAGATAGGGACAAGGATTCCACATCCTGAATCATCCCAACCTACCTCGACGGTCCGAAACTGATCCAAAATTCGATCCGTGATCCAAACCATCCTGATCCAAACCTGATCCAGACTGCTGACCAAATGATCCTAGATTTAAAAATAAATAAATAAAATAAAACCTATTATTCAACCAAGTTAATCATATTTTTTCAATTATATTTTTGGTATTCAATTGTTGGCTTTTTTGTGTGTAAATGAGTTTAATTCATGTAAATGAGTTTGATTTGTGTGTATTTTCATGAATAGGTTTAATTTTTTGTATTTTCTAATTGTTATTTTTTATTTTCGATACTATTGATCTCGAAGTTTCTGACATTCTGAATATCTGAATCAAGATATCGGATACTTTATCTGATCCGATGGACCTAAACCTCTGATCAACAAAGACTATATATATATATCAAGTATGCGAGGAGTGATATAACAAATTTAATTATTTTCTTTAAAACGATCAAATAAAGAACGTAAATACTTAATACCTTTCTAAAATATTGTTCACTTTAACTTTTTGATATTTTAATTTTTAAATTTGACCTTAAATATTTTTGTTTGTGTTGTATGACCTTAAATATTTTTATTTAATTATTAAATAATCTTTTAGTATGTTTGTTTTTATATAGTAGTTATTTATTGATTAAAAAATATAATTATTACTCATCGAGTAGGTAATTTTTAATTAAGATGTAGAATAATTGTTATTGTGGAAATGTAAAAAGCTCTAGTCAATGTTATTAATTTTTTCAAAACCACAAGTAAAAGAATGAAGACATTATTTAAGATAAAATTTTTAGGTCTCATTTAAAACACCAAATCGAATTATTCAAATAGAAATTCATCGAGTTACTCGAATTTTCCATATTCCTTAAACGCTTAAAATATTGGTGTCCACTAGAGGCGCTGAAATTAAATTTTCAATGACATCTTCATACACGCTAATTTTTTGTCTTTTGGATGATTAAGGTGTGGATGTGGGATAAAATCAGAATAAAATTTTAAATTGTTGACACTAGTATATATGCAGTATAAACTACTCCATATACTTCGGTTTCATCTTTATATTTGATTCTTTAAAGTATAGTTGTTTTTTAGTCTATAAGTCTAGAAAATCACGTTTATAAAAATTAAGAAAACTAAACATTTCATTTTGCCTGGATTTTTTACTTGCTAAAAAATATTACTCGCCATTAGAAACGACTGTGCAAGCATTCTAACTCCACCAAGACACGCATACGATACCTGCTAAACCACCACACCTTTTGCTTTGTACAACAGATTTGTACTCAAATTCACCTAAACTACATGCTCGTTACTCGAACTAAAAAATCTAACTCGATACCGCCGATTAACTTCTTAGAGACGAACTCGAGTAAAGCGAAATACTCAATACTTGAACTAACCGGGTAATTACCCCGATTCGATAATGTGATTACCATGTCTGGTTACCGAACTCAAGCCAAACCATACTGACGTGATGCCCCCTTCTAGTTAATGTGGCTATCGAACTGGCCTCGGTGGGGTCGCTCAGTCCGGCCCGCCAGCCTGTTGCCGAGCCCGGACCCACGAACGGCCCCGCTCGTTAATTCAGCTGCCCAGCCTCGGTGGACGCCCCATGCCCCAATCCGGCTCGGTACCACCAAATTCCGCTCGAGGCCCTATTAATACTAAGCTTTTAACAACAAGTAATCACATTACCAATACTAATGCATCAGCACTAATACTTCTTTAATAGTGATTTTCAAGTATGAACGCTGCACTGCTCCATCCAAACCACTCAATGCTTATGGCAGTAAAAAGCCGCATACTCAACATATAAACATTCACAACATTCACATCACAAACATATCAAAACAACTACACCATACTAATACACCATTAACAACATCTCACAAATATATGAAACTTGGAATAAAAAAGTACGAAATAAAAAACATCATAAACTGGGACAAACCATAACCATCATTGTTCAAACTCCTAAACACAATAAACATTGTTCAAACACTATAAACAAAGAAACACCATAACCATCATTGTTAAAACCCATAACCAAAGATATTACAAATGTAAGTACTTAAATAAAAAAAGTTGTTCAACTCAAACACCATAAACACCATAAGATATAATATATATAAACACATTCATTCACGTTGCTTTTTCATTTGCGCTCTCTTCTCTTCACGATCAAGCGGCGGTGGTATAACATCAAGAGGCACGCGATGAGGCAAGGCCATGGAAATGCCACCAAAGTTGTTTGGGGAGTGTCACATGCGATCCTCCGAATCGCCTGACATACCGCATACGGATCCTCATCGTTGCTCATCGCTCATCATCCTATCTTCCCGGTCCTGCGACATCGGCATCTCAAGAACCCGCTACCTTCATTCCTCACGAAATGTTCTCCTTCAGCAACTTCTTTAAAGTATCAACTTAAGCACTCCGTCGGTTCATTATTATTCAATTTCTGCCGCTATGGCCGGATGCCCCTCAATTTTGAGGAAACGGATAGACCTCCTCCCCGACCCCGCCGTTTCTAGTAATTCATCTTATCGGAGCCTGGGCTCGTGATCCATTGAAGTTCCATACCTCTTGCCTAACGTCCTCATAATTTTCGTAAATCTCCCACTTCGATCTCCATGCCCTATCCTACAAATAAACCTCAAATTTAGCAATTGAGGCTTTCCCTACCATCGACGCTTCTCTCTTATTAACCTCAAGGCTCCGAGCATTCTAAGACAGGACATTTGTCCTACTAACCAACAAACGTGGGACAAGATCATGCCATATCAGGCGCCTATTCTTATGGTAAAAACAAGCTATGTGATAAACGGGGTAGTTAACCCTTGTAATGAAAGTCAAGAGCCAAGTCAAGTAATATCAGAGCTGTCTCAGTTCGGTGTAGTCCTAATTAAAATGGGAAACAAAACCTCTTTGACCACCTTCGATACAAACTTCCACGCCCATTTGGGATTGTACTTATACACTAACTTAGGATTAAAGGCTCTATTTATTATTGTTAAGAATGTTAGCACACCTCTTTTGGTCTTATCGTCAATTCTCACACCACCCCCAGCGGGATAATCTTCTATACATCCATCGCCATCATCCTCATGCCTCTTAGTCAAGTAAAAAGACTCGCTCTTAAATCCTCCTCCGTTATCATTCCTTGCACACCGTTAACATTAAATGTAAGTCCTATCATTGGGTCGCAATTATCAAGTTCGGCCCTACGATCCATACCCATAGACTTATAAAATTGCACTACAATCTCTGGATACCATTCACAATTAAATGTACAAAGATTACTTAATTTAGCGTCTTCTAAGTATTGGAATACGAGGTTACCCGTAAATTGCTCCGATCGAGGCTCATCGAGATATGGGCCCCAATTGGGCATTTCACAGGCCCAATTTCCACAACCCCGACATCCCGAGTTCACCTCCTCGACTTCCCATGCTGTTCTTCTATCAGGGTTCCTCTCTTCCCTCAACTATAACACCTTACCTTAGCCCCTTTTTATCCTCGCCGCGATCAGGCCCTCTTGTCCTTTTCTCGTTGTTGTTTTTGTGCCATTTTTGGAAATTGAAACAATAATCGCAAAATGGAAAGTATGTATAGTTTATGGGTTGATATGAGGAATAATTGAAGAAATTTGTAGAGAGTTTGTGGTTTGGAAGTTATGAGAATAATGAGAAGAAGTTCAAAAATTCCGCACTTTCAAACCCTTATCGATATAAACGCAAAACGCTTTACCAAACGGTACTCATCGCTTTCACTTACAGAAAGTTTAGATGGATTATCTTTTCAACGTGATACCGTTTCAACAAAACGGTACCACGTTGAATAATCAACGGTGGGCAGTTATTTTTTAAACGGTGGGCCGTTTAACTTACAGAGAGTTTAAGTCATTTATTGACTTAAGGCTGTGGTACCGTCAAGAACAACGGTACCATGTTTAACTATAGCATGGAAATCAAGTAATGTTGAAATGGTATCAAGCCAATGCCATTTAAATGTTTTAAAATGTACACTTGTAAAATTGAAAAGATTTTATTATTAAGCCGCTCACAGCTTAGTACTTGGGCGGGCTGTAGATTACATGAGTTTCATACATTCAATCAAAATTATAAAACTATATAAATCATCATACACCAGTTCATCTTCGATTCTTCTTGTCGGAGTGTATTTCTATTAAAGTTGCCCCCCTCTGCCTACCTGAATTACTAAATGCTGGGACTACCTGGGCCTATCATGGTAATATTGCGAGATGTAGTGTCATTTCTTTTGTTATCTTAGAAAATACCGAAACAACAAGCTCCTTACTCGCCCACCATTTTAATATATCAAATGAATTTTATCATTATATCACTCAATTCCAAAGTTAATAGTTAAATATTGAGTTAACTCATTATGTCTCAGGGAGCGATCGATTGGCCCTAATAATTGTAAAAACATTCCTAAGGCATCATGTTGACTTCTGCCTTTAACTCACGCCAAGGCACATTAAAACTTTGTACACTACTAGAGGGAAGCGCAATTTTACCTTTGTCCATACCTTGATTGATATTTACATACATGTATACAGGCTGTCAATTCCATCTTTTCCTTTAACATCAAAATTCTTTAACAGCTAAAGTAAGATACTAATGCTTCATACGATTTCAATATAGAAATTAAAATGACTTAATTTAGCTGCTAGGGATCCAATATACCAATTGCATATGCACAGGGATTTAGATGAAAATATTTTAGTAAAAACTTATCTTCCATATTCGAACCATTCTAACAACATAAATCCATCTCTATGTTTAAATATATTTAATTAAAAGATTAATCCATACATTCTAGCAAAGATGAATACTTGGTTCATATTAAGTTGAAAAACTTTAGTATAATCTTTTAAGTGGTTCTAGAAACTTAAGTAATTCATAAATAATATTGGCAATTATTATATGAGTGAACATAATATCACCAATCGGAGCATGGCATCTCATAAACAATTGGTGGATTTCATCCTTATACACATATGCAACGGTCCAAGAGATCGTAAGTCGTAATTTTAGAAAGTGATTGTTATTAAGCTAGAAAGCGATTGTTATTGCTTCAGACGCGGCAACGCATTAAGTAGTCATGGTAAACGGCCGAGGCGTCATTTTATAATCTTTTCATTGTGTCACAGAAACGAAAAGCATTGTGCATCGTATTCAGACTGCTTAAATGAAACGTGCCACTTGTTATCAAACGCGGCACCGTTGGAAACCAACGGTACCGGATGATCATACAAATTCATAGGGTTAGCCGTTGGACATTAACGTAAATCAAGTAATGTCCAAACGGTATACCGCTTATGTTGTAGCCGCTATATATCCGTTATGCATTAGCGGGTACCATTCACTTAAACGGTATACCGCTTGTACTCGAAAAAAGTGCAATCTTTTCTTCATTCTATAAATACACCATTTTACATGTTTAAAACACAATTCACAACATCATAAACCATAAGTATAAAATTAATAAATAACCTAACACAAATCATAACCATCACGATGCCTAAGGTATGAAATCCTGCATGAGGGCCATGCTAGAGATTCTTCAAGACAATAGATTTAAACGCCGAAAAAATTAGGCTACCTCCCACCTCGTTCAAGCAACTTATTTCAATAAGAATTTAGTTAATTGTCATTTAATTTCACCCATATGACGCGAAATCGAAAACGAGGTCCGGAGACAAGTACCTAAACAAACCATTTTTACTTCACTGACAAGGGTCAATTTGTGGAACGTCACAACCTTAACTGCTATGACCAGAACGTCAAAGCTTCATCCTCGAAAGGACTAAACGCTTGTATCATCAGACATTGTTGTTCAATAAATGGGTATGAATGCCATGGTAGTGCGTACGTATCTTAAAACAACTCTTTGAAGTATTAATAAAAAAAAGCTATTTCATTAAATGTTATTTGTTCAATTTAAGAAATGTTATTTTGTTCAATTTTACCAAATGAAGGCTCAAACCAGACACCGCACTTAAAACCCATCGCTTAAAAAGTTAAAAACATCGTACCAATCTAAACGTGCTCAAATCTGCACTCACTGCCTCAATGGGCCCATTATTACCTTTAATGGACCGACCTGCCCGCCTTCGTTAGCGGCTCTATGCTCTAACATATTACTGGGGCCGGCCCGATTAAGCTACACTCGGACTACTACCTGACCCAGGCCCAACAGCCTCCCTCCCACAGCTCATTTCTTGTTGACAAAGACAACAAAAATAATCAAAAACATTACACCTTAATTGACAACCTTAAATTAATGTTAATCCTTAAACCCTAAAATGTGGAAAAAATCCTCCATTGTCTAAAACCTCCCAAAAACATCCTCAATGTCACCACCCAACCTCTCTCCACTCCTCGCCGCCGCCTCCTCCATCGCCGCCGCCACCACCACCACCAAAATCTCATACTGTGATGGGTTTCGTTTGCCTCCTTTTTTCTCTTCAACCCCTTCTTCAGAGTCTCCAACATCTCAAAATGAATCTTCTTCTTCTAGTACTAACTCCAATAACAATTCTGATGAAGATTGTAAAGTTGGGTTTGATGCTGGGGCACTTGAACGCGCTGCTGCTGCTCTCCGGAAAATTAATAGCTCTCAATATGCCCAACAAGTCAGTATTTATTACGTTTGTCCCAAATCATTGTCCAGTTTTATAGTTTTGATTGTTGGGTTCGTAAATTTGTAAGATTGTATATTTAACCAACTCAGTACGTCCAATAAATCAGTATTTAGTATGTTTGTCCCAAAATGATTGTCCAGTTCTGAATTTTTGGTTGTTGGGTTTGTGAAATTTGACCTAGAGTAGTTTAGTATATGTTGATTAAAGATATATGGACAGATTCTACTTTTAACCTAATTAAGTATTAAGATGCGAGTATTTTCATTGTGTGGAGTTTGTAAATTTTGTAAGATTGTATGATATTTGGTGAAGAATATATTGAAAGATTGTATTTTTGACCTACTTAAGTATTGTCATGCTAATTTTGATTTGAATGAAAATCGTGTGTGTTAATTTAGGCTTCAAAGTTCGTTAACTTTGATGGTTGAAAATTAACCTTACCATCTTTCTGAAATGGAGGCAGTACATTTTCTGGAGCCATTCTTTTTTCTCTATTTCAATTTGGATTATTTTAGTTACGAAGTGTTTGTTTTGTGAAATTCAAATATATCAAATGATAGCTTTTTTAATGTATTCACTATTAGAATGGTAATTTTTATTCAAACCATAGTTATATGTGCAATTAAGGCTATTGAGTTTGTTAATCTTTTATCATTGAAAATCAAACTAGACAATCTTCATGGGATGCAGGGAGTATGGTATTTGGTGGAGAACATATAAAACGATTGTATTTTTAACCTATTTTAGTATTATTATGATGATTTTGATTTGAATCAAAGTTATGCTTGTCATTTATGGGTACAAAGTTTGTTGGTTTTCACTATTGAAATTAAACTAGACAATCTTTTTGAAATTGTGTGAGTACATTTTATGTAGCAGTAATGTCCCTGTACTTCAATTTTGATGATTTTAGTTATGGAATGTTTGTTTTTATGTCTTAGGTGTTTGGTATAATGAGGTCGCAAGAGCAGACACGGCAAGCAGAGCTGTCTGCAGAGAAAGCGCATTTCGAAGCGATTCAGGCTCATCGTGATATAGTCAGTGGATCTGTTTTAACTATTATTATTCTATTAATTTTGATGTATGGTAAATGAAATTTTATTGAACATAGCTTATTAAATTAAGCATTCAAAGTCAATCTATATATGTTTATTGGTTCATTGTGTTGTGGGTAAGTACCAACTGAAGATCATTTTGCATTATTGGTTCATGTTGGCCTCGTGGATAACCTGCTTATGATTGAATGCAAATAGAGTTTGGTGGTGGTTGTTGTGTGTGTGGGGGGGCACAAAACATTTCTGAAGGTGAAATGGATATTTTGAGCTAACATCCCAGCTACCTTATAGGATTATCTGCTGATTGAGTTTTTCAACTTTAAGTTGTTGCATTGTATTAGTTGATAAATAATATTTTATCTTTAACGCACGAATGTGATTGGTTTCTAGAGAAGAGACTTTCAGGTGTCTTATTTTAATGACAAAGTGAGGAATGCCTAATGTATTCGGAACAACTCATTCTGATAAAGTGAGTAATATTATAAAATTAAAAGTGAAGCATGATCAATTTGTTTCTTTTCCCTCTGCTTACACTCGAATATGTGACTTCTGATACATATTTTGTTATAGGAACAAATAACTGTCATATTATTAGTCATTTAATTCTTAGAAGCTAGAATAATATTTGATGCTAATTTCGTTTAAGACAATATTAAATTGGTGAAAAATATTACATCAGTTATTTTATGCGGTTGGTTTACCTGCTTTTTGATGCGCACATGAATATGAGATGTGGCTCAAAATAACTATTTCATCACTACTCAAAATGTGATTAGATGTGCAAAGATTAATGAGAATATGTGTCCTTGCCTGATAAGAAGTTATTTCTTTGACAGTGTTGAGCTACACAACCACATATCAGTTTGTTCTTGGCAATATGTATTATTCAAACTTCTTTAAAGACCTAGATAGCTAATACAAAAATTAGAATAAACGGGCTATTCCATTTTTGTGTCGTTTGTATCAAAGACATGTTTAGGGCAGTGTTTTTTGCACACCACATTCTATACTGTATTGATGGAATGCCGGAATCATTTACTGTGTCCTTCCCAAGTTGAGAGACACACTTTGCTTCTCTGGTTATGTTTGTTAGTTTTCAACTCTAATTCTTGTTAAAATTTGGCGAATAATATGATATATATATAGTTTGATTGTGGTCACAATATATACGTAGTATACTATTTTCATAATAATTTTGATCACAAATGAACTAATCCACATGAAATGAAACCTAAAAAGAATCTAATGTTGACCATCAAAATGCAACTATCAATCTGGTGGGATAGACTAATATTATTTTTTTGCATATACTCTGCAGTCTGCACATTCCACAGCATACCAACCAACTCATTTATAACATGCAGGATAACCATAGAAAGTGGGGAGAAGAACAAAGGAATGTCTACCAACAGCAAGCACAAGCAAAGGCACAAATGATGAGATATGAAGATGAATTGGCTAGGAAACGGATGCAGGTGCAAACTTCGTATGTTTTTTTTAGTTTTTTCATACTGTCAGGTGTGCATCAGTAGACTTCGTTACTAGGAAACATGATATTATCTACAAAGATTAATGGCTGTAAGCATGGCCATGTATCTGCCCATTTATTCATCAAAGTAATAGATAGTAGCACCAGTCTAATTAATTCTTGAAAATATAATGTGCTGGCCAGTGGTCAGATGTAGTCATTGAAGAGCTCCATGAAGTTTTTCATTTTATTTTCAGGCGGACCATGAAGCTCAGAGACGCCACAATGTCGACTTGGTTAAGATGCAAGAAGAATCATCAATAAGGAAAGAACAAGCGAGGCGAGCAACTGAAGAACAGATCCAAGCGCAGAAAAGGCAGACTGAAAAGGAAAGGGCTGAAATCGAACGAGAAACGATAAGAGTGAAAGCCATGTCTGAGGCTGAAGCACGAGCTCATGAGGCGAAGTTAACTGAAGATTATAACAAAAGAATGCTTGTGGAGAAAATTAGTGGTGAAAAAGAAAAGTGGCTTGCGGCCATCAATACAACTTTCAGTCACATCGAAGGTATTAGGCTGATAAACATGCTATTATCTGTTTAGTTTCTGAAATCTGATAAACAGCAAACATCGAAAACCCAAGTGGAAAGTGTTCTGTCAGTGATTCTTACGTTACCTAGTGATGCTCATTGTTTGGAATGTTATACTATTATTCATCTCCCGCTTGAGTATTTCTTTATTATTTTATATGCATATAGCATGTTCTATATGATACCACATGCACATTGGATATGACACCCACCCCAACCTTCACTCCCCTGCATTCTAATATCTGTTGGTAAAATTTGATAAAAACTTCTTGATCATAATCCTTCCATCGAAAATCACTTGTGCCACACCCACTATAACGTATAAACTGGTTGTACTTTCCTTTGTTATCTTGGTATGGTATTGGGATGTTGCACAGTTGTATTTAGTGTATTTAACTCATATCAACGTTGACGGAGTGAATTAAGGGAATATGAATTTCATGTGATTTCACATAAAGAAACTATAATCGTGTTAAAAGAAGGGTAGTTCTGTATCATGCTTTATAAGGCGGAATAGTATTCGTTGATTGCATATCAATTCATTTTTATAATCAATCTGCAGGAGGCTTCAGGACCCTATTGAATGACAGGAGTAAGTTGGTAATGAGTGTCGGGGGAGTTACAGCTTTGGCTGCTGGAGTTTATACTACCAGGTATTTCGCCTTGTTACCTCACGGATTTACTTTCTGTAACTTATTATTTTAGAAGCAATAAATGATATGTACCTCTGCTGTAATATACTTGTCTGAAGTGTTCCTATGATGGTTGATTTGAGAGTTAATTTGAAATCCTCAATTCTGCAATATTAATGAACTTGTACTTAACTATCTTGCTTGAGGTCCATTTAGCTGATGGTTCAGTTAAATTTGGAAACTATTATTTCTTCTATATGTTCCAAAACCTCCCAAAAGTTTTTGCTTATCATGGTGTCCATATTGAATGCTATTAAAAGTTTTTGCTTTTTGACATTGCCTTCTTGTCCATGCAGATTAAAAGTTGAAAAATGATATATAGTCCTAGAAAATGTTATAAAGTCCCTGATTGTCCTGTCATAACAATGATGCTTTTACAGTTAAGGGTCTGATTTGTCATTATGATGATCTGGATCAGTTGATGACCTAAAATGTTGTAATATTGCTTCCACTCCTTTTAAATTGGTGACTCTCTGACCATTTGTGATAGGTTCATATATTAAGCATGTCAAAGACATTTCTGCTTCTACTTTATTAAGTTATCATTACTACTCTTGCAGGGAAGGTGCTCGAGTAACCTGGGGATATATCAATAGAATTCTTGGTCAGCCGTCACTAATTCGAGAATCGTCAATGTCGAAGTTCCCATGGTCAAGAAACAAGTACTCTAGTTTCAGTACCCTTGCACGGGCAGCAGAATCTGGAGGGAGTAAGCCACCCCTGAAGGGTATCGTCCTGCATCCTTCTTTACAGAAGAGAATAGAGCACCTTGCTCGGGCTACAGCTAATACCAAGTCTCATCAGGCTCCCTTCCGTAATATGCTCTTTTATGGCCCCCCTGGCACTGGCAAGACTATGGTGGCAAGGGAAATTGCACGAAAGTCGGTATGGCATTCTCTTTTAATACTAATATCACTCTCATTTCCAGAGTGAAGTTAACCATAAAGATGCCGAATGAGAAATGATTCTAACTGATTTGTTAACACGACTAATAATTCTTCTGCTTGGTGATTTATAAATGTTTGGTATTTCTCAAGGCACTTGTATCAGTTATCGCAAAGTTTGTATGGTAGTTTTCATTTAGTTTTTGTAAATTCTGCAGGGTTTGGATTATGCTATGATGACAGGAGGAGATGTTGCACCACTTGGCGCAGAGGCTGTCACTAAAATTCATGAGATATTTGACTGGGCTAAAAATTCGAAAAGAGGTTTATTGCTTTTTATCGATGAAGCTGATGCCTTCTTATGCGAGTAAGTTAATATATGCATATATGTTGTCTCTTGAAATTGGTATGGTCTTGTTCACTTTAACAAAATCAGTCTTCAATTCTGACTTTTGAGGGATGATTTTATCCTGTATATATGTTACCACACTCATTTCTGTTTCCGTTCTTAGAAACACTAGATATGGAATGCCAACCTGTCGAATTCCAAAAACCATCGAGAGGTTCCCCACTCTTCTTTGATTCAACCAGATCCAGTGAAGCCTCTCTAATCTCGAAGCGAAGCGCGATGTGTCTGGAAACTCGGGATCCAGCTACTCTCCGCATACTGATTTCCGCAAGTCTTCAACCAAGTCCTAGACTCAGTCTTTCAACGATCCATTTGAGTCACAACCCTCTTGGCTTCTTCTTCTCGATTATCGTTTAGCATCTCTTTGTTTCCAATTTTGGAAAGAAAAATATCCCGGCATACAAATATTAATGAGATTACTTTCCCTTATTGGGAGGATTGCGTCATCCTAAGAGTAGTCTTCCCTGGAATCAGAAGTGTTTAATGGAAAGTTCTGCCTGAACTATTGCTATTCCTAGTATGGCTCAAGCCTGAGTACTTTCCAGTGTCTGGCCAGGCATATTAGTAGTCAACAAATGCCACTTTACCTTCAGAGAAGTGAAATATTCAGACTGAAATCCTTTTGATCTTTAATGCAGGCGGAATAGTACACACATGAGTGAAGCTCAACGGAGTGCCTTAAATGCCTTGCTTTTCAGGACTGGTGACCAGTCCAGAGATGTGGTACTTGTCCTAGCGACAAACAGACCTGGAGATCTAGATAGTGCTGTCACTGACCGGATTGACGAAGTTATTGAGTTCCCTTTGCCTCAAGAAGATGAGCGCTTTAAATTACTGAAGCTTTACTTAAACAAATACTTTATTGGTGAAGGAGAAAGTGAAGAGCCCAAGTTTGGTTTCCTTTTCAAGAAGCAGCCACAAAAGATAACCATCAAAGATTTGTCTGATGACGTGATCCTCAAGGCAGCTAAAAAAACTGAAGGTTTCTCTGGGCGTGAGATTGCAAAGCTCATGGCCAGTGTGCAGGCAGCAGTATATGGACGCCCGGACTGTGTATTGGATGCCCCACTGTTCGATGAAATAGTAGATTACAAAGTTAAGGAGCACGATCAGCGAGCACATCTAGCAGGTGAAGGTGCCGATAAGCTAAATTATGCATTCTAATCAATTTGCACCTGCTGAAGGGCAGTCCTTGATATGGGAAATCATTGATCTTATTTCATTGATTGACAGTATATGATCAAATCTTTGTATTAGATTTTTCACTTATAGAAAGTGGCATGTTCAAGTAGATTTTTCACTTAAAGAAAGTGGCATGTTCATGTACCCCCACTGTTACAAACATTTTGGTCTAGCTCCCAAAAAACAAATTGGGGAATATGAAGGAAACTAAAACTGAAACTTCAGTGGCTCAGAGGTTGTGTTTAGTTCTGGTCCATATATTTTTGGGTTATTAATGAGGTGTTAATAAAGGGCATTTGAATTATCACTACTATATGTCCTATTACTTGAATCGAGCTTTACTTCGAATAATACTTTTGACAAATTAATTAAAATATATGAAATCTAATGAAAATTCTGCCTGTGTTTGAGTTGCTTTCTCTTTAGTTTTAACATCTTCATCACTACTAGCCTACTAAGTAATATAGTACGGAGTAATTTGTTACAGCAACTTTCAAATGGTTGACCAACTGTTTTTATTATTCTCTTCGGAGTAACATAAAAGCAACAGAAAGTTTTTTTTGAAAAGAATCATTCAACTAATTGATGCATGTGTTCTAACAAATAAGTCCATCATGTAGTACAAAATTCTTCATTGCTTATTAATTCACCTCAACAGAAACAAATTAGTTATAGGACTTTGACGAGCATGGAAAACTCGAATAACTTGACAGAGTTCGACTCGAGTAATTCTACTCGAAAATTTGGCCCGGTATTTCAAACCGAGACACAACAAATATTAATATTATACTCGATTGATTTCGAGACTTAAACTCGATCCGACTCGAAAATTATTAACATAATTATTAAATTATAAATGTCTATTAATAATATGTTGGAACACTATATTACATATAAATATTACATTAGTAATATGTATTGACAATATGTATTATTTAACACATGACAATTTGATTTTATTAACAAAAATGTTGAAATTAAGTCGACATCTAATAGTACTCGAGAAGGAATCGATTTTACCTCGATATATGGGTTCGAATTTAATTTAATTATATTAATAGAATACCGACGAGATTCACCTGAAATAAAACTCAACATTAAAATCCTCGACTCTACCTCGACGATTATCAAACCCAGACAAACATTTCAGATTCGAATTCGACCTGCTCAAAGGTATAAGTTACTTACTCGTGGACTTAAAGACAACATTCAATATTGAACCAAACAAATCATGCTAGTAATAGGGGTATGATGAAATTAATATCTAAATCCTAAAAATATATAAATTCTTCTACAATGACACTTGACAACAATCATACGGGTTGAATCTATCAACTATTGGTTCCGGAATCCGCATCCTCAATTTTTCTCGATATTCCCTTATGTATCATATGCTTCATAATTTATATGCTTCTATAACATGTTTTAGGGATAATATGAAACGAAACGCTAATCACATAATACATAACGCATAAAGATATAAAACATCAGTATTAATATAAGATGACATCGAGAAAGCATGGAGGATCCGAAACGTTAGCAAGATGGTGAGTGTAAATAGTTCCCTATAGGAAGGTGGCGCATTTGCAGCGCTTACTCTTTGTAACAACCAAATCTTCAAATAGAAGGAAACTTGAGTTGCATTATATCTTAAGCTTCTTCCTTACTCAAAATAACTTGTAGGTAAATAAAAGTGTCACATAAGTTGGTTGATATACTTTTTGATAGAGTAGTGAAAGTAGTCGCAATGCCCTCTCAAGTATTATCATGCCAAAAAAATTCTCACATTACTTTCCTTCCTCCATCAAGCAGAAGTTAGAGCACAAATATTGGGTGGTAGCATCGACAATGAAGGTCACGCTGAAAAGAAAGTTCATAGCTGTTCTTGTTGTCATCTTATCTATGGCGTCCCTCCTGAGATTGCTCAAAATAGCCATTATCACTTCTTCATCACCTCTATCTTCAGTATTATTAGCAAAACATAGTAAGTCCTTTCCCATTCTCACATTCAAAGAACATAAATTCCTAGATGGAATAATATCTTCCAGGGCGCCTTGCAATCTACTGATTTTCGGAAATGAAAAACAATACTTCAAAATGGGAATCCGAAATAAAGGTGGATTAACCATCTTTCTGGATGACAATGTAAGGTACAACACATTTGCAAAAGATGCTTACAAGTTGCTCAAACATGGCAGAAGCAAGAAAGCTTGTTTTCCACAAAACTACGGTTTTGATCTTAGGAAATCAAGATGCAAATTGGCATTAACAAATCTTCCAACCCGAGTATACGAGGTAACATGGGATGTAATTGTGGTGGATGGACCTTGTGGGCATTTACCGGATTGCCCGGGAAGGATGGCCACCATCTACACTGCTGGTGTTCTAGCAAGAAAGGGTAATGTTGATAATGCTACTCATGTAATTGTCCATGATGCAGACAGGATGATTGAAAAATGGTTCTCCTGGGAGTTTTTGTGCGAAGACAACTTCATATCTTCCAAAGGCAAATTTTGGAACTTTGGAGTAGTAGGCCGGCCTAATTCTACCATGTTTTGCGCAGCATAATAAGGAGGTCCATTCACATTCTTGTACAGTATAAAATGATGTAATTAGTTGCTATAATATCTTGATTATGGAACTTCTCCGTGGAACTTGGTGACCGAGCCAGACGTTAGCATTTACTTGGCTTCGACATGAACTTAATGCAAATTCAGCTATGTAGGCACTAGGCACATTATGATATTGGACCAGTTTCCCAAATGCAAGCCAGGAAACAAAATCATCCAGATTGTTCATTAATCAGCATTGCTTTACCAAACACAGAACTGTGTGTTGGATGTTGAACCCATATTTTCGGTTGTTTTGGTGTTGCATCTATACGATCGACTTCATGCTTTATATACACTACACATTACGGGCTATAACACAAAGCCCGGATATATTGAATAGAACGCTTAAATTCTTTCTGCCTCCTAAACTTTGCCGAATCCTGGCCGGGCCACTCATGAACCACTGAACTGTCATTTTGGGGATTACATGTATTTTTAGGTTAAAATTGACAGATTCTAAGTTTTAGTGAAGGGTAATGTAAACAGTTGAAATTTATTAAAAATATTTAATTAAATTCGATTTATTTTAATCGGAAAAATCGATCACACGAGCTACACATGATGATTAACAAAAATCAAATAATGAGGGTTCCCTGGAATTAAGCCCCTGAAATTAAATTGAAGTCGAAATTAGGATTTTTATCATTAATTAACCCTAAATTTTAACTCAAACGAGGGTTTCCAGAAAATAGTCCCGAATTAAATGTCAATCAAGTTGTTGGTTTCGAAAATCCCCAAATTTATTACGTGAAATTTGGGTATTTGGCCTAAATGGGAGTTCGTGAAGCCTGGGCTTAAAAATAAAACTTAAAGAACTAAGAAACTAACACCTTAAAAGAAGTCGGCTAATATGAGAATGCTGCTGAAATTAAAAAAAAGAATTCGGAAGCTTCTGATTCATCAAAAGAGGCGCCCTATTATGGCTGGAGTAGGACAAAGAAATTTACATAAAATCGAGGGCTTAGATCTTGCCTCAAAATCAATGGTTAAGACGAAACTAAAAGGACATGATCAACCAATCAAGTAGTGGTTCGAAAGTTCTCATATAAACCCCCACTATAGCCGAAATAATCATCACATTCACAACCTCATCAAAAAAAAAACAACAACAAAAATCTCCCCGAGAGAATTTAGCATAAAACATCTCAAAAGATATTTCTTCTTAGAAACCTCTGGAAGACATTTCTCTTATTCCTAAGAAAACATCAAATCTTCAACCAATAAACCAAACAGTACATAGTTTATAGAACCGGAAGCAGTTAATACAAAAATCTTCAACGTCGTAATTAAACAACGTAGGTAATTTCAAGATCACATTCAAAATCACGGTAACTGATAATTCGTGTCTCATAAAATAAATAATCTACGTGATTAAGATATACCCCTGTAGTAAATCATAAAAAAGAGTGACATAATGTCAGACAAATTCCTGCCTAGTTGCCTGAAACACCAGTAAGTCGCAAGGCATCCTCTTGATAGTAATATACCGAAGACGTGAATAAGCCGCTAAGCACCGACTCCGCCTAGTTGTAATGGTGATCAAGTCATAAGTGCCCCTTGCTGTATTAATATTATTCAAGTCTAAAGTCTCACGATCTGCCTTTACTCAAAGATCAAGTCCGCATTGCCCATGGGTATACGCCGCAAGTGCTCGCTCGACCATATCCAAGTCAAGACCAAGTCCAAATACTAAGTTTCCATCCGCCTGTAGATCACCGATCCGCACTCCTATCCAAATCGAGGCACAAATTCAAGCCTCCAACTACATCATATAATAGTTCAGCACAAATCAAGCACAAATCCAAAATTTAAATAAAGAGCCCAAATCAAGTAATCAAATCCAAGACTACATCAAATCCAAGTCCAAAGATCTCAAGCGCCGGCGTTAGAGAGCACAACCCATAGTCTAACCTCGCTCATTTGATAAATCATTTTGCATCTGGGGATAGATTTTCTAAAGGGTTTTATTGTATCAGCAACATATTACAAATAATAAAATCTTTCAGCCATTACAAATCTTAAGTACCGCCTGTGAACTATCTTTACTTTCTCTGGGTCATTTTTGACTCAAAGAGACGCTCCAAAAAAACACCGTTTGAGGTCTCAGTGCAACATATTTCTAGAAGTGTTGGGTTACACGGTAACTACAAAGCATGCACTCTCTGTGTGCTTGGAAAATGCCTGTAATGTCTTGTCCGTGGCAATACGTAGGATTGGAATACCCGGGAGGCCTAGATCCTACCCAAATTGTAGTATTCATCTCATCCAACAAGGGGTTCTATACTACCCACTCATGGCAGAGAGTCCTACACCGACTCCACTAGCCCTCGCAAGGCCAAGAATTTATGGAAGGAGTCACGACTCTAGAAGAGTGAAAGAGTCAAGCTCACAAAAGTGACTGAGATCCGCTAAACAAGCACAACGCTAGAATATTCACTATCCCACCTAGCTGGGAAGGTAGTTGACCACGAGCATCGCAGACACAGCAAATTTAAGCTAGCCTAAGTGGGAATTTGCCTCCCACAGGCGCCTACCCCCTCTAAAGCTACACTAGAGACACTTCAAACGTCTCCACAATAAGCCTTGAGTATGCCTCAAAGGCAGCCAACAAAGGCTACAAATGCACCAGTTGTCTCAACCGACAAGACCATTTCAGCAAAGACAACCAAGGAAGTTCATAATCAGCAATAAAGACAATCAGACTAAAGTCACTCTCTTATACTCCTATGTCAAGCCCTCCACATCCCTCATAGACCAGCTGAATATGCCTCATGACTATCAGCCCCCAAATAATTTGATGGAGTTGGAAATCCCAAACAACACATAATCCACTTTGTGGAGACATGTAATAATGCTGGCACACACGGGATCAAGGTCAAACAAATTGCTCAGCTTACTCAAAGCGGAACGATTCTGGAGTGGTACACCGAACTAGAACCGGCCACTATCATTGTCGTCGTAGCTGTAATCAAAGGAAATTCTAGCTCGCTTCTTTAGTACTCGCTTAACGTTGAATGATGTAATCTGGCAACGCTAAGCACTGCAGTGAAACAAGAGTATACTTTATAAACCGATGTGTAGTCTGCGCTTTAAAATGCAAAGATAAGCTTTTAGGAAACATCACTATCGGGGCCAGGCCGTTACCGTCCTGGCTCGATCCGGATATCGCGAACCGCGGACCGATCATAATGTCATTCTAACCGGACCGGACCGATAACATGGCGGATAATTTTTTTGGACCGGAACCGGTCCGATAGTAAACCGGATGGATACCGGTCCGGACCGGTTCCTGGCGAGTCCAATTTGAAAAACCCCAAATCAAAAAAACACAAATTAAGAAACCTAAATCCCAAAAAAAATATAAATCAAGAACCCTAAATTCACAAAGAATTGAAATTGAATTCAAAAATTAAAAATCAAAGTAAAATTTAACAAATAAAAAATCAAAATCAAAATTGAATTCCACAAATACAACAAATATAAATTGAATTCAGAAATGCCAAATCGAATTCAACAAAACAAATCGAATTCAATTAAGGCTCAGATTTATAAAAATCATCATTGCCTTTGGTAGTAGGAGGGAGTACGCAAGCATGAAACAATATCCATGAATCAATGACTAGTTGACTACTTAACAATTCAGTGAAGAAAACACAGACGCTTGTTTCACTCAAGTTTCTCAAAGGAATAAAATAATAACGAGAGGCAGAGAGGGAGGCTGAATGGGTAAAAACCCTATGAAATGATTTATATATCCCCTCTTCCCTGGTCAAGTTGACGGGCTTCCTCTACCGATCGACCGCTTTACTGTCCGTTCCCACCGCTTCGATAAAAATATCCGGAACCGGTCCGCTATAATATTGGATGAATTATTGGGTCAGACCACTGGCCGGACGCTCGCTGGTTATCCACCAAGAATGTTTACCATCAAGATGTGCATACAAAGCATACACCGGACTCCGCCGCAATACATTCCGCAGGTATATTGCCCGTAATATTTCGAGTAGCTATCAAATCAATCCATGATAATGGAGCAAACCATAATTGCAAATAAAGGAGAAGGATCGACTGCCCCAGTAGCAGCACCTTCCAGAGCCAAATACAAGGTCAAAAGACCAAGAGACAACCTGCAATCGACAAAAAAGGAATCACATGTGACTTCGAAGTCAACCAAGTTTTCCTTCAAAACTAAAAGAACTCAGTGAGTGCCTTAACCTCGTAGGAAGCTAAACTCTCACCTAAAGAAATGCAGCCAAAGAATACCCATTATTTGAATATGATATCTGTGGATGTTCAAGAGTTGTTAAAGCGTCGAGCCATAGAGTTCCCCTGAGCCCGAACGGCAAGACCAAGAGGCGCGTAAGCACCGAAAAGGACACTGCAAAGGACCACGCCGCAGTACCGGGTCATCCTATGCAGTTGCTTCATGCTAAGGAGAAGCGTGATGGACCCAGCCCTCACGAGGCAATCTTTCCTGAGGAAGACAGTCTCTGGGGCTTAACCACACACTATAGTCATCCGAGCCACCGAGGTCAAAGGCCACCGAGGTCAAAGTACTGTATGACTTGCAAGAAATGAAGTTTCTCCGAGAAAATGTGGGCAGATTACTCAAGTGACTCCATCACGAAGCCCCATGTATGTCCCGAGATGTATAGCACTCACCTACGGCATAAGACCAAGAGGCTTAGCAGCCCCTCGAAAATCTCCGTCTAAACCTTCATTGCCATCTTCACAGACGGGCATTTACCCCAAGAGGACGCTGATCAAATCGACCTCTATGTGTCTGGATATATATGTGAAAGAAGGATCAGCAGAATGTTGGTAGATGGAGGTTTAGCTGTGAACATGCTACCACTCCAAACATTAAAAATCTTAGGAATATCCACTTACGAAAGTCGCTAGTCAGCCTCTACATATATCGATACAAGTTATTCAATCAAACGTACAAAGAGCTGCTAGTGGAAAGTGTACCTACATATAACAATAAGCGAACTGAGATTACTCATGGTTCCATTAATCAATGCACGAGTCACATACAATGTGCTACTGGACGACTCTCAATCCATAGTAGTAAATTTAAGTTCGCCGATCCTACACAACGTCTCAAGATCGCAAAAGGGCACATACAAAGAATGATTAAGGCTGATGAAAATCCCTTTAGAGTCGAAGAATCACATTTTGTAGATGCCAAGTACTATCATAAAAAGAAGACGGCTGAGCCCCGTATGGCCTTAGAAATTCCCCCGAGTTAAACCTCGTCCTTCCAAAGTGATCTATGAACTTAAGCGACATGTTTTAGATCGACGCTCATGATATACATGCTCCTAGTAAAGCGTCATGATACATCGGAGAAGTAGTTCAAGAGTCTCGATGATAAGTTCATGGAGACCGGTGTGTGTTGTCGTATGATTGGGTTGGGTATGTCCCAAGAGGAAAGCGCAATGTATAATCTCTGAGGCGGTACTGCCGAGTCGCTTTAATTTATGGTACGTATTTTCGAGTGGCGATATTATCGAAGCTGCTGCGGTTACATTTACACCAATGTGTGAATTCTTTTAATCTCGAATGTACCGTGTGTGTTCTAGTAGTGGGTAAGCTTTGACACGAAGTAGTTGGAGGCAAGGCCGTGTTTGATCGCCTGTTTCTGGGCCATGGTATTGTCAGATTTTGGTTGACTAGTAGTGGGGACACATGGTGGATTTTAAACATCGAAATGAGGTTAGACATATAGTTTTCATTTGATGAGGAATCTGCTATCTCCGAGATGTTTTCTAATAAGACAGAGTTTCAACTTCGGTAATAGCTGGAGGGTTGTTATTTATATGCCTCGGATGTATTTCTGAGGCTATACTGAACTTTGTATCGATACAAGGTATGGCATTTCGTGATCAAATTTTGTGTGGTGTCGAAATGTTTATGCATTAATTTTGAGTCAAGAGAGTTGGGAGAGGCACTTCGCTCAATTTTAGGCGGCAGATAATTTCTGGCTCAAGTTTCATGGAACATCACGAGTAGCTCCGCAGGATGTCCTGTATAGTTACGGCCAAGTACTTTCCGAGAAAATTTAATTATGAGGATGAGTTGGGAATTGGCTTTGGCTGCACGGAAGCTCCGATTTCCCATGGGTTATCCGTTGTGGTACTGAGACTATTAGACATAGTCATTATCGAGAGGAGTTTCATCACTTCGGGGTCCAAGATCATAGGAAGGACTGCTCACATCACCGGTGAGCTACTGATGCGTTTCACTCAAGTTGATGGCGACATGCTCGTATTCACTAGTTCCAAGTTGCCCGGTAAGTGTAAGGGTCAACGGTACGAGATTCTAGAATCGCCTATCTCTCTCAAGGCCGGTTGACACATATGTCACAGTCCACTCGCACATTTTGTGCATTTATACAAATTGGCCTGCTGGGCAGTACAACGCGAGATAAGAGATTCGGGAATCGTCTAACCTCTTCCTCGGGTGTCGCTTTTGGACACATTCACACAAGTACACTTGACACTTTGCATATGACACAAATATGTAATATCCTTGCTACGTGAAAAAAATTTAAAATTTAAAATTTTCTGGTAAGATAGCATAAATAACTTCTAATGATCGACGACGTAGACTAAGATTATAATAGTAGTAGTAAAGCTTCTTATGTCATGAGAAATTTACATTTGAATCTAAGTTTACTGGCATTTAAGACGAAAGTGAAGAAATTAACCTAAAACGTAGTTTTAATTTGCCTTTTCTTAAATATCTTCTTTATCCCTATCCAACACATCATCACACAAGGCAAATCTAATCGGTTTCATCAGATTTAAGCACGGAAAGTGGAGGAAATTAACCGAAACCCAGCTGACTCAAGCTTTTCTTAAATATTTCATCCCTATCCAATGTATCACAATGCGCAAAAATCTCATATTTTCTTTCTTCTTCGCCGAGATTTTCCTCCTTGAAATTTTCTTTCCATTTTCTTCGATTGTTGCTCAAACTCAAAGATTTTGGTTGTATCTTCGCTTCATCATCTTCTTTGAATTAAGGTATGAAAGTTCAAATCTTTCTGGGATATTTCTGTTTCGACATGTTTGGACTTTAGTTCACTTTGCTAAATTGAATTTAATGGATGAATCTTTAGTTTGTTATGGGTTCTAAGTGATGCAGAGAAGTGATGAATTCAAGGATTTAGGGAGGTTGTTTGAGGATGTTATGGTTGGGTTGACTTTTCTAGGTTTCGTTGACTTTCGCTGATATTATTTTTATAAGACTTAAATGTGTGTGGAGTTAATCAGGGGACCTTATTATAGTTTTGTGATGTTAAATGAAGTATTTAAAATTTATTAAAGAGAGTTAGGTTGAAAAGTGTGATTTGTAAGTTGAAAGTTATAATTGATATTTGGAAAGATAAAGTTTAATTCATGGAATTGGTGGTTAAATATAATGACTTATAATGGATACGAAATGTTAAAATAATAAGGTGGAATTTAGCCGGGGAGACGATCATAGGTCCGACGGGATTATAAACTCGTTTGTTTTATCCGTCATTTTAGACCATGAAATAGTTCCAATTAAGAGTCGGGTAAAGGCCTTCTTAACGCACGTATCGCATGTGGGCTCATTATACTTTCGCTTTTTGTTAGCGCTGATCGTGTGCGGCGCTAACGTGATTGCATAATGGGTTGTTTTGGCAGAAGTACAGAAAGTAAAGATTTCATCTACCATGTTTTACGACTTACTTTTAAATTGTGTGAACATGTTGTAGTATGATTATAAAAGCGAATAGTATACATGTTCTTGTAGTATTATTACGTGGTATGATTAAGGCGAACGGTATACATGTACGGTTGTAACATTATGTGGTTTATTCAGGTGTCATGATAAGGATTACAGGATTATATTCTCACATGGAAGATTTCTGAGGTAAGCAATGCCTTGAACTCCAACTTATATTTCTATTTCTGTGGCTTTGCTCTAAGACCGTTGTATTTCTTGGCCTGTCGGCACCTTTGTATTTCGTGGGCCTGTCATGTCATGATTGGACATGAATACAGATGTTTAGCCGCAAGTGCTTGGACATTTGCTTTAGCAGAAGAATGTTATCGGTATGCTACGGCTGCAGTTACGTATGACTTCGAGGTGACTTCAGCATCGCATCTGGTCTCTACGCTGACGACAGAGGTTAGCGACTCTCCTTCCTTGCGTGATATATATGACGCTATCGGGCCTTATACTGGCTATAAGTGCAAAAGCGAGATCTATTATCACTTATATGTGCATTGTCGTGTTACCATACTTTATACAAGCAGCGAGATCTATTATCACTTCAAGCATGCTAAGATTGCCGCGTCAGCCTTATACTTTGGTATAAGTGCAAAGAGATCTATTGTCACTTTGCTATGGGCATTTGACGCTGGGCCTTATACTACGGTATAAGTGCAATGATTATTAGCGATCGATCCATCTCTGTGTAGACGGATTGAGTATAGCTATTGTGAAAGTGGTATATCAAGGGAGATACGGTAGATAGAAGTGAATACTGGGGAAATAGTCATTGCTGAAGTCTCCGTGATTTCATGTCAAATATCAAGTGTTTTATTGAGACCTTCTATTATATCTAACATGTTATGTCTAATCTTCTTTGAAATGTTATCAGATGACTTTATTAGGTATTCCGAATATATATATATATATATTTATATATACATAATGCAATTTATTCATGCTGGACTATTATAATATCATTCGGCCTCTGATCGTATGGTAAGCTCCACCCCCTCGTGTTAGTTTTCACTAAGCTTCTCAGCGACTTTACACCCTTTTCTCGCTACATGGGAAGCGGGCGTTTCATTTGAGCGTCGACAGACGTGGTTACTGTACCTGTGAGGTCATTTGAGAGTCTGACCGAGTGGCCAGTGGCGCTTCTGAAGCGGCCGAGCATCCTCACGCCTCTCATTTGACGTTGTCAATCGCTTTGATTGGTTGTGACTTTTATTTTCAAACTTTAGCCTCATTTCATAGCTTATTTTGTATTTAGAATACGTGACTTACTCTCAGCCTTGCCGGCATTACCGTTATTTTGGGATATGTTAGCTATAATGGGCGCCATGCTGGGGAGACAATTACTGATCAGAAAATTTTTAAAAATCATGATTATTTTTAAGAATATTAATGGAAATCAAATTTTTTGGATGAAACGAAGAAGCTTTTAAACTAAGTCGCCCATCGGCTCGCGACTCAAGTGCTCCTCGGATTATAAATGATTCTCACCAGCGGCCGACTACCGGCCGTTACAATTTTGCAATGAGCTTAGGTTTCTGCATTACTTGCTATCTGTGCGTGTCGCGTCAATTTCTGTTTTTCTTGAGTCGCCAGAAAGGGTGTCTTTTGTAAAAGTCCGGAAGTCTTTTTCTTTTGTCAAGGTAGACCGCCGGTGTGACGCCACCGCAGTTCGCGGAAGTGGGTAGCGAGAGGTACTAAAGGCGAGGCCGAAGCCGGTTAGATATACCACACAGCTACCACGGACCAGTTGCGTCCGGATGCGTATTCTTCTGGGCATGCAGGGAGGTCAAGTAGACCTCGAGAGGGAGAATGCTCAAAGCGGCCGAAACAGCTATGAGGTCGACTCCTGCAGTGTTGTTTGATCGAAGCCGAAGCAGGGATCCTCCGAATTTCCGGGGTTCAAGTGAGCAGGCTATTGAAGTTCATCCATGACACGTAAGTCCATTTTTAGCCGAGGGATCAGGGCTAGATGAGAGTGAAGTTTACAATTTATACCTCAAGAAAGTGCCTGACTCCGCGATAACCTCAGCAAGGCCCTTGCCAGGTAGTGAGATTCTTGTTTTCTGGGAGCGATTTGTCGAGCTTTTCCCGGGAGAATTATCGCTGAGCACTCCACATACCTCGGGAGGTAGAAATGGATTACCGACGCAGGTTCGAGGTCAAAGGGAGGAGTACTTAGAGACAGCTTCAAAGGATACGCCGACTACTCGATGTTTATCCGTGTAGGGCGGTAAGAGGGATCACTAGGTTCGTGGACGGTTGACACGCTGAGATACGGCCACTGCATCTCACCGATGGTTTTTACTAGTTTCATGCCATATGAGGGAACGTTAAAACAATATGGAAATGGAGCAGTAGAGCGAGGCGAGCTGGATCGGCGAGGAGCCCGCCCCTGAGACTTTCTCGCTCCGGCAGGCCTACTTCAGTCTAGAGCTAGAGATGACGGACCAAAGAATGTCTCAAGGTAGTTATTTCAAGGTTCTACAGTCAGCCTGAAAGTATTCCACCGCCTCCCTTCGCACGTGGCGCGAGATCCGGCGGTTTCGTGAAAGTGTTTTTTCGGGGTTCAGTGGAGGACAACAGAACTGCCAGATTGGGCAATGTTGTTAGATCGGGCTCTGCCTTTTCGTAGAGAGGCTAGTACCTTTTCAAAGACTGGGCCTCAAGCCTCGGCCAGAGGCGGTTATCAGGGAATCGTGGATGGCCGATTCGGAGGCCGAGGATACGGAGTCGATGACCTCGTAGGGAGTGCCGCCTAACAGAATGAGCCGGCCGAGGGCTTATTCGTGCTATTACTTCATCGTGAGTACAAGCATACCCAGAGCGCGACAGTACATTATTCTCATGGTGATATCGGCGCTGGGATGTTGTTTGACTGGGTTACGATTCTTTTGTTTCTAATTTTATTTATGATTATCTGTATGTTGTGTGCCTTGTCTGCTCCACTCTGAGATTATGACACGGTAAGGGTGTCGGTCATGTTGTAGTTGTATTGTAGACCTGCCCTTGATTGTATGTGGTCGCTGTCGTTCGTCGATTTACTTCCATTCTGAGCTTTCTCTCGATTTGACATTATATCGTACGATCGTTTGGGGAACATCATGCCGTTATTGGATTGCCATCGGAAGGAGAGCCATTGGGGTTCTTGGGAGACTGACATCCGGCTTCCATGGAGATGTAAAGATTTTGCCTTCGAAGTTTTCAGACGCGACTCGAAAGGTGAGTCGATCTGCAGCGCGGCTGGGTCTTCGTGCGATTGATTTGAATAGAGGAGAGGCGCATTAGAGGATGTGCGGGGTTGTTGAGAGTTCAAGGATGTTTTCTTGAGGACTCACTGCTGCAGGAGACGACTCATATCGAAAGGTTCCACGGCACCACTTTCTTCCGCCGTACTCGATGGCTCTAGCCGAGTTACTAGAATCATGGACTCGCCATGTGGAGTTGTTGGAGAAAGGATTCATCAAACTGTTTATCTCCCAAGACCATGGTTTGTGAAAGAAGGACGGTTCACGAGGTCATGTGACACTATGTGCAATGAATAAAGTTGGACCATTAAGAACCGATACCCATTGCCTGTAATTGATGATTTGTTTGATCACCGAATGATGTCAAGGTGTTCTCGAAGATTGATTATGTCCGTTATCAATGGGCTGAGGATCAAAGGTGAGATATTCAAATCGGCTTTCCAATCTCGTTATGGACATTATGAGTTTATAAAATGACGCTATCTTCGATCGGATTTAACGACTGGCGGCCTTTATGGATCATTTAACCGGGTATTTTAGAGTATTTGGATGAGTTTGTGGTAGTATTCATTGACGATATTCTCATATATTCCAGGGGAGGAGGAACAATGCAGAGGCATTTGGCACGTGTTGAGACCTCAGCACACTGCCAAGTTTCAAATGTGAGTTCCTGCTCATGGAAGTGTACCCCGGGTCATGTGGGAGCCGGGCGAGGGTATTGTGTTGATCCAATGGCGAGGCGGTGAATACTGGGAGCGGCCCCACAAGTGTGACCGAGGTTGGGAGTTTCTCAAGCTACTTGCCATTATGCGGCATTCACTCTGCGACTTCTCTTTCGATCACGACGCCTATCAATTAAAGCTGACCAGCAGGGTTCCGCTATTGGGATGATGATTGTGAGGACCGCTTCGTGATACTAAAGGGAAGTTGACTACGGCTCATGCCAAGTAGTTTATACCTGCCCGGCTCTGAGGCTACGTGATTTATAATGATGTTTCCACTGTTAAGGTTTCAAAAGTTGATTTAACGGTGCGTGATCGCCTATGCTTCCCGACGCTTGAGGAATCAACAGAAAAACTATCCACCCATGACCTCGAAATAATGTTATAGTCTTTGGCGCTGGAAATTGTGGAGATTAATTATCTGCATGGGGTTAAATGCCGATTTTTTACGATCATAAGAGTTTGAAATATCTTCCGACGCAGATTTGCATTCGAGGCAAGTATGAAAGTGATGAGTTCATCGCGATTATGACTCGAATTATCGAGTACTACCCATGGAAGGCAAATGCAGCTGGACGCATCGAGGTGATATGGGAAATCAGCGACCTTAAAAGAGTAGAGTGAACCAAATGGGAGTCGATTTTGATTGCCGGTAGCGATGGGAGATATTCTACCATACGGTAGTTCACTCAAGGCTTATGGATCAACCTGTAATCGCAGCTAGTCAGCATGAGACCGCAGTTATCGCAAGAGGGGGAAAAGTAGAAACGGGTCGACGATTTCACTTGCTGACGGTATTATTAGTATTGTATTTTTATATGATGTTTGATTTCGTGTTAGAATATATGTTCTTCGATTGTTGTCGTTAAATTTCGAGGTCAAATTTTATTAGGTGGGTAGATTGTAATACTTCCCGCTACGAAAAAAAAAATTAAAATTTTTTCGGGTTCGTGGGCGTGGACCCGTGATATAAATAACTTCGAATAAGATCGATGTACAACTTCTAATAAGATCACGCACTGCACTAGTATTATACGAGTAAAGAGTAGTTTATGTCATGGGAAATTTTACATTTGGAATCGGTTTCATCGAGATTTAAGTATCGAAAGGAGAAATTAACTTAAACTGTTTCGTGGACTCAAGTTTTTCTAAATATCTTCTCATCAATATCCCCCTATCCAACACATCATCAATACGCGCACCTCATTTTCTTATTCTTCGTCGAGATTTTCCTCTCGCTGAAATTTTCTTCCATTCCTCTCTTCGATTGGTTGCTCAAACTCAAAGATCGTTGGTTGAATATCTTCGCCTCATCATCTTCTTTGAATTAAGCGTATGAAAGTTCAAATCTTTTGGGATATTTCGGGTTTCTTTACATAAAGGACTTTAGTTCACTTTGCTAAATTGAATTTAATGTATTAATCTAGTTTGTTAGCGGGTTCTATTTAATGTAGAGTATAAGCCATTTAATTCATGATTTGTGAGGTTACTTGAGGATGTTATGATTGTTGACTTTTTCTAGGTTTTATTAATTTCGTCGATATTTTTATAAGACTTTAAAATGTGTAGTGAGTTTTAATGGGACCTTATTATAGTTGTCATGACGTTAAAATGGTGATTAAAATTTAATAAAGAGAAAGTTAGGTTGAAAAGCGAGATTTGTAAGTCGAAAGAAATTCGATATTTGGAAAGATAGGCTGTTAATTAATGGATCAGTGGTTAAATATAATTTACTTATAATTTGATATGAATGTTAAAATAATAAAGTCGAATTCTAAATGTGGATCGATTGTCAGTCCGACTCTGGGATTATACTAAGAGTTTTATCCGTCATTTTAGACCGTTTAAATAGTTCCACTAAGAGTCGGGTAGCTGCGTCTTCTGTGAACGCATGTATCAGAAGAGGTCTTGATTATACTTTCCGGTGTTTTTATAGCCGATCGTGGTAAAAGGGCAAATAATGTGCGACAGAAAGCAATAAGGTTTGCGAAGCAAGAGAGGCGTAAAGACTTTATCTCACGGGTGTTACTTCACGCATTTACTTTGGGAATTGTAGTGAACATGCTTCGCCAGAAGTATGATTATGCGTAATAGTATACACGTTTCGTAGTATTATTATGTGGTATGATTATAGCGAGAAACGGTATACATGTAATGGTTGTACGACAGCGGTTTATTTGTGTGCTTACGCGATATGATTATTTGATTATATTCGCGGGCGTGAAGATTTCTTGCAGTTAAATAACTCCCAACTTATATTTACTGTGGCCTGGCCGGCACCGGTTGTATTTCGTGGCCTCTGCCGGCACCGGCCAGGATTTCCGTACCTTGCCGGCATCAAGCATTTCGCGGGCCTTTGCCGGCGGTTGTGATTGGATGGCGATTGTGAGATGTTTTAGCCGCTGCTTGATATTGTCTGGGAGTGAAAGAGTTGGTTATCGAAAGCGCTGGTTGAGTTATGGGCGACTTCGTGACTCGAGTATCGATTCACCCATGCTGGGATGATTAGAGGTTAAAGCGACTTCCTTCCTCAAGTGTGATATGTGACGCTATTGGGCCTTATACTGGCTATAAGTGCACAAGGATCTATTATCACTTTTGCTATGTGTATTGTCATGCTGCCTTATACTTCGTATAAGCGCAGCTGGGAGATCTATCTTTGCTACGTGCATTGTTGCTACCTTTATACTTTTGGTATAAGTGCAGCATGTAGATCTATTGTCACTTTGCTATGGGCATTGTTGATGCTGCCTTATACTAATGTATAAGTGCAATGATTATTAGCGAATGATCCATTCCTCAAGCAGTAGACGGATCGAAAGTATACGCAGACAGAGTACAGATACTAAAGGAGATACGAGATAGAAGGTGATTTATCAGAAACATAGTCGCTGGCTGAAGTCTCCGGTGGATTTCATGCCGCGATCAGGTATGACAGACCTTCTATTATATCTTAACATGTTACGCCTGACCTTCTTGGAACCTTATTGTACGACTTATTAGGTAGTCTCGAATATATATATATATATATATATATATATATATATATATTTATATATATATACGTAATTTATCTGGCGTTTGACTATTATAATATTGTCTCGGTCTTCTGCACTGCATGGTAAGTCTTACCCCCCAGGTTAAGTTTTCACCAAGCCGACTTACACCCTTTCGCTACGGGCGGCATTTCATTCACAACAGTCGACAGACGGCCACAGCCAGAGGTCGCTGGAGAGTTTCCGACCAGTGGCTAGCGAAGCCGCTGGCATTTAGATCTCACAGCCCATTTTTTTGATGCTGTTGTCAATCGCTTTGATCATAAAATTTTATTTTCAAACTTTAGCCTTGGCTGGCAGTTATTTTGTATTAGAATACAAGATTTCATTTCGCTTGTAGCTCTGCTGCATTACTGTTTATTTGGGATACGTTGTATATATGGTGCTCTGCATAGATATCACCCGGATGGATCAGAAAAATTTAAACCGTGATTATTTTTGAGAATATTAATGGAAATCAAAAATTTTGATGAAACGAGTTTGCTTAAACCCAGTCGCCCATCGGCCTGGTGACTCGATGTTCTTTGATTATAATGATTCTCACCTGCATGCCGACTCATGGTCGTTACAATAAACATGCGTATATGGTATTTGGTACAACTGTCTGTGATAGGGCAATATGTGAGCGGCGCAAATTAGCATTGTTCATCTCTTCGGTGTTCATTTGGACACATCCGCCACATCTCGAGTACATCTTTGTAAGACCGTAATGGGTACATCTGTTTCACCATTCGTGTAATCGCCCGTACTTTGGATACATTTGGTGCACTGGGAGGATATGATTTTCCTGAGCATCCGTGGAGGATTCAAGCTCACCAGATTTGCTCTGAAAAGAGGACTGAATAAAGTACTGCTGGCTGTCGAGATAAGCCTGGGCGTTACACCTCCGGCCCAAGTCCCACGCTGCCCCGCCAAATTTGGAGTCGAGGAGTTCGGGATTTGGGTCGGATTTGCCAAGTCCCGACTCAAAGTCCCCGAACAAGGGATATTTCAGGCGGTTTAGGGTTCTTTGTTTGCAAATTACCCTCTACTTGGTTTTGAATCTCCAATCCGAATGTACACTACCAAACACGCATAGAGCTCGGGTCTCTTTGGGGAATAGAGATCTAGAGTCTATTAAAATAATCCAAGGTATAGATGATTGTCTTGATCACTTCTTAGGGTTGGTGAAGCTGAGGTGGAGCGTTTTGTTGGGTTCAAGGAATAGT
Organism: Lithospermum erythrorhizon; assembly: GCA_019722365.1. Classification (NCBI taxonomy): domain Eukaryota; kingdom Viridiplantae; phylum Streptophyta; class Magnoliopsida; order Boraginales; family Boraginaceae; genus Lithospermum; species Lithospermum erythrorhizon. The sequence goes on from JADFUC010001873.1 coordinate 42,813, forward strand.
GAGTCTTGTAATCCTATTCTAGGAATTGTTGTTAGAATCTAGTATGAATTTCATTTTATAAACACCAAATTCATACATCCCGGATCCTCAAAAATGATATACATCTAAAACACATAATTAACAATTATGAATACAAGAGTTCTACATTCTAAGAAATGAAGACGAAATGGAAACCAACTCAAGAAGATGCCTCGCGTGAATGCCCTTGAAAACTCCCTCCAATTTCTTGTCCAACACCAAACGATGTCCTGGACGCATTACACCAGAGGGAATCAATCCGTAGACTCGAACTTGCTAGAGTTTCAGGAGGAACAAAATGGAAGAGAAATTTTCCTCCATTTCTTGGGGATAGGCGGCTATTCTAGGCGAGTAAAGTAGTTTCCTTATTTTATGAAATGAAAAACCCTTGTCTCTTTCCTTTCTTTAAATACCATTTGCCAATTTCCACCAAGTAAGCCACCGTTAAGAAATCGGTTTAACTCGTTAACTTAATTAGACCGTTATGTCTTCCAATCAAATAATGAGTTACTAGTGAGTTGTTCTATTTTAATTAACTTAACAAGTCAATTAAAATACTAACGAGTCACTATCGAATAACTTATCAAGTTATTCATCAATCTCAATTGCTTAATTGATTAAACTTGCAAGTTTAACCAATTGATGTTCATCATTATATATTTATCAAATATATAAATATTGAGATATACATTTCTCAATATGTCTCGCTTTAATTTCATGCATGAAATATATAATTCAATATCACTTTATGTGCCAGTGGACCTCTAGGCCTGTATAATAGTAAGTTGTGGTTTAACAATAATAATTGACCAATTACTATTATAACGATTAATGAGTAAGATCTAGCAATCGCTTCTTAACCCCTTAAATTATCATGCGAGAACTCAACTAAAATATACAATTACTAAGTAACACTAAACTAAAGAATCATATTTAACCAACCCGTAAATGAATCGACACAATTGTCGTAACGTGGCATAATAAAAGTGAATCACCTCTCATTGATTTCGACAATAAATATGGGTTGTAATTCTTATTCGCCCTCGAGTGTGTTGATTCATATGTCTCGTAATTGTATTCCTTCCCGATTATAGTGAAGATTGGTGGATTTGTGAAGCCCACGGAGAAGTCCTAACAAGTTGTTAGAGAGACCACGTAAAATCTCTGTGTTCTTACTTTCTAAGTTCTTATCACTTAATTCTTGTCTGGATAGCTTCCGTTATAACATAGACTATGAAACGAAGGGTATTTATGAGCAGACATTTCAAGAGAAAGCCCTCTAGATATTAAAAGCACCGATCACACCACCTCGCTAAAAATTTAATTAGAGGTGGAGAAACCAAGACATTGAAGAAGCTCAAAGGAGATAGATGATCATTACAACAAACATAGATGATGTATTTAGCAAGTCATTATGCCATTCAAGACAGATCGACCCATCGAACGGCACCGATCCCGAAACTTCGAAATGAAATTAAAACCGTTTCTAGTTAACCTCGTCTTGTTTTATGTCTTGGTCATGTGTCTCCAACTCTTTTTTGTCCCGAAACGTGTGTTCCTGAATGGAGTCTGCCCGACAATAGATTGTCTGATTGAAAACGGCTTGAATGGTACGATCCCTCCCACCCTAGAATGAAAGGGGTGATTTCGCAGTTCTTGGTCTGTGAAGATGCTTTAGTATTGAAGTACCTCTTATAGATTATGGTCTTGTTTTATGTGTAAAATATATTCTAATCCAAACTTATGCTATAGAAAGTTAAATAGACTTTTGCTACAGCTTTCTTTAAATGTATATAATTTTAGAACTTCATTTTCAGGAAAATACTTAACTTATGAATTTTTGTTGAATTCAATTATTGAGAGAGTTAGAAACATGATTTCAAGTCTTGCTCTTGGCGGAGTTTTCAATTATAAACATTGGAAAAGTGATATCGTAATATACCCATCAAAGGCATCAATTGTGAGTGTAGGAAGTAATCTAAATACTATATCTCTTACATTTTGTGATGTCGAAACTAATAATTAGTCCCATCTCCCAACCAATTAACATTGTAAGATCTTTTTTGGATTTTTGTTTATTTGTTTTGGGGCACTTTTTTGTCAAATTCCTTCTCATGGCATAAACAAGTGAAGATTTAATAAGTGGATATATTTTATTAGTTCTTCTTTATACATAATTAAAAAAATAAGTTAGAATATTTAAGAATGTAGTTAAAGTTTAAATTTTGATTACATAATTCAGACTAAATTTAATGGTGTTACAAAGGGAAGGGTGTGTGAGTTATCATTTATCAATGTGAGCTCATTCTTATTAACAGGCCAATATAATAAGTAAAATTGCAACAGTATAGTAGGAATTTCTGACGAGTCTACCTTTCTTTTTCATGTTTTAGTTTTAGATTCTCCAATTGTGTAATTTCTCCCATTAAATATAATTGATATTTTTTGTTTTTATGATAAATCTTATATCACAATTTATTTTTTATTCCTTGTTCTAATTATACGATATTATTCTTATGATTTTTCGTTAAAACAATTAAAGAGTTATTCATAGTCAAATCTTTCATTGGAAATCGAAATCATCATCCACATGTCCCAATGTTTCTGAAGTGGCTTTCGTGTAAAGGGGTAAAGGTATAGTTGTACGCAACCTTACCCCTATGATAACAGTGAAGTTGTTTCCGAATTGACCCAAAAGTGAAGTGCCCACACTATCGAATAACCAATTGTAACAAAGATTAAATATAAATAGAATATATATTTATATTAGGGGTTGAAATATTAATGTAGAGGGAGCATCAGTTATTATGACAGTTTCAAGCCAGTATCGGGTCACCCGACACCGGATCCGAATTGTTATTTTTTTGTATTTTCGAATTTTTTTTGTATTAGGTTTAACTATTTTTTAATATTTTCGAATTGTTAAATATGTTTTTATTAGTTTATTTTCGATTTTTTGAATTAGGTTTAACTATTTTTTCCCTATTTTGAATTGTTAAATATGTTTTAATTAGTGTATTTTCTTTTTTTTTGTATTTTCAGTTTCGGATACGAATTACGGTTTCGGATACGAGTTTCGGTTTCGGATATCCGGAACCGGTTTCGGATAATACCGGACCGGTTCTGGATAAACCGGTAACCGGACCGGTTTGTTTTTGGCCCGAATCTGGTTTCGGTCCGGTTCCGGATGGACCGAAACCAGAACCGGTCCGGTTCCGGATCGGCTGAAAACCGGTCCGAACCGGACCGGTAACAACAATAGATATATATCCATGTAATTTCAATAAACTCTTTTTAAGATTAATTATACAATCTGCATACACATTTAATACACAATATCACTCTATTTACATATATTTTAATTCCCTACATTATTAGCTTTCAAAAGATTTATATTACATTATACCAATAATGAATTAAGTTAAATATAAATTTTACTCCTTAAAATGTACACATGCAAATACTACAAGATCTAAAAAAAGATAATAAATGAAAATTGAGACATTCACATAAAATTTAGAAATCGGTTCGCTTCGCTTCGCTTCTGTTATTTTAAAGGGGGCCGAATCTAAGTCGGTTCTGATCAGTTCCGGAAATATCAATTATTTTCGGATTTGTTGTACACCCCTTATTACGTTGACAACATTACTAATAAATTATCCAAGTAAATGTATTACTAGTTTCTTAAATATATATTATGTATGTTTTAAACTTTATTTGGTATTTAATGGAATCCAAGTCGTTAAGCCTTCGAACGAATTATTGAGTTGGACATCGAACAAGTTACTATCGGCCACGGGCCACCCCATGTACCCATCTTTACTAGGCCTAAACTTAGCGGCCCCTATGGGGTTTAACCGTTTAAGACATCAACCTTAAGCCTTAAACCTTAAACCTTAAACCTCAAAACACATCATCATTCTTCACCATTTGTTTCAAATCAATTGTCAAGTTTCAGTTGTCCAATTTCCATTTTCAAACCTAAAAATTTCAACAATATGGCTTCAGCTGCAGAACTGTATGTTGACTCAATGAACATGAAAGTCAACGAGCTTTTAAAGGAGGTTCGGATTGATTATTCTTCTGCCAATACCACAATAGTCAACGATTTTGTTACAGAAATCAAACAACTTATTCACACTATTCCTCAAGATTTTCAGGTACCCTTTTCACTTTTTTTAACAATTTTGTAAATTATAAACAAATTAAGTGATTTTTTATTTGGATTTAATGTGGTTTTTTGTTACTGAAATTTGGTTATTTGATATGTTAGCAAAATATGGGAAGTTGCTTGTTACATATGACTATAATTTGTAATGTTATAAATTATAATCAAATTATTTGAACTTCTTTGGATTCAATGCGTTTTTTGTTTCTGAAATTTGTTGACTCCTAATGTTATTAAAATATGCGAGGTTGGTGTAATTATAGTACATGTATATTTTAATTCGTTGTTTTTTTGTTGGAAAATTATGTCAATGGCACAATATGTGTTTTATGAGTATAATGCCAATTATTGTTCATTATAATGCTCGTTAGACGAATTTTTACTAGTATTAGTGACTTGTGGTAGGTTACGGCTGATGTGGCACCAGGTTTTGTGGCGGATATTCGAGCTGACAAGGTGGACTTCAAGTTCAAGAGACCTAAGATGATTGAAATTGGAGGGAGTTATGCCATTCAATGTGTAGTGAAGCCTGATGTGAATGTTGATTTATTTATTCGATTGCCAAAGGTAATTGCTGCAATATTATGTTAAATTATAAATTCATGTATTCGTATTGTCAAACTCTAATTTTTACTACCTCCATCCCAAAAGATTGCCGCCTTTAATTTCAAGGGTAAAAATTAGTAAGAGTAGAGTTCAGTGACCCTAGGAAAGGAAAATAGATAAACATATCTTAGGATACACTAGGGGGTATCTGTAAGTGTTGCCATCTTTCTATTCCGTTTAGAGTAAGAGGAGTATGGATATCAATGAATACGCTCAACGAACAGTCGTATCATTCACAATTAGAACTATTTTCATATTTGTTTCGATAGCAAAGCTAGAGTGAAAAAGATGATTATATTGTGTTACTTTTTATGTTCCTATTATTGATATCAATGCTGCTCTGATTAGTTTAATAATTCATTTATGGTCTTTTTTCCACATTCGCAGGAGTGTTTCCATGAGAAAGACTTTCTAAATTATCGATACCATGCCAAAAGATTCCTCTACCTTTGCATAATTAAGAAGTATTTGAAGCGGTCTTCAATGATCCAGGATATTACATGGTCTACTTTCCAAAACGAGACTCGTAAACCTGTTCTGGTTGTTCATCCAGGTGCAATATTTTGATCATAGTTATATGAATTATCCTTAAATTGGGTTTACTTAAAAGATTTGAACATATGATGATTGTTTTGTAGTTCTGAGGCTCTCAAACGAAACTAAATTCGTTATAAGGATTATTCCAACTGCAGCTTCTCTGTTCAGTCCAGCAAAGTTGAAAATGGGAAAAATAAACCAGGTTTCCAAGCTACAAAGTATAAGATTGACTTAAAAATAGACATTTACTGTGTTTTGTTTGTTCTTTGAGTTTTTCGGTTGACTATTTTACTGAGTTATGAATGTTGTTTGGAAATCTTCTAGATGGCGTTTCACAACCTACACCAAAGTACAATAGTAGTATTTTAGAGGACATGTTTCTGGAGGACAATGCAGAGATAGTAAAAAGCATTTTGGCTGAAGAAATTGGTGCTTTGATGCTAGTTGAGTATGCTTATGGCAAATCATTTGCTGTACCTAATTCACGTTTACTCTAATTGGGATATAATATCATTTTCTTGATTTATGATGCCCAGGTTTGGGTCCGCAGAGATACCAATATATACTCATGATTGCATGAACGGATTCTTAATCTCAGTTCTATTGACGTATCTCGCAGCCAAATCTGGAAAGAATCAGATAAACAATTCCATGAACACGATGCAAATATTCCGCATGACTTGGACTTTAGAAAAGAATTATTGTTTCTTCAATGAAATTTTAGTTATTACTTTTCTGCTTAAAAACGATTTCCTGACTACATGGGTTTCCAGTCCTAGTAGGAGACTTCCTTGACACCTGACCACAGATAAGTGGCGAGGTTTATTACATTTTCTTGTGCAGTGTATCATTGATATGGGTATCAATTTGCTATTCTTCATAAGGATATTTTGTAACACATGCACTGATTAAAGTTTGCAAAAAAATATCATTCACGGACGACTTAATTAGTTCGAGAATTATGTATGTATGCTAATTACAGTACTTCTCTTCATACTCTACTTCAATTAAATATGGTTTTGAGAGGCATGATCTGAAAGAGATGTGTATCTTTATAACCGTGCTTTTGATTTGTATAACTATTTTGGAATTTTATGTTTCTAATTGAACTATAACAAATTGCATCTGGCTGGCAATTGTTCCACTAATTAAACCATGCCTATGATGAAATTCAAAGAGGGAAAGGAAGGGTAGGGTCATGTGATAAGTTAACTGTTATGATTGACACATGCTTCAAGCCTAGACAGAAGGATAATTGTTGGTGATTTCATTACTCTATCTTTTGTTGTTCTTTAGTAGTTTCACATTAAATTAGGAAATTTTTCATTGTGTCTAAGTCACACTTACCTTTAGATGCTCTTTCTGCCATAAAAAACAATAAATTATGACAAGGACAATTGATGGCTTGCGATTTTGTTTTTTCCTTCTCCCTTGAAATTTACTGATGCTTTTGGTTGTTGCGTAGCCAATTCAAAAATCTGGGACAGCGGGCTTGTGTTTCCAGGACAAGTTAAAAACCATATATTAGATAAGGTATGGTGGCTCGGAGCTTTTAATCTATATAGTATTGTACCCTTGACTTTGATGTCCTAAACTGATGTTCAACCATGAGAAATTTGATAAGTTTGTGCAGAACAGAGTTCCAATCTTCGCCCTAAATATTTGTATCTTTGTGTTCACCAATAAACGACATAAAAGTTTCTCCATTTTCATGATGCTCCAGTAAATCTGATAAGGCCAATACTTAACCTCTTTTTCTCTTTTGAGGAACAGCTCCTTTTTATATCATCAACTTTGTGAAAGCCACAAAAGATTTTTTTTCTTCTTTTTAACTTATAGATGAGCCCGGACACTTTCTTTCTTTCTATATCTCTCTCATAGTTCATAATATGTTCATTTTAAGCTGACATGCATGATAAAGAAAGTATACCATCTATTATTTGCAGGATCGAAGGACGTACTTCCAAATGTTCCCAGTGGTTTTCTGTGATCCATCTACACATAACAATTTTGCATGCAGGATGTCAAAAAATGGTTTCCTGGAGGTACTTTACATCAATCACCTTGGAAGTTATGCTGTTTAGTTAATTTTTTAACTCGTACTATGTCAGACATCTAATGCATAACCTAAATTTGATGATAATTTTGATTTCAGTTGCGTGAGGAGGCTGCTTTGGCACTCTCCTGCATAAGTACATACAAAGATGGTGTGTTTGATGAAATATTTATGAAAAAGGTCGATTTCCCTGCCAAGTATGATTACTGCACTAGGTAAACATATTTGACACACTGTTTTCTCAAATGTTTTGTTGTCATATGCTTTGATTGACACAAGTTCTGTGAATAAATATTCTCCATGCTGCTATAAAATGTGACAATTAGAGAGATCACATGCAAATGAATGCTGGCATATTTCCACGGATATATTATTTGTTTATCCGCATTTCTTGACATATTGTCTTTTTGTCTTATCTCACATTTTCTCTTTAGATTGAACTTGAAGGGAAACAGTGAAGTCACTGGTTCAGGATTCTGTCTAGACGACGAGTGTTGGAGATCTTACGAGCAGAAGGTTCTTTCTCTCATGGATCAGGCATTTACTGGAAGAGCTAAATTCGTCCGTGTTCTCTGGAGAAATGCTAGTTCAGCTTGCAGCTTAGAAGATGTACGTAGCTTATAATCATTTTTCAGTTTTATCCCATATGACCCACTTCTTTCTTGAAGGATTAACATTTTGGTTGGGATTTTCTTGTCTAAATGATTAATTAATGATCAATCTCTAGGGTTTGTCCATGCTAGATGGAGAGGAACTGCTAATTGGAATTTCGATTAGCTCAGTTGAGGAAGCATTTAAACAGGCTGTTGTTGGTCCAAGTCCAGAAGAAAAAGTGAAGGTATTATTCGTCTGTATGTGCTAAACTATAAAGTTTTGATGTCCTTCGATATAAACTGATGTATATTCTTTAGGCTCTTGAATTTCGGAAATTCTGGGGAGATAAAGCAACACTTAGATGGTTTCGTGATAGTAAAATTGCTGAAGTGGCAGGTTAGATATTTTCTTTTCTTTCTTTACTGTGTTTTCCAGACCCTACCATCTAGTCCTTATAATTCATGATCACTAACCCTTGAGTTAAAATTTAATGAATCAACAGTGTGGGAGCATGAGGATTGGGAAAGACATCTCATAGTAAAAGAAATTATTGAGCATGTTCTGTCACTTCATCTAAAGCTTCCTAAAGAAAATATTAAATGCTTCGTTGATCAACTTGATTTTTCACTTCTCCATGGAAGTAAAGGTATGATTTTGGCTAACAAGCTTCAAGTGTCAGTTTCCACCATGTTATAGAGTTAATGGATGATTAGTTATTTTTACGTGTTTCTGAATTTCAGATCCTATCACTTACTCAAGAAGTCTTCTAAAAGCATTTGATGACCTATCAAAGCATTTGCGCCTTCTCAGTGACCTTCCTTTGAAGATATCCAGCGTGCAACCTCTGGATTCAGGTTTGATTCATACCTGAGTTGATCCTCTCTTTAACCTCAATCATTTGGCACTTTTCAGTGGTTGAGGTTTGGGTGGGGCATGCCTTTCTCTTGCATTATGCTTTACAGTTTGCTCATTCACTTTGATCAATGAAATAAAATATCTATTTCTGAAAATCTATGAATAAGATAAGCATACCCTATACAGTCTAATTGTTTGTGTTCCCACCTGTCCACCCACCAAAAAAGAAAGTGATTTCTTTCCATCACTTTTGCATTGAAGAAAAAGGAAGAATGCATATAACCTTGTGGTCTTTTGAATATATATGTTTAAAGCTAAAATAGACACAATTGTTTCTGTTGCAGCTTTCAGATTGACATCTGTATATCCTCCTGAACCTCATCCCTTAGCATATGAAAATGATAAAGATGTAAAAATACATAATCACATGTCAACTTGTATTCAACCACTAGAAGTTATGATACAGGTATGCAACTGTTTGGATATGATTGTCTGTATTTCCATTTAAATTAGTACCAAGTCCTGCTTTTCCTTCCTCGCAGCTGGAAGGTTCTGGGAACTGGCCAATGGATGAGATTTCTTTAGAGAAGACTAAATCTGCATTTCTTCTTCAAATTGGGGAGAGGTTAGTCTTAATTAATAGTTCCCCATTGACCCTGTATGTGATAACCTTTCCAATTTGTCTATGGCAGCCTTCAGAACTCTGTGGCTTGATGTGCTCGGCCACAGAGAATGATGTAGACGTAATTTTGTCTGGATACGCTTTCCGCCTAAAAATTTTGCATGAGAGGGGCTTGAGCTTAGTGGCTAAGAAAAGTAAGGAACCTGTTGCTTTGTATCATTAATTCTGAATTGCAATATCTGCTAACATCAATTCAATGCAGCTGGAAGTGGTCATGTGAAGCGCGTGCTATCTGCTGACAAAGAACTATTCATCCGCGGCCAGCATTCTAGCATGATTAATGGTTTACGTGGTCGTTATCCAATTTATGGGCCTGTTGTACGGTGGGAATTCTTATTGCTGTCCACTTCTCTGACTGTCATTAACTCCCTCCTAACTCTAAGAGCTAGTTCTTTTTTTCTGTGAAGGGTTGCAAAACGATGGGTATCTGCACATCTCTTTTCAACTATATTGACAGAGGAGGCTATTGAGTTGTTGGTTGCTCATCTTTTTTTGAAGCCTTCACCATTTAGTGCCCCGTGTTCACGAATAACCGGATTTTTGAGATTTGTCATATTAATATATGCCCATACATATTGTTTAATAATATTACCTCCTCTCTCAAAAATTGTCATGCTAATGTGTGTGAATTTTGCTACAGATTCTTGCGCTTGTTGTCAGAATACGACTGGATGTTTTCTGCCTTAATTGTCGATATCAATGGTGATCTGACTCATACTGATGAGAAGGAAATAAACGAAAGAGAGTTTTTTTATTCTTATTTGTTTATGGCTCTTAAGTTTGTAATGTATTAAACAAAAATGTATGGATAGGAAAATTTCACGTCTACTAGAAAAGAATTTGAAGCTGATAAAAGGAATGTTAATCCAGCAATGTTCGTGGCGACTCCTTATGATAAGGCATCTGAAGCTTGGACAAGATTTTCGCCAACATACATGGTGAGTAATATTGTTACCACACCTCAGGCCCACACATTTGATTTTGTTGTCTTTGAAAAACAAGATCTTGACTCTCCACCTGCTTCCTCATCGCTAATAGATTTCTGCTAGGGCCTGACTCTATTCTTACTGACAACATGATAGGTTTTTCCTATGTTCCCAAATTTCGTATTTGTTTCACTGAATCTGCTAGTTTGTTGAAGTGGTCTGCATTCTGTCTGTGCAAAGATGACTTCCCAACCTTCGGGAGAGTGTTAGGCAGCATCTCATTCTAGTAGACTGGGGGTTTGAGGATCTTATCATCTCTTTGCATTTATCAAACTTGTCCTGCAACTTGGTATTGGTGTTCTGGTGTTTAGGATGAGATAGTGTAGAACAATAACTTCAGGCCGGGTTTATCATGAAATAGAGAATTAGGCTTGAAGTTATCTCTCACATATCAAATGTCTACCCTAAACAAACAAGACCTCAGATAGTTCAGTTTGTGGCTTCTCATTTCACCTTTCTTTGTGCTCATATGTGAAACTTTAGAGTAGACTTATGAAGAGAACAGGACTTTTAGAATCTTCAACCATGAGTTATCACCGCTTTGTTTTGTTCCTCATTTATGCATTAATATTTCGACTTACTTAATATTTAGTACTTTGCTCATCGGATCATGAAAGCATTCCCTGTTGGTTTGGACTGTAATAGTTATTATTAGTATGCATTATACAATAAATTCAAGGCTTAAATTCTTCCCGCCCCTCAGCCCCAGCCGAGGCTGGTTAATTTGCCTGACTATCCGAGCATGCGTGCTAGGGATTCCGTTCATTTTTTGTGTTAAAATTGACGTCAATCCATTTTTTATGAAGGTTAAAGTCGGAATTGTACATATATTAGACTTGTTAGTCAATTTTCAAATACATAAAAGTAATTGGGTCAATTTAATATTTGTACAATGTCATTCTTGCCCTTCATTAAAACTATAATTGAGAAATATGGCCAGGAATTGCGATTAGTTGAGTGACAATCGGAAGCCTATTATATAGTTAGTCTAGGGGGCAATATGACGATCGCTTGATGTCTAGGGGAGCAGCTTGTGCGATTGCAAGTTAAGAGTAGCTGAGCCGGTTCGACAAAGTTCAGGGGGCAGGAAGAAATTAAGCCTAAATTCAATCAGGTTTAAATGCTCTGGTAACATGTCATTATGGCATTTTATGAACATAGAGTCTTCTCTCTTGAATGTGCTAAAAGCTCCCCAACAGCCGCAGTGCTATACTGCTATGCATGCTTTCCCTTGCGTAACTTGTTTGGTGTAACAGGACCTCAAAAGATTAGCAGCATATGCAACCAGCAGTGCGAGTTTGTTGAGCAAACTCATTTTACAGAATCAGTTTGACTCACATAAATGGGAGGTAAGCTAAAAAGACTTGCAATTTTGAAACTTTTTTGTTCAAGGGCTGAGGTTCGATTGCCAACGTTGCTGCAATGATTGTTTCTCCTGCAGTGCCTTTTCCGCACACCTTTGAACAATTATGATGCTGTAGTTCTCCTCCACCGTGATAGGCTTCCTTACCCGTCCAATCTTCTCTTTCCTTCCGACCTCAACCAAGGGAGTATTTAGTGAAATAAGAATACACATTTCTTTCCTCCTTTTTGTTCCTCTTTCTAATGATCCTAAGTATTAGTATAGGAATAATAAGCTTGTCATTATCCACAGGGAGGCTTGTCGCATGCGGTAATGCAAGCAAGATTTTCGACCCCATCGTCTCAGTCAAGAACTTCAAAGGAAGCATAGAAGAACTGAAGTCTAGGTTGATGGTGGACTTTGATCCACTCAAATGTTACATTGCTGATATCCAGGCAAGTATTTCTAAATATTTCTATAATGCTAAAGCCATTGTCAGTTGTTTCACTTTTCTGCTTTTTGTGCAGAATGAGTTTCCCGACATGTTCAAACTGTGGTATGATGTTTTGGGTGGAGATGCATTAGGTCTTACATGGGAAAAAACAAGTTCGAAGGTAAATTTACTGCATGTGAAGCTCTAGTTTTTATAACTCATAGCAGCCTTTGTTCCTCAAGCCACGCTGGGACTGGGGTAACCTGGGGAGGTCATTAGTGGTGGAAAAGAAGTGAAAATGTATGTCAATTAGTTATCAGTTTCCTTATCCTAAATCTTGCCTATTGTGCAGAAACGTGGACGGGATCTTTCCGAAGATGACCAGAAAAATATGATTGACACCCTTCAAGCCGTTGGCAAGGTTGGAAGAGGGTTTGTAAGGAGTGTTCATTACCTCAAAGCCCCAAGGTTAACCAGTTGAAACCACTTAATCTTGTAAATCCCTTGATTGCTTTGATAGACACTTCGATGTATCTAGTGAAGAAGGTATTCGGTTGGATGCTTCAATCGAATTCCATGTTGTATTTATAGATGAAGAGTACAACAGATTATACAAGTGATGAGGATTACAATTTGAATTCAAAATAGATGTTAACATGCTATTTCTAAGGTAACAACTAATTGTCATTTATACATCTTATCTATCAAATATGAATCACTATTCACTACAAGCTAGGTGAACATTTGAATATTAGTTACATAGTGTAGGGATTGATCACCCATTCAATGACTTTGATACCCAGTTAATTCTAATTTTGTTCTGCTTAATTGCCCTTTCTTGATCATATATCTTCTTGACTAAGGAATGAGAGGATATATTTCTTTTGTTTCATGAATCCCAAATGTTAGCAGTGAATCTGTGCATACACATCTACATTTTTTAGAAGAAAAACAAAATTAATGTTTGCAGATTCCTTGTATTGTTTTTTAATCCAAATTAGATTAACGAGAAGGGGAAAAGCAATAGCACAAGTAGGCAAGTAGCTTAAGTATCCAATATTGCTTTGAAAACAAATAAACCTATTAATTTGAAATGTTGTTTTTGTGATCAAGACTAAGAGGATAATTATCACCTCTTTTGTTATCGTCCACTTCTTTATAAGATATGGCTCACCTATTTTTCTCCTTTAAAAGTTAATAATTTTTATCAATTACTTTTTGGCTTTCTCAATCATGGAAGACACAAGAATTTGTTAAGAATGATTTATTGTTTTCTAGTAAATATTTTTTAGTACTTTTCGGGGAATGAGATCGAAGCAATAAAAAGTACGTTCAACCCAAACGGTCGGTGGTTAGGCCCATCCTGATAGTTTTTTATTGATCGTTTTTTGATTAAACGTTAAAGTATCGTTTTATATATAACCGGTAATAATTAAACAACTTGATTGATTTTAGCATTTCCTACTTGATGGTTTTGTTTAAGACTATCCACAATAGTAGATATTTCAAAACAAAAATATTTCTTATCACTTGTCGAATTATTAACTTTCCTCGTCATCCAAATGCTCCTCCAATTGTTTTTACACTCCACAACAATAAATATTTCAAACAATAATTCAATTTTCTCTTTCTTCACCATTACTAACATAAACCCCACAATTTATAACACATATCATATGGTATCCAAATGAAATAAAATTTAGCTCTAATTATAAAACTTGAAAAATTAAAAATATTATTATTTGATGTAGCCGAGATTCACGGTAGCAAAAGGAGGTTACACTTTCTCTCACATAGCTGGCGTTTGAAGGTCCGCAGTAAAGTCATTACTCACTCGTCATATTGAGGCTATTATAGATGAAGACTAAGAGCTCGTCTTGGAGATTTGTTGGGTTTTATGGACAACATGAGGTGTTAAAAGGTGGAAGTTGTCATTGGAATTTTCACGGCGTGGCGGATGAAGTCTTTACGACTACCTCGCTTGTTATTGGAGATTTTTAATGAGGTGATGTTAGCAAATGAACATGTTTCCATGGGAGATCACGACCAACGTGGCAAATGAATAAATTCAACCAAATTTGTTAGATTGTGGGATGTTTGATACTTAGGATTCACGGGATACCCGTTACCACATTAGACCATAAGCTTGTGGTACCGAAAGTACTACATGACCATGCTAGATAGAGCCTTGGCTTCAGAGAATGGAGTGCCTTGCTTATTTCGGACGGAGGCGCAGCGTGTCACAACGTGTCAGGTCAAATCATACTGCTACTATTGTTGAAGCTTGAGGCACCTTAGTCGGTACCCACATGAGCAAAGAGATCAAGATTGATTTGATTAGGGTTAATTCAATGCTTTCTGAGGATACTAAGCAGTAATTTTAAGAAGCCTAGAGAAACAACGATGGCTTGATGATCACAGGGACCGAGTATTTAATCGATCGTAGTTGCAGTTGGTTTCCTAAGATGCACGGAAGGTCGAAAGTACCGGGCGATATGCACCATCAAAGGAGAGATTGACATATTCACAGACCGATGATGCATCTTGGAAGCTGACGAGCAAAAGCGGAGTGGAGGATTAAAGGGGGCGAGGAGCACTTAACTTATTTTTCAGCCTTATTAGCTGGGAGAGAGAAAAGATCAACCTCGTCGTAGCTTTGCGGGATGACTGGGGCAAATTGGCAGACATCGAGGTCATCCGTACTCTGGCCATAGAAATTTCTATACGGAGTTATTTCTTACCAGGTAGAGTTCTGACCCAGTTTTGGGTCATTTCCCACACATATTTTAGAGGGAATGGACAAGGATATTCTGGATGCAACGTTTAGAGAGGAGGAAGTAAAAGGAGGACTTTTTTCCATGCAAGGGTCCAAAATCACTTGGGCGGAATGGAATGTCTGTGTATTTTCAACAGCTATTAGGAAATTATTGGGCCAGTTGCTTGTATGGATTTATAGAATTATTAACATGAATAATGGTGTCTTTCTCTCACAGTTCAATTTCAAAATTTCACTTTATTCCAAAAATTAGATAGTGATTAGTATGCCCTGATTTTGTCCATTCTTATTTGTTTAAATGTAGCCCTGAGTCATAGCCAAAAGTGTTGGCAACCTACAGCCTTGGCCGTTTTCATCAAATTATCTCGAGACTCTCAAAGTACTTTTGTTCTAGGAGACTAAATCACGGATAAATTCTTGATGGCTTTTGAGGCCCTATCGTTTTATGAAGAATCGAGGGGAACAAGGGATACATGTCAATCGAGCTGAACATGTTGAAAACTGACGTATTGGATGGGCATTCTTGAAGGTATTATTGATGATTAAGTTGGATTTTAACATGGATTGGGTTTCAACGATTATGAATTATGTGAATACATGCTTATTCCGCTTCTTTTTAATGGGGACAGAGTTGGTCACATAGTACCGAGGAAGGTTGAGACAACGAGGACCCACTTTATCTCTTTATTTGGTTTCCCGTTTTTTGTACGCAGGAATCATATTGGAGTTGAATGCATGTACTAAAAGGTGGAATTCATGGGTTCTGATTTGGTTAACGACATAGACCCGTTATACCGTTGTTGTTATTAGGATAGCTGCAGCCTATAGGGGTGCCAAATTCAAGAGAAATAAGGTTTGAATCTCATGGAAAGTACTTGAGTTTACCAGCGCTATCATAGGTCTTTCGTCCAAGAGGCTGTGTTTGCCTCGGTGTGGAAGCGAGTGAAGTCACCCAAGGGTGGGCGGTGGAAACCTAGGCTACTCTCCCAAGCGAGGGAAGAAATGCTTTTATTACATCAGTTTTACAAGAAATTACTTTTTTATGCTGTGATGCTTCTTTACTCACATACAAAGTTGTAATGGAAATACATTGTTATCATTGCGGAAACTGCGTGAGGAGCGAGATGGAGCGAAAAAAGAAAATACAGGAGCTGCGGGCACTCTTTGTAAGGCTAAAATTGAAGGGGTTAGGCTTGAGATTTGCACCATTTGACCGGGCGCTTTTGTGCAAAAGCAGTCCTCTCTGAACCACAAAGGCCACCAGCTAAACTTATACAAGGCTAGATACTTTTCATGGGTAATTCGCAGTGCGATACATTGGGGCCAAAACCAACAAATTGCGGAGAAGTCACTAGTTGTCGGAGATATCATGTCTGAGGTATTAGAGTGAAAAATTGGAAATGAATTGACATGTTTAAAATATGGAAACATAGTTGATTTGTCCGTACGTCTATAAAGCGGAATCAATACCTTTGAGACATAAATGTCAGGATGCTACAATTTACGAGAACTCATTGATAAGGAGGTTGGTACATAGAAAACAGATAAAAGTCGGATCATGGTTTCCTATGCGGTAGGCGTAGCTTGATTAAAGATTCCGTTGGCGACAAGCAGTAATGACGCGAAGCTATGGGTGGGACATCAAAAAGGAGTTCCATGATATTAAAAATGCATATGAGTTCATACACTTTAAATCAAGATCAAATACACCCGATCTAAGGATAAGCCTTAATAGCCATAAGTTCTATGAAAATTTTGAAAGTTTAAAGTTCCTCGAGAAGATTAAACACTTTCTTTAAGAGGTATTACATAATAATTTACCCACCATAGACAACCTAAGAAAGCGAAAAGTCAACATTCAGCCTACTTGCTTACTATGCGGAGAAATCGGGGATCTAACATGCATATAATTAATCATTGTTGTGCATATTACGAGGGGGTAAACAACAGCGTCCCAGTAGCGGGGAGCAAAAGATTTGAGAATGGCCCCATCGATAGATGCTCAATAAATTACCTCCCGGATAGATTGAGACTTGGTTGATTAGCATGTGGCTAATTTGGCATCGGAGGAACTTAGGAGTG
Organism: Lithospermum erythrorhizon; assembly: GCA_019722365.1. NCBI lineage: Eukaryota > Viridiplantae > Streptophyta > Magnoliopsida > Boraginales > Boraginaceae > Lithospermum > Lithospermum erythrorhizon. Next base: position 59,948 of record JADFUC010001873.1, read on the forward strand.
AGGGGGATGCCATCCGGACTCGACGAAGTGGTTGCATAGCTCGAAGCACGCTCGGGTGTCTCCCGACAAATGAGGGTTTCTCACAGGTTAGGTTCCTCTGCAGAGGTATTTGTCCTACCGTTTTTGTGGTTTTTGGTGGACGGTTATATGGGATTGGGAAGTCATAGGACTTTGGGTTCATGATTGATTTGGGCAACGATGTCTCGAGCTTTACGGACCATCCAGACTAGTTATTGTGTTTAGAGTCATGATTACATTAGTGTTTAGTTGGATTTGAACTTCGATAATATTTTTATTGAAATAAAATCTCTTGTTATAAAAAGGAAATAGAAATATAGGTGAAAGAATTAAATTTAATTTCACTAAATTTAGTAAAAAAGGTCAAATAATTGAAAAAAAGAAAATAGAACAACTTGATTATCAAATGAGGTGAATTTCTAAATGCATTACCCGTGTGAACAAATCTGTCGTTGGTACATTTATATTTTGGTTCACCCAACATTGAAAAAGTGACTAAGCTATTTGTGTCAAACAATATGCTTGGTAATTCAAAAAGTGACTAAGCTATTTGATTCTTCAGGAAAAGATTGCTTCAAATATTTATTTTCTTGATTTAGTTTCTCGGGGAGGTATTAAGTGGAATTATCATTATTATTACAGGAAGTTAAGAATGGAGCCGATTTATTGAAGAACATCGTCTAAATAACATTTGCCTCATATGGACACCCTTAGATACTAGCTTGAAGAATGATGTTTTCACAAGAAAAAAATCATTGTAATAATTACTAGTATTTTTTACATTTCAATCATTGAACTTTTTCGGTTCGAAATTCTTATGGACACTTTGTTTACTTCTTATTATTATGTATCTTACATATCAAAAAAAAAAAGTAACCAACATGAAAGAGATTATCCTTTGTATAGCATTCATTCGTCTTTCGCGGAATTTTTTTAATTCTTATGGCCTCAATTGATATTCTGGTATGTTGGTTTATTAATGCAACAACCATCATGTAGGATCTCTGAAATGTATTCATTGAGGAAAATAAAATGTATCAAAATGAGATGTTCATCGTATGAACACTTCTAAAAGATTTCTACTTAAGTGGGGTAAAGGATAGTAGGCAATCTTCATATGAATATTTAATTTGTTAAAATACGCAGTAATTCAGAGCTCTATTACCGCTGAGTTCGACAAGCTACGCCCTTCAAATACCTTGGTCCGCCAAACCAAGTGTCATCCCTATGTGTGTAGCATCACCCTCTCACTTTTAGTTGTTTGAATGAGATGACTTGGGTGATCGATTAGAAGCGTACATAAGCAGAGCCTAAACCCACGAACAACTTCGGTCGAAATCGAGCCGAGCCTCGAACTAATTTGAAGACTATTTAGCTCCATAGCTCGTAGCCACATTGACACTTTTAAATTATAAAAATTTTGTTAAAATTTCTTATGATTCCAATTTTTAATAGTCCGTATTATTTTGTTATGAATAACTTTTTTATATTAATTTTAATCTCTATTTCAAATTATAGTAATGGTTTTACATGTCTTGTTAAATGTTAATCTAATTAAATTTGGAATTTGAATAAGCGAGCTGGCTGGGTAGGCTCGATGAAACGACGGCGCTGAGCACATTCCACGTCCCCGACCAACAATTCTTGACTCGAGGGCTCGAATTGACTCGCTTCGTTCTGACTCTAATCCAATGTAGAAGTATTTGAGTAGAGTACATCACTTTCAGCTTGAATCGAACGGTATTTTTTTCAATTTTTTGCGTCAGATGAAACTTGAACAAATAATTATCGGATGTACTATTCTCGATTCGAACTTTGTCGAGTTTGATTTTTTCAAGAATTTTGTGATTGGTTTAAGTCGGGTTATACGTACGATAATCTCATAAATAAGCTGAGTGATCCAAAGATCGATCCATAGTCAGACCCTTGGGGGTATTGACCCGGGAACAAGGCACCGAATAAATGGACTGGACAGCGAGTGGGATGAGCATAAAGCAAAGGGATAAGCGAATTTAAGCGGTCCATTCGGTATAGAGAAGAACCGTTAGAATTGCCCGGGCGATTGGTACGATTAAGGTGACAATTAAGATCGTAATTTTACCACCGGCCCCGCAATGAGCTACAAAAATCATTAATCGGCATTGAAGGACCCGTCATTAACGGTCGGAATGATTTATAAAGATGGCGGTCAGTAAGTTGACTTTGATGATACCCAATATCTTTTTAAAGCTAAAAGCTGCTTTTCGATCAGCTGGGACTTGATAGTCGGTGTTCAGAAGGCCGGTCAATAGGTCCTTTGTTGTTTTGTAGGAACTCGTTTGGACCCAGTATTAAAGCTCGACTTGGAATATTTGTGATCCGGTCCTTTTTTAAGAGTGAAAGTACTATTTTGTCCCTAATTGAAAATTCCTCAATTACCACAAAAATTACTTTTATGTATTTTGCCCCCATTTTGTTATTATTTTAAGCAGAAATTTGAAAGAATAACACTAGTCAAGTAAATAATTGCAAAAATAAACGATCCTCCTTTTTTGCTAATATGGTAGCAATCCTCTTTTGAAAATCTTAAAAATCTGCTTATTTTTTTAAGCACTTCTTCTTCTTCATAAAGCATACCACTTAGTCCCAATCCCGTGACCCCGTTTGACCCAGCAATACATCCTACTGCCTACCCCGTCTCTGAAAATACGTCAATATCTGGCTAATATGTAAATATATTGATGTATATTGGTGTATTCTAATACAAACGCCTTTACCAGCTACCCATGACCCCCGATCCCTGCTAAAAGACAATTGAAGCACTATACATGCCAAATTAAAATCCATAGAAATCCTACCTCCAATTTCTTTTTTTTTTCAATTAAAATTGAAATTAAAAAAAAGGGAGGCAGGGGTTCTTGCTTTCAAGGGGGTGGGCGGGTTTTTCGGAAGGGAGGGAGAGAAAAAGCCGGGGGTGAGAAAAACGGGGAAGGGGGGTAGATCGAAAATGCAAATGGGGGAGGGATGGTGGTGGTTATGAATGATGGTGGTGGGGGGTGGGGCAGATGTTGATTTGAAAGAAAAGAAGAATAAGAAGAGGAGAAGATGAAGAAATATGATTTTAAAAAATTGATGGGTAATTCAGTATTTTCGACATTATTTTTCAATATACACACCGAAATAGTGTTTTTTTAATTTGAAATGATTGGCCCTGCTGCGAGGCATGAATTTATGCTTCTGCATTTACAAATAAGGGGAAGCGAAAATAGTCGTTTACCTAAACACTTACTGGTGTGCGTATAGCGCAGCTCAAATTTTATGATGTGTATATTATTCGGTGGCTCATTAGTGAAAGATCAACTCAGTTTGCATTATTGCAAGCAACCAAACAAGTCTCAAACAAATTCCGACAATCCATAATGCAATAATGATCATCTTCCTCAAATCCCACTGTCTCATCCCATTTTCTTGGCGCTAAAATCCCACTAAACGACGCCGTTTACCCCCCCCCCCCCCTCTATATAAATCAAATAAAGTTCCCCCAAAAAAAATATACAAAGAAAAATGGTGCATAGTGCCTATGATTCATTCGAACTCCTCGAAAATTGTCCCAACAAAATCGACGCAATCGAATCATTCGATTCCACCCTCTTCGTATCATGTTCCGATGGCTCCTTACGCATCTACGGTCCAGAATCCTCCACGTCATCTCCATCCTCCGATCAAGATTCCACTACCCAACAACCCCTAAAAAAAGAACCATATATTCTTGAAAAGACTATTAATGGGTTTTCCAAGAAACCCATTTTGGCTATGGAGGTTTTGGGTTCCAAGGAGCTTTTGCTCTCGTTGTCCGAGTCGATTTCGGTGCATAGGTTGCCTAGTTTGGAGACTTTGGCTGTGATTACGAAGGCTAAGGGGGCGAATGTGTATTCGTGGGATGATCGGAGAGGGGTTTTGTGTTTTGCTAGGCAGAGGAGGGTTTGTATTTTTAGACATGATGGTAATTTGTTTTGGTTTGGAAGGTGTTTGATTTAATGCCTCAATGAGGGTTGCATTTGGGTTGTGTTAGTTTAATTTGAAAAAGATTGTTTGGTTTGAGTTTGAATGGCTGAAATTAGAAAGTTTGTAGGCTTGATTGGTGTTTTATTATGGTAATAGAAGCATTTGATATATTTTTCACCATATCGGACAATCATTTGGAATGGAGGGTTTTTTCGTATGTTTGCTAGGTAGAAGAGAGTTTGTTTACTTAGACATGATGGTAATATGTGGTGGTTTGGAACGTGGTTTGGATTGTTTGATTTAATGCCTCAATTAGTTTAATTTCGAAAAGAATGTTCGGCTTGATTTTGATTGTTTGAAATCAATAAATTTTGTAGCATTTGATATATTTTTCACCATATGGGATAATCTCTTTGGGATGGAGGGTTTTTCTGTTTGTTTGCTAAGTAGAAGAGAGTTTGTATATTTAGACATGATGGTAATGTGTGTTGGTTTGGAAGGTGTTTTTTATTTAATGCCTCAAAGACGGTTGCATTTGGGTTGTGTTAGTTTAATTTCGACAAGATTGTTCGGTTTCACTTTGAATGGTTGAAATTGAAAAAGTTTGTAGGCTTATTGATGAACATGACTTTTATTTGAATTATAATTATCATGTTAGTAGTAGTATTTGATATATTTTTACAAAAGTGTAGAATCTTTTTGAGGTGGAGGGAGTATTTCATTACTGTTTAGGTCGTGCTTGTTCCATTTCGAAAAGATTGTCCAGTTTGATTTTGAATGGTTGAAATTAGAAAGTTTGTAGGAGTAATTGATTTGTGTAACTTTATTTTGAATCGAAGTTGTTCTGCTTATAGTAGCATTCGGTATGTTTTTTTACTAAATTGGACTTTTTTTTTTGAGGTGGGAGGGAGTATTTAGTTACTGTTCGTTGACAAAAGTAAACTTTGATCTGTTTGGTGAAAAAAATGTGTAGTTGTCCACTGATAGAGATGAATTCTTTAAAAAGTAAGCTTTGATGGGTTGTATGAAATAAAAATTGTATTTTATTTTCACTGATGGAGATGATGGATTATTTTCTTCTGATGGAATTTTAGCTAGAGTGGTCAAATATGAACAGAGTGAGCAGAGTTGATTTGGGTTGTACTCGTTCTATTTCAAAAAAGATTGTCCAGTTTGATTTAAACTTTGAGGCTTTAAACTGGTCAATATGAATTAACTTTGCGGCTTTAATTGATGCTCATTACTTTGATTTAAATTAAAATTATTGTAGAAATTATATCATTTCATATATTTTTCACCAAATCGAACAATCTTTTTGAGATGGGGGAGTGTTTCGTTACTTTTTGTTGGAAACATGTAAACGTTGATTGGTTTGATTAATTACAAAAGGTATGATGTTTCTATTGACTGGTTCTTTTCTTTTGATGGCATTTTATCTAGAGTGATGAATTACAAAACGTATGATGTTCCTTTATTTTCATTTTTTGGCAGTACGGGGGTGGGGGGAGATGCTGCGTTTAATTCTATATTTGGAAATTTCATTGTTACGAGTCTGCTATGTTGACAACAAAAGGGTGAAAAGTGTCTTAATTTTGTTTAGTTACTAGTTTGTTTAACTCTCCCAAGATTAAGTTTACTTTTAAGCAATGATAAAATGATATATTTAGGCGTCTGTGTGGTGCATATACTCTTCTGTACAAGCTTGCTTACAGTTGAAAAAAGTATAATGTATTGTCAAGTTGCTTTAACTAACCAGCTGCTGTAAGGTATCTTCTAGAGCTGACCTTGTCCTTAGATTGAGAGCAGTGCTACTTCTGGTGTCAGTGAGCAGGATGCATATTAGAATAAACAAGTTATTGGGTAAAATGTAGATGTATCTTATGTTTAAATCCTTGCCAAAACTATTGTGATGCATACTGACCAAGGTTATAACTGGGTTTTTGTTGTTGTTAAATCATGGCGCTTATTCCATCTTTTTTCTTAGAAATTTTTCGTGTTGGTAACAAAATCGAGCTCAGTTTCACTGAATTAATATTGGGGTCCATGCTATCAAAGTCCTCATTTAATTCTGACTTATGTATCATTTACCAGTTCATAAATGTTTGATATCAATCTGACCTCATTTGTTTGACTACATCTTGCAGGAGGACGAGGGTTTGTTGAAGTGAAAGACTTTGGGGTTCCAGATACAGTAAAATCAATATCTTGGTGTGGTGATAACATATGTTTGGGAATTAGAAAAGAATACATGATACTGAATGCAACAAACGGTTCATTGTCTGAGGTGTTCCCTTCAGGCAGGGTTGCCCCACCTCTTGTAGTGTCCCTTCCATCTGGTGAACTTCTTTTAGGCAAGGTAATATTTCCAGACACTTTCGTTGTGCCAACCATATCTTTTTTTTTACACAAAACAATCAAGACCAGCTGAATGGTCTAGTTCCCTTCAAATACTATATTCATATACATTCTTGTCCAATTTTTTTTGTAAACTTTAAGTTAAATTTTTCCTTTCTTTAAGATTACCTGTTGAAGATATCATGAGGATTTGTATGCTGACACGTTAGGTAGCCATTGAGTTAACCTTAGGCAGACATTCTTTCTATTTCTTTAATACCCCCCCTCCGTTTTTTGGTGCTTTGTACATGATTAGTGGCCAGTTATAAACATATTCAATTAGATTCTATACAACACATTCCTTGTGTTTGTTTTAATTTAATAAGCTAGACAGTCCTTGTGTTTTTTTAATTTAATAAGCTAGACAGTCCTTGTGTTTGTTTTAATTTAATAAGCTAGACATTCCTTGTGTTTTTTTAATGAATTGTGTTAAAAAAAAAAGGATTTATGCTTCAGAGCTTCAGTTAATTAAGGTGTTCCCACTCTATTAGATCGAATGTGTGTGCTTGAATTTTTTATGTGTGGGAGGGGGAATCTAGAAACATACTTGTCTCCCTTTTTGGTTGTCAACTTAGTTTAGAAACTTTTCTTGTTTCCCACTATTTGAAGAACCCCTTTACTACTATGGGTTCTGTGTTTATAAACTTCTCACAGATCAAACATTTTAAAGAGGGCAGAGAGAGGCTTGAATCAAGTTCATAGAATGATTGCCACTGCCAGGAGTTTTCGTTTGTGAGGCAAAATAATTTGGTAGAAATTAATAGTCTCACTTCTGCAGGCGAAGTGAGTTGTGTCTGTGGTACATATTTATATAGATCCCATGGAGGTCAGGATATCAATAATGCACAGTTCTTTTATTGCATGAACATCTTTTCTGTGTTGAAGCAAAATGGTAATGCAGGAATAGTTTTGAGGAACCCCCAAGTGATGATATCACTTTTGGACTAATTTTATGCTTATATGGAATTGTTAATCCAATCAAGATAGTAGTTGAATGAATCCATCTAGTTTGAATGAGTTGCACCATCAAATATTTTTTCTTACATGTTTAGGCACGAGTGTTTATCAACATCGTTATATTTGTTATGTTTTCTCATCCATTAGGATAATATTGGGGTTCTTGTCGATCAAAATGGGAAGCTTGTTCAAGGGGGTAGGATTTGTTGGTCTGAGGCTCCTGGGACAGTTGTTATTCAGAAGCCATATGCAATAGGGCTTCTACCAAGACATGTTGAGGTTACCCAATTGTCGTTTTAAATATTTTATCTGCTTATAATTCTTTGATCACTGTTTACTGAGTAAGTTTATGCTTTTTAATTTAACATCAGATACGGTCATTACGTGAGCCGTACCCCTTGATACAAACAGTTGGGCTACGGAATGTTCGCAAGCTACTTCCGAGCAATCACACTATAATTGTCGCACTTGAAAATTCTGTCTATGGATTGTTCCCTGTTCCCCTTGGTGCACAGGTATGTCTCCATTTGCTATGCTGCTACAAGAATGGTGGCATAGACGTGTAAAAATTTAATACTACTAGGAGTCTAGGACAACTAACAATTAAATACAGAGCACTTAACAGAATTAGAATTGATTTCTTGTGGCTTCTATTCTTTGTTTTTTATATGGCTTATAATTGCACATCATTGAGGGGCTTATGGATTGAAATTGCAATAATAATTTTGTGTTGCCAGTGCAGATTGTGCAGTTAACAGCATCTGGAAATTTTGAAGAAGCCTTGGTTTTATGTAAAATGCTCCCTCAAGAAGATTCAAGTCTTAGAACTGCAAAGGAACAGTCAATTCATATAAGGTCATTCCCCCACCTTGTACTACTATTTTCTTCCCATCTGCCACTCACTCTGACACCCCCAACCTCATAAGAGAAAGAAACAGGATACAGACAAGCAAAACTAAAAGAAAAAATGAATAAAGTATAGGGAGGAGGACTTCAGTACTCTGCCAAGTCAGTAGTCTGAGTTAGTTAAACTTTGTAACATAAACATTAGGTTCTCACAGTCAGCAAGTCCATTATTGGAAATTGGATATTAAGATACATTTATTCATTTTGCATACTCAAGGCCCTAATAGTATTTAGCATGCATGACGTAAGTGACTTACCTCATGGATGGTTAGTTAAAGTTAAGCTGGACCTCATTAACAACCTAAATTGGATTTTCAGTTTGTACCTTATTGCCTCTAGAGCATGTATGCATAATAGTGTTTCTCATCCTATCTTCATAGTTAGAGTTATGCATTTTAATTGTTTCGGTTAGTCCTTTTGACAGTGCAGCTACATTTCCGCATTCATCGTGATGATATTGAGATTGTTTCAGTATCTAGGTTCTTAATGAAATTCTGACATCATATCTGAGCTCATAAACATGCACACCATTTTAACATTGTTGTACTTTGCAGATATGCTCACTATTTGTTTGAAAATGGTAGCTATGAGGAGGCCATGGATCATTTTGTCTCATCTCAAGTTAATATTACTTATGTGCTATCCCTATATCCATCCATTGTTATTCCCAAATCAGCTGCTATACCTGAACTAGAAAAATTTGAGGATATAAATGGAGATGGTTTAGATTTGTCAAGAGAATCATCTGCAATGTCAGACGACATTGAAGCTTCACCTCATTTGCTGGATGCTGATGACGATTCAGATCTTGAATCAAAGAAAATGAACCATAATACTTTAATGGCTCTTGTAAAGTATTTGAACAAGAAAAGATCTACTATTGTCGAAAAAGCTGCTGCTGAGGGATCTGAGGAGGTTGTTTCAGATGTCGTAGGGAATTTCATGTCTTACGGTGTCGGTCGCTCTAAGAAAGCGAACAAGGTACCTCTACTTTCCATTTCATGCTTTCTTTTTTAGTGAACTTTGCATGTGGTGTGTTTTAGAAGTCTGAGTGTGCTAGGAGTTTCCAGTAGTGTTCATGTACTTGAGATATTCTAATTTCATATTACTATATAAGGTATGATCTTCGAATACCACCTTTTAGGCAGTTTATTAAGTATCTTCAAAACTTCCCGCCCTGGGAATAACTAACAATAGAATGATTTGAGAAGCTAAATTTCAATGCTACTTGACCATGTATTCTTTATCTTTCACCGGGAAGGATGTATATTTTAAAATGTGGATATTATTTATCTATATATTTGAGTGTGTGCCTGTGTTTCATCATCACAGTGCTGTTGTACTCATATATTTGTTCGGTCTCCAGTACATCTCATCGCTGCTACAATTTTCTAATTGTTTTTTAATTGCTAAACAACCTAATTTCGTAGACAATATTTGTCTGCTTCCCTTTTTTTCACTGCAATAGAACTCATGCTTTCACATATTATAACCGTTGGGAGTTTTATGTGTTCTAATTTTACCTTACTTTCATCTCTTAGGGAAGAGGTACCACTTCCACCAGTTCAGTTGCCAGGGATATGGCTGCAATACTGGATACAGCACTACTTCAGGCCTTGCTCCTAACTGGACAGACTTCAGGTGCCCTAGAGTTACTGAAAGGTCCGAATTATTGCGATATAAAAATATGTGAAGACTTCGTGCAAAAAGGTAATCAGACTGTTTGTTTGCTGGAACTTTACAAATGCAATGGTAAGCATCGAGAAGCCTTGAAACTTCTCCATCAACTGGTAGAAGACTCCGAATCAGATAACTCACCACCTGACCTCAACTTAAAGTTCAAACCTGAGATGATCATTGAATATCTTAAAGTAAGTGTAACCTACTTATATAATTTGTTTCCTCTTTAATTTACTTAATACTTGCTTTGTTTCAATATAATATTGTTTAGCCTAAAAGTACTTTATCAAGGATGTATGCAACTTTTCTTTTTTGTCCTTAATTAATTAGAGAAAAATGAAATTTTATAGGGACAAGAGTGTAAAGATAATGAAAAAGTATCACTTTTGTTCAAAACAATCAAGTATTTTGAGATAAGAATTTTAGTCTAAACAGTCGCTTATATTGATATGAAGGGAGTATGAGTTATGGTCAATTTGGAGCTCATTCCCATTAACAGGTCAATATAATAAATGAAATTATGGTATAGTAGGAATTTCAGAGTCATCTACCCTTCTTTTTTCATGTTCTAGTTTCAGATTCTGCAATTGTGTACTCCCTCCAATTCAATTTAGTTGATGTTTTGGTTTTCATGACAAATCTTTTATCACGGTTTACTTTTTATTCCTTATTCTAACTATACGAAATTGATTTCAATAGATTTGTTCATAAAAATATTTTCATAATATTATTTTCTTGTGATTTTTCGTTAAATCATTGAAGAGTTATTCATGGTAAAAGATTTCATTCGAAATCCGAATCAACGTCAACGTACTTGGCGCCTCTGAAGAGGCTCCCATTATGTCGATTGTATGCGGAGGTGGGGGTCATTGTGGAGGCCAAGCACGCGTGATAGTGAGGATGTTCACAATTGATTCGGGAATTGAAGTCTGTGGCTTAACATCTCTGTGACTTCCACGATAGATAAGAAGTGTAGGTAGTGTAGCAGAAGATGTTGATATATTCGGGTATATCCAGGAGCTTGAGAAAATATAAATCACGACTCATAGGACATGGAAACGCCGAAATCCGAGATCGTCGATTAAAAGAATTGGGTAGTGTTCTATGAAAAGATTTGTCAGTCGGACCAGATCTTTTCATAATTGAATTTTACATGTTAATGTTTTTTTTTCTCAAAGAAAGCTTCGGAATATATACTCAGGCTTATGCTTCTTGCTGGCGTTGGCCTAATACTTTTCTCCGTTTTTCAGCCTCTTTGTGAGACGGATCCCATGCTTGTTCTGGAATTCTCAACACTTGTTCTTGAAAGATGCCCGACAGAAACTATTGAGCTCTTCTTATCTGGCAACATACCAGCCGACTTGGTTAATTCATATTTGAAAGAGCATGCTCCCAACATGCAGGCCACATATCTGGAACTTATGCTTGCCATGAATGAAAACAGCATCTCAGGCAATCTTCAGAATGAAATGGTAGGTTCTTGTGTTACCTCAACAACTATTTCGGTATTACTTCAATAGTACATAAGTTGGCTGTTGTATTAGCTCGAGTTACTTTGGCATTAGGATGTGTGAACCCAGCCACTGTCAATATAGGCTACTGACATGGCTTCAAGATAAAAGGAAAAATAGGTTCTGTTCCCTTTACAGTTCATTAACTAATAGAGGACTTGATTTGAACAAGTGCATTGACCTGATTAGTTACAAAATTTATACTTACTGATTCTATTGCATGGTGTTCGATGACATTGATCCTTGAGGATGTGTATGTTACTAATGGCAGGTGCAAATTTATCTGTCAGAAGTGCTTGACTGGTATTCCGATCTTAAAGCTCAAGGAAACTGGACTGAGCAGACTTACTCACCAACAAGGAAGAAACTTTTGTCTGCTGTCGAAAATGTCTCAGGTTACAATCCAGAAGTTCTGTTACAAAGACTTCCATCCGACTCTCTATATGAAGAGCGTGCCATCCTGTTAGGGAAAATGAAGCAACATGAACTTGCCTTATCCATATATGTTCATAAGGTATACAAGACCATATAATTTAGGCAATGATAATGCCAGAGTGATTTTCATATCGCCAAAACAACATTTTACTTGGTTCCTTTTACACCAGTTTGGTTTTTTATTCATAATATTGATTATCGATGATTAAATATTTTCTATTTCTGCTGAAATAGTGAAATAATGGAAAGATTCTACAATTAGATTATGATTAAAATTCATTAGACATAAAAGGTATAGAAGGAATTAAGCACAGTTCTGTTCTGCGATATGGGTATCGCTTTGGCATTATCAATAACCTATAATCGTCTATAACTTCAATTGATTTTATATCTGCAAATACTTGGTTTTGCATGCAAGCACTAGAACTTCTTTGCAATGACTAGTACTTGTAATTAAGCTAATAGCACCAATTTGTTGTTTCCAGCTTCATCTTCCTGAATTGGCACTCTCTTATTGTGATCGAGTATATGAATCTGGACATCAACAAGCGGGAACTAAATCTTCTGGAAATATCTATCTGACTCTCCTGCAAATTTATTTGAATCCCCAAAAGTCAACAAAGAACTTTGAAAAGAGAGTTAATACATTAATATCATCTCAGAGCACTGGGGTGCGCAAGGGTAGTCGATTGACTCCTTCGAAAACTAGAAGAGGTCGCTCCAGAAAGATTGCTGAAATTGATAGTGCTGAGGACATTCTAATTGGCCCTAGTGAAACTGACAGTGGGAGGAGTGAAGGAGAAGCAGATGATGCTGCAGATATAGGTTCTACCATTATGCTAGATCAGGTGCTTGATCTGTTGAGCACTAGGTGGGAAAGAATACATGGGGCACAGGCTTTGAAACTCCTTCCTAAGGAAACTAAGTTGCAGGTATTACTGCTGTTAACTCCACTCTATATGCCATTTTAGCCTCTTTGGTATGTCACCCTCTCTTTATAAGTTATGAATATAGAAAGTACACTGCTCTTTGAAAAGATGAGTAATGACAGAAATAGGCGTTGTGGTTTCTCTAGAAGCGAGAGCTTAGTATATCACTTTCTTCAAGTTTATAATGTAGGCCTGTAATTGAATGTTTTCGATGACCTACAAGTGTGAGAATCTAGGTTGTGTCCTTGCAAGGATATACTTTCCAAGAAGTTACTGTTGTATTACATCAGCACTCCTTCAATTCCTCACTGCTAGACATGTACAGAATTGAAACTGAACTAAACCAATGACATCGCATACGTGTGTGTCTGAATGTAATCCAATGCTTCGTACTGTCTTACAACTACTTCCTCCTTCCCAGATTCTTAGGGAGATTTTCCTTTTAAGGTTTTCTAAATTAAGTCACATCTACGAAATGTGGAAAGGAGGGAAAAGTGGATACAATACAAATTTTAATTGTTGTAAAAGATGGTCAATAACTTCACAATCTGGAATTATTTTACATGGGCCTCCATCATTCAATATTTAATCTTGATTACATTATTTCTTCATAATGATGATGTTAATACACATGCTTTGGTCATTTCAGAACTTGCTTCCATTTCTGGGACCTCTTCTGAGGAAATCTAGTGAGGCCTATCGCAACTTTTCAGTGATCAAGAGTCTCAGAGAGAGTGAGAATCTGCAGGTATGATAGAGGAGTACATGAATGTGATTCTTTTGAAGTTCATTCATAACTTATGATGTGGTGCCTTCAATTACTTTCTGCTACAAGTTTAATTTACTTCTATAGTGATTTATATCTGATAGAGTCTAGCTCCGGAAAGCACTGCAACAACTTTTATGTTCTTATTTCTTAAGCACCATTTTTAGTGTCGTTGTGGTTGTTTGGTGCATTACCAGAGATGATTTACTTGTTTAAGTGATTACGTTTCTCATTCACTGGTTTACGTTTTATCTCAGGTAAAAGATGATCTTTTTGACCAACGCAAGACAGTAGTAAAAATCACCGGTGACACTATGTGTTCACTTTGCAGTAAAAAGATAGGTACTAGTGTGTTTGCTGTCTACCCTAATGGTAAGACTATTGTGCACTTCGTTTGCTTTAGAGATTCACAGAATATGAAAGCCGTGGGGAAAGGTTCTATGTCGAGGAAAAGATGAAAAAGGGTAAAAGAACAAAAAAACAAATATTTATGCGTTTTTTCGTTGATGAAGATGCTGTGAAGCCATTGTATAAAGCAAAAATGAGAATAGATAACCATGGCATGATGTCTTCACTTGTTAGTCATATGTGTTTTTGCATCGATTGCTGAATCTGATTTTGATGTGAGTGACATTAAACCTGCTGGATTTAGATTGTATAATTGATGTAATTTCATATACCTTCATGATGTAAGCTCAAAAATGTTCTTTCCCACGATGTTATTATTAAGTCTGTGAATGATGTTTTCAAGTTATCAGAGAAAATCTTTGTTATTGTACAAAATCTCCTGTTTTTGATTGCCTTGTATCGTTTTCGTGAAATTTTAGAAACCTATTGGAGGTAATGGTTGGTGATAATTAAATACTTCTTTTGTCTCTATTTATTTGATTATTTAGAATAAAAATATTTTATTAATACAATCATTGGTTGTATAATTTTTAAGGAGTTAAAAAAGTTATCAATCAATAGAAAAAAGAATATTAAGACACAAAATAAATTTCAATGTAAAAAGTTATACCGATAAATAAAACAATCATTTATAATGAAAGTAGAATTGTTTTTTGTTAGATAATTACTTACTAGAAATAGAGGGAGTATTATTTACTGAATTCAACTCGATAATTAATTAGATGCAGTGGGATTTTTCATTAGAGGATAGAGAGGTTGTTGGTTACCAATCTATAGATTAGTGCACAAATAATCTCAAAAGGATGCAATTTTCTTCCAGTTATGTTGTTAGTATATGATCCGTGAATTATTATTGAGATGATTGTTTGTTGAACATGTTTGTAATTTTATATATTCCGTATTATTATTGAAAATCAATCTTAGTCTTTAATTTATTATGATATCTAGGACACCAAAAAGAATTGTTCCACTAAAATGGTTGAATGAGATGCAAAATAGGGAGTGGTGTCCTAACAATGTGAGGACAACCAGACCGTTACCCCAATCATCTGACGTCATCCATCTCATTGCCGACGTTTCCCTTACCACTGCTCAACCACGTGCTGTGCTTTCGCCCTATGTTTCTTTCAAATCTTGGGGGCTTTGATTAAATCAGTAACGTTTAAAAATTTCGTTTATATTATTCGCGTTTTGGCTAAATGCATTATATGATCGGCTCGTATTTAAAAAAAGGATTAAATGCGATCGGCTTACAGCGTAAATACTTAGCGTTCGTTGTGCGATACGTTAGTTTAATAAAGGGTAATTTAGTCTAGCGCGTGAAATGTTTAATTTAACGCATCTTGCTCACGTGCGGTTTGACCTTGATAAGCAGTTGAAGATTCTCGAGAGCAGAAACTTCTTGGCGTATCTGCTTACATACGATGTTGGCAAGAAATATTTTTACCAGCTGGCCTCGTGCGGCGTAAGAAAGAAAATAGAGAATGAAGAAAATAGATTGGAAATGTTGAAGAAGCTTAGGGAAAGTGTAATTGAAATAAGATTTGGGTATTTGTATATAAATAAAATAAAGAAGATTTGGAGGGGGTTTAGAGGTAAAAAAATATGTGGACTAAATTACCTTGTTAAACTAGCAGGCTTCAATGATAGGCGTGTTATTTTGGCCAGTGGCGTGAATCCATTTTAAAATGGTGATCGTATATGGTGAGTATGAAGCGTGGAAAAGGTGATATAAGTTGAATTTTTTTGAAACGTTAGTGATGTCCTCTGTCATTCGTCCAAAAAAATATGAAACCGTCATTCCAACGATCCTCACGTGTCTATGTTCTCGAACAACATAAGGGATATAAATTATATGATATGACTTAACTGGTTAGAGTGACAGTTCTTATTAGGTGGTAATGCGCCAATAGCAAGTCGAGTTTGGATGTGTAGGTGAGCACGCAGGATAAATCTTTATTGAGTTTGTAAGTGTGTTAACTGAGTGATACAGTGTAATAACTGAGTGATACACTTCAGTAACTTGACTGTGTTATCTTGGTCAGTATGTGTAATATGGAAGGTCTTGTACTTGACATGAAGTACAATGCCTTTAATTTTACTCTTCTTTCTACGTACATTTGCTCAAATTTGTTACCCATGTCTGGTCTGGGGAAAGAAAATGGAGGGGGTCCCGGGGATATATTTTAGTTATTACAGTAAGAATTGAATTATTTTTTATTTACTAATAAAAAAAACTTGCGATGCACTAGATGCGATTAATTTATCAGATATTTGATATATTTTATATTTAATTCGAAGTATTTTAAAGTGTAAAAGTTACACTCCTTTAGATTTTTTCTAATTAATATTTTATTGTTTAGAAGAATCTTTGATCGTAAATAGCTTCTTTTATATGTAATATCAAAATTATAATAAAATATGATTTCATAGAGATACTATCTGACAATGAGATGTCTATAGAGATACAAATATTACCTTAACAATTTGATGTTATACATTAATATATTGAATTGATTATCAATATAAGCGTCATCAAATTATTTATTTTTATGTTAGTTAAGTGGTATGATTTAAAAATATAATTTAAATTTTGTGAATCGGTATATAAAATTCATATTCCTATGGAATTAAATAACAATAATAATAATAATAATAATAATATGGTAATAATAATAATAATAATTCTACTCAAATCATATAGTTATTTAACTAATATCTATTATAATAATAATAATAGTTCTACATAATAAATAATAATAATAATAATTCTACAAAAAACATATCATTATTTAACAAACACTTATTATATATAATAATAATAATAAATTAATAATAACAATAGTTCTATATAAAATATATTATTATTTAACTAACACCAATTATTAAAGATTGAAAATGGTGAGACATATTCTTATGGTGAATCGTAAAGTTATCTGTCAAAATTGAGGCAAAATAATAATGTTATTCGATAAAGTACATTTAATCATTAAATACGCGAGATAGATAAATAAAATTAATTGAGGAATAAAGTATACGTATGTCGAATATATAGCGATATATAAATAAAAGATTACGTATGTGTTGTAGATTTTGCTTCAATTAATAATCTATGTTTAGCATTATTTCTCTCAATAGTTGAGGACTATTGTTCTAAGGGTTCATAACATTATCAACTCCTACGACTTGGTTGAAAGTTTTAGTATACATATTGGAGAGATGCTTTTGTCATTGCTAAATTACTAATATTATAATCCAAGTTTGATGAAATAGTCAAGGAATCGACATGGTTGTTGTAAGTATTAATGTAACATTAGTAGGTAATCCTGATTTTTCAAATGAAAACGATTACAGTTCATTAATATTACGGTTCAAGTAGATGATAAGTGTTAGAAATTAATTGTGGTTTAGTTTTTATTCATAATTTATTTCATGATGTATCGTTTTTAGTGAGTCATTTCTACATCTCTATTTCATCAAACATACATCATCTATATTGAGCCCTTCAAGTTCTTGATTGTTTTGAGGGAATGAAGGAAAATTTTAAACTCTATAGTAAAAAATAAAAAGTGACTTATTTTAATCAAACTATTATACATAGGCTGTCGGTTCTTGAGAAGCTAAACATGTTTTCGACTAGCAATTCTAGGTACGTATGATGGAAACTTAAAAAAAAAAGAAATGGGTGCTTGCATGACAAATAACTTTGTCTTATCACAAGTTTGTTCATCGTCATCATCTTCGGCTTAAATATTCTGGCAAGTGGCCTCAACTATGAAAGAGCTGTTGAAACCACAAAGAGCCGATCGCAAACCAGTCAATCTGGGCAGAAACCTATTTATTAGTATTACTGTGCATGTGTAATTGAGGCTGAACAATTCTGCAGCTGAATGTGAATCTCATAGTCCATTAATACAATAACTACAGTCTACACCTAATATGAAAGTGGTCCTTTTGCTTTCGAGATAAGGTCCCTCCAAAATTAGCCAAAATATTCAACAAAATAAAGCAACATTTACCTTTATTGACAAACTATATATTCAGCCAGCTATTGTTTCTTCAAGAAGGTACTGTTCCCTTGCCTCATGACATTTGACAAGCAAGAAAAAAAAAAGGACAATTACCATTTACCAATGCAGAATTATGAATATGAATGCAAACTTGTGCATAGCTATTTGGTTGCTTACTTCACCTGGGAACCTTTTCCACAGTGTTCCATTTAAGAGTCTGAAAAGAAAGTGACATATCTTCTGGCTTTGTTGGCTTTTTAGCTAACTGTGCAAGTAACAAATATGAATATGTTATTGTTCACATCATGAAAATGGACAAATGAGATATGCAATAACTCTCAATTTTCTGCAATAACTTCATTATATACAACTTGATCATAATTAATAAACATATTACATTCATCATGTCATCATAGTATTTAAAAACAATTACAGTTTTGTCTTCTTCAGCTTCAAAGATCTCCATCATCATAATAGATCAACCCCACCTAAATGAAATCCCTTTTAATAGTAAATAAAAGTCTACAATCTGAATCAAAGCAATAATTATACTGCAAAATAGGCATTCCCAACAAAATATTCTAACTTGGACCATATAAACAAGAACTTCAAGCTGCAGCTACATCTTCAACAGATTTGATCACTTGGGTAGCTCTAAAAAGCTTCAAAAACTATCAATAATTAATGATTTTCACTGAACTACTTCACCTTCTACTTCAAACTATAGTTGATAATACAAAAGACTTGAAACTTTTCTGACTTAAAAGTCTAACTAACGCCACGACGAAACAGTAAGCAATGGAACATCATTCCAGGCAAGAGAAATGAACCCAGGTGGGGAACTAATTAATTTGTACGATGGGCTATAATTGTAGTTCCAAAGAAGTAATTCAGCTTGGCTCATTGAATAATGACTAAGTTTAACTGGCTCAAAACCAGCATTTTCCATCAATATTTTCCATTGCTCTTTATCCTCCATCCTATCTCTACAAGTTCCAGCTTCCTCTGATCCCACCACGGCGGCTATTCTTCGGCCAAACAACAAGCTTTCCACTTGTAACCTTTCCGGTGAGTCCCGGCCAAACGATAAGCTTTCCACTGACATCTTTTCGGGTGACTCGCGCCTCAAATCCGAATCCATGGATTCAAAAATGGCTGAATAATAACTCAAAGCGTTCTTGAAACGTCCCATAAACCCAACTCGATTTAAGCTCACTTCATACTCCCCTAATGTTACAACCCTCGGATTCAACGACTTTGCAAGCCTTAAGGCAACCCCAACACTTCCATAACTCTCATCTAGCAAATTATACAGCTGAAGCATGAAGTTTACGGCTAACACTTCATCCGGTTCGATCTTGAATGTCGAAGCATTCAAACTCTCAAATGGAGTCACAACTGGCTCAAACACAAAGTTCAGATCCAACAACTTCGCAAACTCTCTCAACCTATTGCCCGTTGCCTGTAACGCAGCCTCCGGGTACTTCCCCAAAACCGGTGCAGGAATACCCGAAATCCGAATCCTAGTAGGTTTCCCAGCAGGTCGAGTAGCTAAAGCTTGCAACAATGCCGCCCATTGAACACCTTGCACAACCCCAAAATCAACTATATGAATCTTCTCCGCACTCTCCATAGCTTCAAGAATCGCTTGATTCGCAGTCAAATGAGCAAATTTCGAATATGGGCACGCATCATTTAGCGCCTTATACGACATCGTAAACACCTCTTCCGAGGTTGTCGAACTACTTTCTTGAACTCCATCATTACACAAACCAACTCTAGCACACAATGCCTTACAAAAATAATACCCAACTCTCTCAAACGAACCCCCATGTTGTGAAAGAGAACCCTGAAGCTGAATCAACAACTTCCCCGCTTTTTCGGGGTCCGAATCAACCATTCCAGCAATTTCCATTAACGTTTTAACATATGTATTCGACAATATAGATAAATCAGAAGTTGTTGAGCTCACAACAACTTCTTTATATTGCTGTGAATCAATTGGTTTGGAGGCTTCTTGAATACAAGGTTGTTGCAGGGGAGGGGGAGACAAAACTGTATTTCCAGACACCCAAGTGGTCGTTTGAGGTTGTTGGGTTCCGACCAGATCCGAACCGACTCGACCAGGACACGAACCAAACGGGTCGAACCCAGTCTGCCACGTGTCACAACCATGTCTGAGATCAGAAGTCTGAGTAGATTCATCTCCACCACCCATCAAACTCTCCATCCACTCATCAGATTCAAACTCACCCCCAGCAAAATCAAGAAACCTGAACCCACTCGAACGGTTCTCCACCAAATTCCCAAACTGGAACCCGGGTTCGGGTTCCGGAACATGGACAAATGGGTCGGGAAAACCCGACCCATATAACCCATATCCACCAAGAACTGGACTACTAGTTAAGCTACTAGTTTGTTGTAGTAGAGAAGAAGTAGTAGAAGTTATTGAAGTGGTATTTGATGGGGCCCAAGTAGTAGTAGTAGTAGGTACACAAAATGGGTTAAGACCGAGAAGTTGTTGATGTTGAGGATGTTTTTGAGGATGTTGTTGGTTTTGGTTTTGTTGTTGTTCTTGTTGTTGTTTTTGGTTGATGACTTGTTGCGCAATGGCCATAAGATTGCCACTGTCAGTACACATGTATGACATTTTACTTGCTAGATTGTTTGTTTGTTTGGGGTTTTGGTGGATTTGTTTACATTAGTTGGAAAAAGTAGAGAGGCTTCTGGTGAGTATGTGAGAGAGAAAGGTAGTGCTAACTTAAGTACACCAAGTCACTGGTAGAGTACTGAGTATCCTAGAGAGAGAGAGAGAGAGAGGGGGGGAGGGGGTAATGAGGGAGAGGGGAAATTTAATAAGGTTAGTTAAAGGTACAGGGGGTATGATTAAAGTGAGACCTTTCTATATTTAATGTTGGAATTGTTTATAAGGTGGTTAATTGGTGTGATTCGAATTTTATAAAAAAATTTTATTAAATTGTGATTTGTTTTTGTATTTTTGTATTGTTAACTGGTTGTTAATTTTGTTTAATACGGCGAGAATCAATTCTTCGAGGATATTGTGTGTTATTCGGTTATTTATAAATTTTTACCATATATATTTTATAATAAGAAACCTAATTAAATAAGTACTAATTTATGTTGTTGTTTTTACACATTATTAATCACTTATAAATTGTTTACTTGTTTACCTTTTAGTTCTTAGGGAGTAATAAATACGGAGTAGCATTTAACTTTCTAGTACTGTATTTATTTGTTTGTCCACATCATTTTTGTAAAAATCCTCAATGAGGAAAGAAAGTGATCTTTAAAGATTTCATCAAGTTATTTTTACTTGACGTTCTAGATTTGTGTAAAATTATTAAGGAATTATAAAATGCTTACTTGTTTACCCATCTTTAGTAGGGAACAATTATTTTTAATTATACAATACTCCTATTACTTTTTTGCTCGAGTTTCATGAAATTGTTTTGATGAACACCAAGTAGGGAACAAGTATAAGTAGCTAGTAAATTTGAAAACTCCAAAGAGCACAAAGCCCCTTGTTGTGTGGAGAACAAGCATGGTTAGCTTGTAAACATTGAAAACTCCGTAGAGTGCATATTACCACACGATGGTCATTGAAGTGTTGGTTTCAATCTTTACAACACCCCTCCCGATATAAAGATGTAAGGAATTTACTTACCTTTGAGACATGTGATATGGTCTATGCATGGTCTATTCTTTACCAAGTACGTAAATTACAAAGAAATAAACATTTGGTTTTAATAGCTACAAGATTGAAGAAAATTGAGTGTCGTGATACAATGGTTAGTCATTTAATAATTGATTTATTAATTTTATTGATGCTTACGAACAAAAGTTTTGCATGGCATTAGTCTATAGTTATCATCTTTTTAATTGAAACAATAATTAATAAATATTCATAAATCGTTGCACTACCATACATATAATCAACAAGCGAGACACGCTATTAATCAATCGACTATGATACTTCCAAAATCATAACTAATCAAATTTAAAATACGATAATCATACCGAGCATCTACCAAAAAGAAAGAGTCGATTAAACACAAAGTATCCCTCGCTTAATTTATATAACGTGTCTGCCTCCAAACCCCAAATGTACTTGAAGATATACATTTTCATCATAGAGTATATATACATACTGAAGAATAAATTATATCTGTAAAGTAATCGTCAATCGGAGAAAGAGTCCGAAGAACAAATATTAATCCAGAAGGAATAAAGAAAATTACACTTAATTATGTAATAAATATTTGACAACAAGCATCTAACACTTGTGATTGCTAAACAATATCGGGAAAGCGGGTCAGAGTTGCACGTGAAACCTAAATACGTGGGAAGTTAACTGAATTATTCTCGAAGCATTACACTTACAAATACTTCTATAACGCCAGTTAAAGTTTTTGTAGCCTTATTTCTTTTGTTATTAATTACCTTTGGAAGTTATGTGAATTAACGCGATTTTTCAAGAAAAGTAATTTATTATATGTTTATTTAGAAACCTATAAATACTTTTGTAGTATTTTCAGACAGAACACTCACTACCCTTAAATTCGCTGACGTGGAATCAACCTCAGAGGCTATTACGAAAAATTTATTCTTATTCTTAGAATTATGAGAGTTTATATAATTTTTGGTAATGTTGTGAAAAACAACATGGTAGATTCAAGAGAGAGATTCAGGTTTCTGCAGCCAAGCGGTAGTAAAACATCCAAATGAAAGCGTCAGTTGAAGAGGCTTCGAGTCCTCAGAATAATCTTCACGATATTATTAGTCGATCCGCTAAACAGACCTGGATGTAACTCTCTACATTAGCTTTTAACCACGAAAATCCTGCCTCGATTTAATTTCGCATTATTTTCTTTCATTTGACATATCCACTAGTGTTATATCATCCGCCTGGGTCATTACAGATTCTCCATGATTCGAATTACGGATCACAAGAACGACGCAGTGATTCCCAACTTATGAGATGCAGATTTCGGGAGGTGGAAGTTGGTGGCTCGCTGAGGGGATGAGAGGAAGAGGCCTGCCTCTAGTCTATATCATTGATTCCGAAGGATCCAAATCTTAGAATTAATATGAATAAATAAAATTCATCTACAATAAAAAGTATAATATGGAGTATTGAACATGAATTATGATACATATCTATATCTATGATGGAATAAAATGATAAGAATTAACTATTAGACTAGTACTTGAATAGTTTTTCTATATATACTTCAATATAACATGTTAAAATTATTGAAATGTGATCTCAATGTATTATGCAATATGAAAACGGCATCCAAAAGCAACACGAAATTCGACTCGCAACTAGCAAGTGCAAGTCCCAAGTCATGGGGTTACTATGTGGTTGATCTGTTGTAGTAGGGTACTTTTGATTTTCCACTATGGGATTTTGGCCCTCAAGAGCCTGGACATTGGTGGCAATAGTTTCAAGTGGTAAGAACAATTATTGTATCCAACAATATCACATCCTTGCCAAAATTTGCAAGTATGTAATACTGTTGTGGCACACATGTTATAACTGTTGGTTGAAATATCTAATTACCAAAATTCATAATACTGTATTTATGTAACTACTTAATAATAATAGCTCAATCTTAAAAGATTGTAAAATTTTAAATTTTATAATTGACTTTTTAGTGTCTGAAATCAAATATTTTTATTTACAACATCTACAATTATATGGCTCAATGCCTCTAAAACGACTTCCATCTAAACAATGAAAGATAATCGAATTGTGTATATGTATTTTTTATGATAATTTTAAATGAAATCAAAGTTATATAGTGTTTACAAAGTTTATCATGTATTAATGGCATTTAAGTTGTGAGTCAAAGAAAGTATTAAAATGATCCATTCAATTCATCCAGATAAAATGAAGAAAGTATAATAGAATAAAATTTTCTTCGATGATTGTCATTTCAATTTTTTCAAAATATATATAAAATGAAGAAAGTTGATACATTCTAAAATTTTCATATTATAAATCAACCATTGTGATTGTGGTTTATTAGTCTACCTGAACCCCAAAAGAACCTGACATGAGGTTACAAACTTTTGGTACCAACTTCTAACAATTGATGATTTGAATTTCATTTTTGTTTGGATATGCATCTTTGGTCAAAAAGTGAGGCTCAAGATAAAAAAGGTGAAAAACCAAAGGAGCCAAGGAGGTGAGGGAAAGAAGAAAGCAACAAAGCCCAGATAAAGATAGAGATGGTTTATTTCTTTGACTGGGCCAGTTAGGATTAAACCCTTTTCTGGGTAGTGTTGGGCCCTATTGGACCCACCTGCCGCCGACTAAAACCATAAGAAGAATAGTGAGAAAATGAAATAATTCACAATTGGACTAGTGCCACTTGAATGGGGAAATATAAACCAACCGAAGTGGAATTATGCAAAAGCAACGGTGGAAGATGACTTGATTTATTGTTGATAGGGGTTATGTCATTCTCAGTGTTTATATCTTTCACATACACAGCTGACACCATTAGTAACACAATCCTACTGAACTGACTTGGTGCATTGTCACACATGGACCCAACTGATAAGGACTTGGTGGACTGGGGGCGGAGGGGAAGTCGTCCTCTCTTCTAATTATTTTGAGAAATAAACTTTTACTAAAAAAAATAAAGGTTTGTTATTCATTTTATTTCCTCCGCCACATATATTTTTTAATATTTTTCCTTATATGAATGGTATGAATTTCTTCGATACCTTGTATAAAAATCATTTCTTCGCACTTCTACCATCCTCATCTACTATTTGCACGACAAGTACTTTTTTTTAACGTTAGAAATTACCCCCTAATGCATAGGTGGACTATGCATAACATGGTGGTGCGGTTTTTTGATAGTTTTTAACAAACGGTATTATCGTCTCATAATTTTCTTATTTCTTCATTTTTATATTGTTCAAAAGTATCACAAATATTGTGTATATTTATTGAATAAATTTTATTTCATTATTTGTGGAGCTGCATATTATTAGAAAGTCGATCGGCGATGTCGAAATGTTTGGTCTCCCTAGCTTTGAAGGTCCATCGGAGATGTTACGTTCAAATGAAAACGAACGCCCATAGTTTCAATTACAAAGTAAACGTCTCAAACCTATATTGGATGAAGCGTGTGGGTATTGAACATCAACATAGTTTTGCATAGAAAGGGTATTGTTCGGATGAGTAAATAATCACCCCGATTAGGACTTCTGACGAAAAGAAATTTAATGTTAAAAATATCTATAATTGATTATTTATAATCCAGTTTCTCACTTTTGCATTTTGTGGTCACATTTTTGTGCAAGAAATTTAAGTATGGTCTTATTTTAACCAAATACTATGATGTAGCTTTCAATCCAAATGTTTATTTCTCAAACGTAACAATATGAATGATGTAGTATGTCGAAGTAAAGAAAACGACTGAAATATCTCAATTTATAACATTATACTCACTCCGTCTCTAATTAATTAATCATATAGCTAAAAAGTGTTTTATTAAATAACTAATTTTATTTTTATTATTTTGATGAGAATAAAATATCAGCAAATGAAAAGAAGAATATTGGAAGGCAAGCTTATTGATGATATTGAATGTTTTAGTTTAAAGTAAAAATTAAGATTGAAAATGTAAGCGATCAGTAAATTGAAAGCAATTTTGATATGATGAAGCGAGTAGGAATGGAAGAGGAGTATACTGAAAGAAACCGGCTATGATTATTATAATAACTTTAACCCGTGCATCGTCGTTGTAAATAATAATTGTGATCATTATGCTAAACCTAACGGTTAGTATATATATTTCAAGTTAAATACGGAGTAACTAAGTACTCCGTATTAATTTTTTTTCAGTAATAAAATATTTCCTCCATCTCAGATTCTCCATTTCAAGTAAAACTCATGCTATTTGGCGAAATTGTCAAAATGATAATGTTTGATAAAATTTTGGTTATTAATATTTGGAATGTGAAAAATTAAATTTTTTTTTATTAATATATTTTATTTCTAACATGATAAGTTTGATTCAAAATTAAAGTTATGTACTTCAAATATCAATTAATTAAAATTATTATAAGATTTTTTTATTTTGACTATTGAAAATCAAACCTTAAAAAAATTCGAAGCTAAATATTGAGTTGATTGACAAGAAAAAAACCAAACTAGATAAGTTAGATTGATTATTAGAGGTTGTTTAATGTTAAAATATACGGGAATGTTTAAAATATGGGCGGAAGATCTAGAATGTGCTTAGCATGTTCACTGAAAGAGATTATTACCAAACTAGAATAGAGTCGTACATGGCAAATTTCAATAGGCTAGATAGAGTGAGTTGATCTCTTAGAATCGCATAATACTAATTTGATTGTAAATAGTTGATTAGTTTACTTTAATGAAAACAAAATTTCCCTATCCATAAAAGTATGAATTGTGTTTCTTCCATTTTCACATTACTAATTATTATATTACCCTTACTATAATATTTTTTATATATTGGTGAAAAAATATGATATAATTAATAAATTACTTAAATTTTTACTGCAAAATTATAATAAATCAACATGGTTGGAGTTATAACTTCCTGTATAATATGTGCGATAATTTTAACACTTTCGTACCTATCTTCGCTATGTCAGGCGTCTTGTTTGAATGGGGGCGCATTGTATATGAAAATAATTTTTGTTTAAGCAATATGTAGGCCCCGCTAAATCTTAGATGCAAAATTCTTTAACGTCGGTCTCGAAAAAGCTGTTAGGCTATTATACCCCCTATTCTTTTAAATATGAATCAACCGTATTTAATTTTTTTATTTATTTTTATTTCTATTCCACGATCTAATATCTAATATATTTACAATTATATGATTAACGTCATGAAAATCTTGTATTATCACATAACATTACACAAAATAAGATAAAACAATTAAAGCGTAAACACTTTAACCGCTCAAAAATACTCTCTCACGACTGCTTGATGATCACATGATTCTCGAGAAGCATATTGATGATATAGATTCATATTATAAATAATCAAAAATAACACAAAGTGTGCAGAAATACTAACATAAACCCGAAAGCAATGCTCCGTGAAAGATTAACTTCTGATAATGAGATTACAAACTCAAAAAGCATCTAAAATCAATATCGAAAATAAAGCGAAAAAAAATCAAGAAAATGAAAATAAAATAAAGATAAAAAAGTTGAAGCTTTATATAAGCAAATCAAGCATAGCGAAATAAAATTGCAGAAGCAGTTAGAAACCCCATAAATCACCTAATTTTGTGTAATGTTATATATTTGATACAAGATCGTGATGTTAATTGTTATAATTTAAAGCTTATGGAGTGGTGGAGATATTGGATTGTCAAAATAAAAAATAAATCTAAAGAAATTAAATGTAGTTGATTAAGCATTCAAAATATGGGGCAGCAATAGTCTAATCAATTTTTTTGAGACAGTAGTTTAGCGATTTTGAAGCCATTTAGCGGTACCACGAATAAGGGGCCCTATTCTTTTTAAGAAGATATGAAAAGATTCGGGGCATGTAGGATAAAGGCGCCTGCTTGGCAACGAATAATTTTGTTATAATTTTTTATCATTTAAAAAAATATGAAAGTCAGATTCTCATGGACAATTATAATTTTATATGAATAAAAAATAGTGGGCAAACTTTATAAAAGGAAGACTGAACTAATGTGTAATAGAAAAGATGCAAAAAAGAATTGTTACTTATGAGAATAGAATCCTAGCCAACTATATGCAAGCTCCAACACTCTACCAATTATACCAGACCTTGATGTTCATGATTTGAACATTCCAAATATTAGGGGCCCTATTCGACAAACCGGCTGACACGCCATGTTAGTCGAGACACCTTACACCAGAAAAATGAGTACTTGTGGCGAATATTTAATTTTGATATTGATCTATCACAAATCCAATGATAGGCTAAAGACTAATATATCATTAACATGTTTTGTACTTAGACCCACTATTTTAATGTAAAATTTATTTGTCAATATTATTAATGACAAGGAGGTATAGTGAAATAAATAGTTAAATACGTCAGGAGGTGAAGTCTTAGTGGCTATATTATCGGTGGATGTTAGTAATTTATCATTAATAACGCAGTTTACATCACTAATGCTCATTTTTACGGTAATGGCTAATTTATATCATATGTCCATGCGTCTTCATCCAGGTATATAAAAAATGATAGCGTCTTTTTATGAGATAAAGTGATTGATATAATACTCTCTTTTAGTTTTTTAATTATCATAACAATACGTAAATTCCATTTTAATGCAATAAATTAATCCACTCATACTAAAACAATTTGTATGATAATTATTCAATTATAAATTGAAAAAAACTTCTAATCCAAAAAATTACTACTCCACTCAAGGTCGATTTACTTGATCTTGGAAGTGCTTGATGCTATTAAGAGTTTGATTAATATTTACTAATATATCCTAAAGGAACTTTATAAAAAACTTTAATTAATCCTTAGAAATAAAAAATACTTTTATTAAGGGATAGATAAAGGAATTTGTGACCCAATTCCTATATGATCAAATAAAAAAGGAAGAAGGGGAAATTTGCTATATGATCAAGTAAATTAGGACGGAGGGAGTGATAAATAGCCTTATATATCTAAATTATTATGTGATACTTTGTATACATTTCACCAGTGAAATAAAAAAAAAGTGTCAAGTTCACATGCTCCCAATGCTCACTAAAATCGCAATAGATTGTGATGTTTAAATTTGAATTTTTCCATATTAAATGTTAAATTCAAACTGTTTTTATTTTATTATATAATATTTTGGGCTCGATTGACCCAGGAAGTAATATGCTAATTTATGTTAACCGAACATTGTATTAATATATAGATTATAAGGACCACAGTATGCCATCGCCAACCCACAACAATGTCAATGCGAGTTAATCCTAATATGTCAATTGTCTAACAATCGAACATATATCTGACTTATTGGCATGCAAAGAAGAATTTTGTATTGTTATGATAGAGAATTGCAAATACAACCCATTGTAGGGAGAAGAAGAATTCCTTAGTATTTCCAAAAGTTTTTATCAAAATCGAATAAGGATCGACTATCAAGCCCCATAGATCCACACTAGCGTTTGTTGGCGATTTGTGAGATGTTTGACTTGCTTGACTTGACTTGATTTGAGCTTGACGGCAGGCTTGATTTGATTTGAAGGCTTGACATTTTGATTTGATTTGAAGGTTGGGATAGAAGCTCTCACGGTAATCTGAGGTGGCGATGGAATTGAGGCGGAGTGCGGACTTGGATATCGTCGAGGCCGAGGGAGCCTTGCTTGGCGTATTCCGTGTTGGCTATGGAGTTGATCTAGGGTCTTGGTCTTGATTTCTAGGTTTATGTTAGACTTGATGGACTTCACTGAAACATTTGCGAGTGTGGGGCTTTCTTTGATCTTCTTGGTGGGATTTAAATTTGGATAAGCTATGACCTTGATGAGACTTTGGGATTTATTACCGAATGCTTCGTTTCTTTTTGTGGTGGGACTATGTGGCTTGAGAGGCTGCTTGTCTTTGATGGAACTTAGTGTGATATAGCCAGAAGTGATTTAGCCTTAGAATTTCCAGAAACTAAATATATATGGGTGATAGGAAATGAAGTGTTGGAAACAACGTTGCTTGCTTTCTTATATACTAGCTTTGCTTGATATTCTTTGTAGAGTGGGCTGGGGATATGACCTGCATGTGGGACAAATTTGGGATTTAGTGAATGGCCTCAATTGGGGCTTAGTGAGATTTGGCGCACCGGCGGGGCTTGATTTAAGGCTTTTGAAGTAAGCGTTACTTAGCTTTGTCACAATGGCCTTACTTGATTTGTTCTTTATTATAGATGATCGATGTATGAATGTGGAAGCTTCGGCCCCGGTGATGATGCGATCAGCCAGAGCCGAGGGAGCTTTAGCGACATGTTTCCTACTAGAATCCAACTACTTATAGGGAGCCGCTCGGTTGTTCTATATCTGAGTTTGATGAATCAGGCATTTATCGGAGGGTGTTCATCCAGGATTTTTGAATAATGGGGGGCTCACATGGCTTAATCCACGAATATTCGAAAGTTCTTTGAGAAGCTTTAATTTAGATTCACGATCGGTTACTGCGTCAAACTTAAGAATTATTGCGTTTATTTTAATAATTCTTAATTCGCCTATTATGGTCACTGGAAGTGTTTTCCAGCCACCACGTGGTGTTTTTCTTGCAGCGGCTTTAGAAATCTTAGAGGTTTTCTCATATTTTCGGGGGTATTGTGTGTATTTTTTTGTGAGGTGGAATGTTTATGAATTTTCCGGAATTTCAATCAAAAGAGGGGGTATTTATGGGTTTCGGGCCTCGAATGCTGGCTTTGGGTGGATCGCGTCTTGGCCAGTTAAATTTTGAGAGGCCGAGATGCGGACCGCGGATAATTTTGGAGGTACTTTTCACTCAAGTAAACACTTTGGGTGCCCTCTTTTCATGGGAAGGAAGTTGGGTTCTTTTACAGGTCGAAATCATTTTTCGTATTTGACACCGGATGACTTTTAGACCTTGATTTTCGCAGCCATATGACTTAAGGTGTTGATTTTTGAACCACGTAAGCTTTTACGGTATTGATTACGACGCGTCGACACGGAGTCTTGTTTAAACCGGTGGTTTTTTAGATTCTTCGTTTTGGGCACGTGGCTCTCGAATGTTCCCGCATAGCCAGCTAATTTAGTAAATGAGAGTGGGTTTTTTGACCCCTAATTTTAATTTGACTTGACTAATAAATTTGTTTTCTCGAGAGGAACCCTGTTTAAATTCATATTTAGGGTTAATTAATGTAGAAACCCTTATTTTTGACCCGTTAATTCGAGGGCTTGATTTTACGGGAACCGCTTGTTCGATCGAGGTTTAATTTAGTTAGGGTTTGTCGAGAACCTGTCCCGATCGCGTGGTATTTTTTTAGTGGCTCGACTCTTGAATTAATTTGATTAATTTATGCGAAATTAATGCTATTATTTTTGATAAATTTTGAGGTAATACACAAATTGCCCACCGAACTTTGATGCATGCGGAATAAGTGTCGGCGGGTGTTGGACGGTTTCATGGGTCTTTATTTTAGGCTTATTTGACTTTCTTTTAGATAGCGTTCGATGCCAACTTTGTTTGACTTGTTGGATGAGCAATTGGATATTGGACTTGTTTCGATGTGAACTTAATGCCTTATCTTGTACGGATTAGCAAACGCCATAGGTGGGGATTTGTGACCTAACTATATTTGGGACTTTACTACGAGCGAATTTGGGGCTCTGCGGTCACTTGGTAAATCATCCACCGTATCATTTGGGGACTTTGAAGGATGATTACTTGTTTCTGAGGGGGATGTACATTGACTCGCGTGATCATGACCCACACAGTCGACCACAAGTCGTTTGACGACTTGTTGGATGGTTGAGCTTTGTTTAAGTTATTGTGACATAATTTGTATCGCGACCTTATTAAGTCTTCGGTACATTATTGACTTGGTGAAAACTTAATTCATGTGGGATTTAATGCCAACCGCGTTGGGATACGTTTAATTCTGATAAGTTAGAGAATTAAATTACTTGAGGTTTATTAATTCGGATCAGTAGTAGAGGATTTAATAAATTTTATTGGTTTGGTATTTGATGTTAACATGAATTTAGATGCGTGTTAAGATCTAGTTTTTAAACTCGATCCGTAGAGGATTTAATGAGAATTTACTTGGTTGAGATTTAATGGTAACATAATTTAGTACATATTAATATCCCTTTTTAATTCTCGAATCCGTGGGGATTTAGTAGAAAATTAATTTTCTAGAGTTTTATTACTAACATACATAGAAATTTATATGTTAGTACTCTTATTGCATTTATATTAATCCAAGAAACCTACGTGGATTTAATGGAATTAATATTTACAATTTTAGCATGAATTTGAGTCATGCTAAATATTTAAAATAATTAATCTTGACACTTGTGGGTTTTAAAGGTGAAGGTATTTTAATTTTAAGTTTAAATTTTAAAGTTAAACTCTATTTTTTCGCAATTTTCGGCTCGTGACGTGGAGTTTATTTGGTTAAGCAGATAAATATTTGGGGACTATATTTTAAAGTGAAATTTTTCGACCATCCATTATATTTTTGACGATTTTCGAACGGCTCGTGCGAGGTGGAGATGTTAGATTGTCTCGATTTTTCGAACACGAGCTTTTGCTTGTTAAGTGAGGACAGCAGCGGGCTTTTAGGGCTTCGGTGCCGCTAGGCTTTGTCTATTTAAGCATGTGATGAGACAAAATTCAAATTTCCTCATCTTTTTCTACTTACTTTTGGCGTCTTGGCGACTCAGGAGTACTTGGGATAATTTTTTTTCTTCTTCTTTTCTTGCATAACTCCGATGCCTTTGATGTTTTTTATACTTGATTACGTAATGTACTAACATCTTTTTCATGTTTTTTTTAAAGGTTAAAGTTGAGGATTTCCATTAAGCTTTACAACTTTTTGAAGAATATTGAGTTTGTCAATAAAGTTAGTAGCTTTTATACTTTTCTCATACTTTTGAAAAATTTAGCGATTTATTGTATCGCGATGATGTTGTATCTTTGATGTTGGCTTTAATTCATCAGTCAGCTTTGTATATCTTGACTGATCATGTGAATATTTGACTTTTGAACAACATGATCACTAATTGCTTAGTAATACTAGTTTTGATGATAAAAATATGATCTTTAGCTTTCTTTGTATTCTAAAAATATAAGAAACAATTTTTCGCAGTTCAAAATTTTTGGTTTGTCAAAAGCACTATTTCAACTGTCTGCCCATAGCTTTTTGCATCACTTATCTTTAATCATATTTCAACATATTTAAAGAGGAATATTTACGAGGCGGTTGTTTGACCGTTAGATGGTCTTCCCGATTTGTTGCGGAAGTCGGATATGAGCCACTTGAAGTTTTAGGCTTTGAGGGATTTGAGCTAGATACTTCTTGCTGACTTTGGGGAATTGTTTCTCTATCTCGGGACTCGATTGGGGTGATTCAATTTTCACGAGACTCTTACTAATATACAGTTTGTGCTTATTTGATTTTGGCAGCCCTGTGACAAATCACCCCTCTTGCGTTCGTAGCAAGTAGAGTTGGAATTTGCGTAAAATGGACTTTAGGAACTCATTTGGTGCATTCTCTTCCACACTATGCGATCTTTACTTCTTTATTTTTTCTTTGTTTTTTGTGTGTGACTTGGGATGTTGGGCACGTGCTTAGCATCCCTTGTCGACCATAATGCTCTGGCGATTTTTGATGTAAACTGCTTGTAGGTAGGTAGTATAGCATATAATACTATGCGATACCACCTTTGGTCCGAGAGCAACCGTAGGTTTTTAGTGGTATTAGTGAAAATCTGAGAACATTCTCCTACCTTTCTTTTGACGGCTTGCTCGGAATTAGCTTTTAGTTTGGTTTTCGGTCGGTGGCTCACTTGCTTGAGGACGTTAAGCAAGGGAGCGTTCATACTTTCTTTCTAACCTTAACTTCCTTGGTGTTTGCTTTTGACTCTCATCCTTTTCTTGATTTGATTTGATAGTGTGAGTAACTTCGTGGGTTGGAGATGATCGTTAGCCTGCTGCGTTACTCACATTAATAAATGTTAGGAAGTACTTCCTCGTGAGAGAGAGGATAGAAGCCCCGCACTTTAGTTAACGTAGTGCCCAAGGTTGCATCTTTATCTTTCTTTGAAGTGTAGGGTGTATCACATTGCACTCTTTATGGTTTGATTTATCTTGATTTGCTTGTGTTGTGTGCTTCGCCTCGAGAGTACTTTATACTTTTTTGGTTTCTTTGTTTGTTTATTTGTCTTGCGGGTTATGGTAGCTTCGTCACTTAATAGTCCCTCCGGTGAGATCTCTTGTGATTCCGTGAGTGCTTGGAGTATCTTTGCTGGCGGTGTAGGGACAGCCTTCATTTTCGATCCTCGATATTCGCCCAACATAGATTGAATGATGATAGATAAATGAAGTTAGTATCACTTGAAGTGTTATACGCGGCATTCGTCGTGCGCTCGGGTACATGTTTGAATGCGCCTCACAGAGGCTATCACCGATCTTGCTTTTGACTTTTATCTTACCGCCGTGTCTTGTGTTTTCACATTGTTTCTTTGTCTCAAGTATCGCGATTGCCAACTTGACGCTTAGTCCCGGAACCGAGGGTTTAGTGGTGTTCACTGTAGCCGGTCGGGGTTACAATCTAGAAGCCTTACTTGAGTAGTCCCATCTTGAGATTGCATGTCCACCTCAGAAGCTTTATGAGCAGCTCCGAGGGTTGCCGGATGTAGGCTTGTACCGATATCGAGTTGAACTAATTAATCTTGCTCAAGGACTTTAACAACTTGATCTTGAAATGGTTGCTTTGATTTGCTAATTCGATGAGTTGTACATCCCTAGCGGCTCTTCAAAGCTGGTTGGATGTTGTGGATATGTCTCGACTAGCTTTAGAGGCTCGTGGTCAAGATGTCTTGTCAGGCTTTAGGCGTATTGGACAAGGAATTTGATATATTTGTGCCAGTAGTCGGAATAACCATCCGGCTTTAGAGGCTTCTTTGGACATGATAAGATAATCTATGTTCTGGCCGGCCTTGGCGGCTTAGTAATCAAAATAACGTGTTGTTGCTTTGGAGGCTTGTTGGACATAGTGTATATGTTCTTGGCGCTTAGCGGCTTAGTAATCGGGAGGCCGGTCTGTTCGTATGGATATTAAATGCGTTGGCAGAATATCTAGAGGCCTTGAGGATTCGCGTGCTTCGGGTAGAGGATATTCAAATTTCATGAAAGGATGTATTTCTTCTTGAACTGGACAACTTCTGAGGAAATCCTCTGATCGTCGTGGGTTGAGCGCCTCGAACTCACGGGACTTTAGTCCTCACGAGTTTAGAGATAATGTTGGGATGGAAAAGTTGAGCTTTGTATCCTCTGTTAATTATATACTTTCTCGTGGGGTACGGACTCTGTTTTTTACTTTGTCTATAGATACATTATTAATTTGCTTAGTCGATGGAATTAAGCCAATGTAGTAGTTGTTGGCCAGCCGTTTCTTTGTCCACTGTCTTCATCATCGCTTTCGTCCGGGTTCAAAAGTTTATGTATTCTTGAACCTAGTCCAAAGATTACAATGTAGGAGTTGTAGCGGCGTAATCGCTTTTCTTGTATTTGCAGCTTACATCTCGGGAACACCGGCGATTATATCGAGGTTACTTATTATTGATGCAGGCATACCCGTATCGGTGTTGGAATGGAGGAGACATCAAATGCACTTGTCTTAGTCACGGAGTCTAGACACATTGTCGAGAATGAAAGTAGGGATTTCATTTCACTTACTTTCTTCGCGCTTGATATCTTGGATCTCTTTTTCTTCTTTTATGGTTTTATTCCTTAATGCACTTCCCTCGATTGTTGTTTTATTCTTTGCTATGATTTTCTTTCATTAAATGCCACTTGGTTTTACTTAGTTTGACCGCCTTAGGAAAACATGAATTTTGTTTTTAGATTATATGGCACTTGATATGTATTAAGCTTTCTCGTGCCTCATGAGACCAACTCCTTGAGGATCAAATAGCGTGTAGTTCAAAGGGGAGTTTGATCTTTTTAACCTCGTACGAGGAGGGTTGTGGGTGGTTATCCTCGTCTTTAGGAGGTAGTGAGTAGTTTATCTGCGTACTCGGGGAGTTTTTTAGGTAGTTTATCCTCGTACTCGGTGGTGGGGCGGTTATCACCGTGTTCGGGAGGCGAGTGGGCCGGTTTATCACCGTGCTCGGGGAGGTGGTGGGGCGGTTATCCTATTGCTCAGGCGGGTAGGCGATTTATCCTCGTACTCGGGGAGGTAGTTGATAGTTTAAGCTCTTATCAAGGAGCGGAGTGGGGCAGTTTATCCTCGTTCTTAGGAGCGTGTTAAGTATTAACTTTAGAAATATTTGAACCTCGGGTTTCATTTGCTCGTGCATTAACACCGCCCCATTCCGGTAGTTCTTTGTTTCGGCGGAAGTACCGACCCGTTGGCCCGGCTTTCATGAATATAGAGATGCGGTGACTTATACTTAGGCATTAGCGCCCTTGACGGTTCGTTCATGCGTGCGCTTTCCGTGGGCGTGTTTGTAATATGCGGTCGTTCCATTGCCATTTTGAAGAACTCGTCTAGGATACTTTTGGTTTCCCCGAATAAGCGTAATCTCGTAGGGTTTGTTTGTAGATATAGCGTTGGATCCCTAGTTCTCTAAGTTCTTACAGAAATGATGCATACGAGAGAGACTCGTGTCCCCGGTTCGTGCGTCGAGCATACTGTCTCATCCTTTCTCGATATGCATGGGAAGGTAGACATAAATTTGGCCTTCGTGCTTCGAGGATGAGGACCTCTTTTGCTTCCACCACTTGAGGGGTGGTGTTGATCTTCATCTTCGAGGCGCTTCTCATTGAGGCGGGCCGGTCATTCCTGATGTCACTCGTGGATGTATTTGTATATCGAGTCATCTTGATTTTTTCTTGAGGAATCCATGAGGATGCCGCAGGTGGTGGTAGTGATACGATATGGTCGACTTCGTGCAGCATGCTCGTTTCAGGTCTCGAGTTTAGCCACTTAACTCTAAGGAGTATTCATGCTTAGGTGGTGTCTTTGAATTCACGCTTCACATATTAAACTTTTACTGCGTCTTTTCTCGCGATATGCACGGGAGGTTGGTCGTGAATCTTTCGCCCATTCTTACGTATGGATGCGTCTTCTAGACTAAGAAGATATCCTTGTTTCACGTGTACTCGTCTTGTTCTACATGTATCGAAGCATGAAGCGAGCTACTCTTGCTAGCCCCGGGTGCTTCCTCGCTTGGCGAGGCTACGAGGTTGGTTTTCTCAATGCAGCCGAGGTATACTTCCTTTGAATCACATTTTGCTCCCGACCTTAGGAGGCCGATTTTTTCTCTTGATTTTTAACTTCTTAGGGGTTAAGATTGCCCCCGACTTTGAGGAATATTGGCGTTCTCACGTATTTGATTTGTAGGAGCCCTTTCATCAAAACTCTACTATGTAGTAGTTTGTTACCCTCTTGATTAGGACACGAGCGGTGGTTTTTAGTGTATGTTCAACTTCCCGAGTGGTTGAGTTAGCGACAAACCCGTCCTTTACGTTTTATGTCATCTTTACGGGAATAGATTCGACCCGTTTGTTTTTCTTGTTAGTAACCCGGATTGGTATTTGTCCGTGACTTTGTCTTTGATAGGTCGTACCCCCACCTTCCCGCATTGTTAGGGAGATCGTAAGCTTTTCGGGCCCATGCTTCCATTACTCACATCTTGCAGGTCACTTAACTTTTGATCTGCTGGCTTTAAGAGCGACACCTTTTAGAATTTGAGTGAGGGGGTAGAGATTCGGACCCTTGAATGTAGACTAGATCTTCCTCCGTTTCTTGTAATGTTGAGATGGCTGTTAAGGTGAGGAGAATGCAGGCGCCTTTGACCACTTAAATGCTGGGGGTTTGCTTTCATCCCTCTTGTAATATTTGGCATCGACAAAGTGAGATTCTTCGATTCTTGAGATAGTTCTCATCGCCTTCACTATTTTCTCCCGTTCCATCTTTGCGATATTCAAGCATTGGTGGAGTGTAGAGGACAACATTACTTGCGTAGTCTGAGGAGTATTTCCTAGTAGAGATATTATATGTGACCTTGATATTTGCTCGAAGTAAAGACCATGAGTAGTTTCGATTCCTATCGCCCAAATCTCACGGACTTACTTTTCACGAGTTCGTTCTGCGCCTTGGTTAAAGCCTTGAATTATAATGCGGGGCTGCTTTGTAAAGCCTACATTGAGATGCCCTAGCGATCTCCAGTATGCAGGTGGAAGGATGTTTCACGACCCGATCACTCATGCCCGACATTAACTATCCGACTTTAATTATGGCGACACATAGAGTAGTTTTATTATGAGTTCCATCTTCTTGTGGCGGAGTCTTCATCCCGATGAATGTGACGGTGAAAGTACGAAAACTTGTCAGTGGCCGTTACCCTCACTTTGCCTTACTGCGTGGTGCACTTCGTTGACTTGACACCCATCGTGGCATCTTCGTTGTCCTCGTCATACGAGTAATTCGACGATGTTTTCCACGAGATAAGAAGCGCTCTCCCAAAAGCTTCGGGGTACATTGGGCTCGATGGGCTGGATGATGATGAAGGTGAGGGTTATGTGGTTGGAAGAGACATGTCTTCCTCAAGGTAATTGCCCACTGCTTGCGAGATCCGTTACCCATTTCTTTGAATATGAAGCATTTTTCAATGGGGATGCCATAGTATCCTATGATAATTGTAAATTTGGGCTTCATTAGCCTGTTGCCTCATCCGAGATTCTCTTTGACTCTAGGAGTTCTATGAGTTTTGCTTTAAATCGGCTCGTCGAACATGGTAGGGATGTCGAATTGAGGAAGAGAATATTCCTTCTCCTGTAAATCTCTTTTTGAGGGTGAGGCGTTAAATTACTTCAGTCGGCCACGCCCTCGGGCACTTCTTGGTCCCCGAAGGTGAACTTTGTTGTTTTAGAAGTCACGGTGTGTGCTTAACTTATAGTTTGGAGTTTTTCTTTGGTCTCTTAGGATCGTATTTGCTCTTGAATAAGAGGCTCTGAGGGGGAAGAGGACACATGCCGTTTATTTGCGGCGATGATGAGCTCCGTAATAAGTATTGCTTGTTGCCGGTACGCTCAAATGTCCGGTATTCCTTATGATGTATGAGTCCCCATCGTTCCTTGGATGCGTGGTGATAGGCGGTATTTCTGATGCATCTTTGCATTTTAGGTTCGGGCTTACTCATTGATTTGATGAAATGCATGGCGGCTCTTCTTTTCTTTGTTTGGTAGCGATCGGCTCCATCATCTTAACTTTCCTTTTATCTTGAAGAAGTGGTTGAGGAATTCGCTTTCGGTTAAGGCCAATACATGGAAGCCCCGAACTCAAGTCCCGATACTCTGTCCGAACGTATTAAGCTTTGAGGAAGCCGAGCAGGCACATTTGACATTTCATCACCGGTCAGCGCGTTGTTGCGCGTCTCGACAAAGTGGGCTACATATTGTTTGGGGTTTCTAGTTCCATCAGTGTTTGGAACTTGGGTGGTGATAGCCCATAGGCATTTTTAGGTAGTACATCACGGAGGTATAGAGGCTTTTATGTAGGTATATGAAGGTGACTCGATGCTTCGCTGACCTTTTATTTGCCCCCGATATATACTCCTTGAGATGTCTTCTTTGAGATAAATCCACATCTGCTGGAATGATAAAGGGATTTATCTTTGTGTTCCTCCGTTGGTCCATGGCTGATGACCACTGAGGCGTAAGCGAGTGGATAAATGGATAGATCTGTCTCCCGTTTAGAGGTTGTAGGCGCCTACACTTGTTTAGAGTAACCGGTACTCTTGCACTCTTCGTTCTTGTCGACTATCTTTTCGACGCCGATGATAGAGTCGTCTTGGTGCTGAATCTTTTGCAGCATGCTTTCTACAAATCCATTATCGGTAGCCCGTACGCTCTCTTCCGAAGGTAATGCCAGAATAAATGCATTGCTGCGATTGATTTGTGAGAGGTTGAGCACTATTTATTAATTAAATAAGAGTATATTATCATAATAATATTTATGGTCTAAAAAATACATATATTAATATGTATATTATAGGTATATAATCCCGCTTTTATTGATAAGCATTCGATATACGAAATTGGTATCCTGTCATCTATTTGAATGATTTCTTGTGACCGTTTATATTAAAATTGTTATTTATGTTAAAATTTTAAAAGTTTCCATATCGAGTAATATTAATCACATACTGTATATACTATTGAGGTTTTAACTTTTAAAAAAAACTATAACCATGAATATTATTTTTATAAGAGGTAATAAATGCTTTATTAAAAG
Organism: Lithospermum erythrorhizon; assembly: GCA_019722365.1. Lineage (NCBI taxonomy): Eukaryota > Viridiplantae > Streptophyta > Magnoliopsida > Boraginales > Boraginaceae > Lithospermum > Lithospermum erythrorhizon. Next base: position 99,944 of record JADFUC010001873.1, read on the forward strand.
TTTAGATTTTAAGTATAATTCGTTTGGAGTATTTGGCGCATTCGAGCAAAGGGCGGTAATGTGTGTCCTCTTTGATTATTTTGTGTGGCTAAAAATTGATAGAATTTTGTAAAAAGATGCCCGTATTATTGGGTTTTGTGTAAATATTATTGATCGATACATCGATTAAATTATGTTAAAATGAATACATAAAATAAAAGGTGAATAGTAGAACTATGAATAATGTAGCTACTACTAATCGATTTAGAGTGATATTTTAACTTGATAATTGAAATAACATAAAGGTGTATTTTTTTTAAAAGAGAAAAGTGATGTTTTTAAACAGTAAATATAATTATATAATGTGCGTTAACATTAAGCGGCGAAAATAAAAGAGTAGTATGGTAACAAAACTTTTAAATACACTGTAAAACTATATTATCAAAAATTATAAGGGATCATATAACTATGAATAAAATGAATTATAATATAAATCAAAAAAATAATTTATAAATTTACATAAATAGTTAATTACTTTATCTCGGTTTAAATGTTTAAAAGCACATAAATAATAAATGCAGTAAATTTTTCTTAATTAAATTAAAAGTTTCACGTGTATAAATTTGTATTGGTATATTACCAAACTTCATATACTTATTAAAAATAATGTGTAATAATATTATGTGCCATTTCTTGCTGTAAATAAACAAACAAATAAACATTTATGATACTAATTGAAATTTGAATCTCCACAAGTGGTAAGTGGTATCGGTGGCGCTTTGCCGGCTTTCTTCTGTCAATTATTTAAGAGTCCATGTATATATAGCTAAAGGACCACCTCTTGATAGTTACTGAAAGAAAATGATATTTCAGGACAATTATTATTTGTATGACAATTTCATTATCATCTCTCATATTTATTCTCATCGTTATCAAACGTTGAACCTTACTATACGACGACATCATTTCCTATATCCCCAAAAGTTGTATAATTTCATTTTAATGGTTAAAACTAATTAATTATACTCCGTAAATCGGTATTATCTTAATAATATATGTAATTTTGATTTGAATTAAAATGATCTTATTAATAAATTAGGTTGTACATAATACATGTTAAAATAGTTTTAGCAAACGTTATATGACATATACAAAAATCTTAAGTTTAAAATTTAATAAGTCAAAATTATCATAATTTAAAACTTGACAATTTTTTCAGATGAAGGGAATACAATATATATTATGTAAGTCGTTGAATTTTTCACCTTTATTTCTTGTAATTTCCTTTATTTCTTTCTAGTAAGCATAATGTGAATTCTATCTTGAATTCTTGATCATTTTGCAGGACCGCTAGAAAGAAATTTCTCATGGACGGGATATCATTACATCAAGTGCATGTATCTTATCTGATTAATCCATCGTAAACATTGAAATATATATATTTGATATATATATTACATCTTCATGAATTATCAACCTTGAATCAAAATCTTTTTTCTCAACTTTATGCTTTCTGTTCGTATCCCAATTTATGTATGAAACTTGATAACATACTAGTTTTATCAAAATGAACATTTTTATGACATTGTCTAAGTGGGAATAATGGAGTATAATATAGTAGTACTCCGTATCAAGTATTCATGTGATCGAAGGGCCCAGAATGGAGAAAATCTGTCATTCGTACTACTGAAAATTGTTTGTGAAGATAATTTGGGGTCAGGTGGGCGTTCATGTATATCACTTTGCCTAATAAGCTCTATCTAGATTAAGATTAAGATTAGTTACCAGCTTGATGATGATCTATCTGAATGTAACTATTTATATTGGAATGAAAGTTACATCACTACATATCATCAATAATTGTCAAACTCTCAACATGCATTTAACAACTCATATATTTTGTGTTTTCTATTTTTGTTCTAAAAATAAGTAAGTTGTGAAACAAAAACGTATTGGAGGATGATAAAGTAATTCTTTGAAATGGTTTCGAGATAATTGGAATCGAGTTATGCTTTGATACCAGGATAGTTAGGCAGATTGCGGTTTGAGTGCTGCGTATTGGCGGAGTGTTGCGGGTTGAATTGCTTTCGTAGAATTATTGCCGGTAACAAACCCGACTCTTCATGCAAAGTATCACGAGAATCATGCTTTGGTCATACCGGTCTTTGAATGCGCCCCAGTGCAATCCGGTGGCTCGTTTGGATTAGCTTGGTATCGGTACTTTATGGCTTAGATGCGTATGACCACTGTCCAGTGCGTGTCTTGTGACACTTATACATGTTGGGCGCATAATAGAAGCGTAAGGTATGTCCTTCATCATGTTCATCTCAGCATTAGTGAGGTGGGACATTGTGACTTATTGAGTTGAACTTCATGTCTCATTAAGGAGATGCCTTCTTGGAATCGTTCATTTTGGTTCCCTTGTGATACGCTTATTGATAATAATATTAATCTGTGAAATCCGTCAGGCCGATTCGATCGATCTCGATGAATTTTGATTCGAGAAATATATTGTCTTCGCTTTAAGTCGCCCCGTGAAACATTTACATAGCGATCACTTGGCTGAGTTTAGTAGCTTTACATTGTTTCTGATGATTAGTATGTCGTCGGCATATGGGGTATAAATGCTATATAACTCCACATTTCCTTCTTGCTTGTATACACACTAAAATTCTTCTTCGTTTATGATGAATCCAAAATCTTTGATTGATTAGATCAAGTGGAAATTCCAATACGGGATGCTTGCTTGAGATATAAATGGACCTGCGTAGCTTACGAAACCTTCTTAGATCGCTGGGACATGTAAGCGCGGAGGGTTGCTCTTGTGTACACATCTTAAACAATTTGCATTCGGGGAAGCGGTCTTTACATCCATTTGCCATGCTTTCAAAGTCATGGAATGCGAGGTGGCTAAGATTATCGGATCGACTTAGCATAACCAGCAGCGAATACGTTTCATCGTAGTCGATGCCATGAATTTTTGCTTGAAACCTTTACCGCCCGCGACCACAGCGAAAACATGGAAGTTTCGTTTTTGTCATGTTTATTTCTTGCATTTTCATTTTCACGCTCAATAGAGGCAAACTTTCATTAAGTAAAATCTAACAAAAAGGGACCAAATCTTGTTTTTTGGTACATCGAATCCACATCTCGAGACTTCGTGACTATCGACCGTTTATCGGCATCTTTCTTCTTCGTTGCCTCGCCGTAAGAGGTAGGCTAGGTACTTTCAATCATGAAGGCTTCGCCCCGTACCAACAGTGCAGTTCTTGATGATCTCTAGTGGATCTCCTAAGGGTTAGTTCTTCTGACTTCACGTGGATCGGGGGTGGAGTGTATGTAAGAGAATGCTTAATGCTAACGATGCGTCGTCGATACACTAGGTGTATTTAATGATAAACCTCATCTTGAATTTCCTCGAGATGAACACGTTCGCTTCCAGCCCATACAGATGGAATGTTTCTTTTTCAAGAAACACTCGATCTACTTAACAAATATTTTATTCTCATGTTTCATTAAGTAGTAACTAACAGTTTTCTTTGGATATCCAATAAAGTAGCATTTATCAGACTTGAGAACTAGTTTATCTTTTGTTAATTTCTTAACATAAACTTCCTGACCTCAAATCTTGAGAAATCAACGGGGAGACTTCGAGCCACAGTTTGTAATAACCCGTTCGGTTAATTTCGATAATATTAATTCGTAAATTTACTTGAGCCGGAGTTATAATTTAGTAGTAGTAGTGAGAGGATAATTCGAGGTTAAAGTTAGATCGTTAGTCGTTTGATAACTTTCGATTAGATTTAAAGCGGGCATAAACTCTGTGTGGTTTCCTAAGACTTAAGGGGCTAAGTAACTAATCTCTGCATCCTTATCATCTGACACAAAACACAAAAAAAAAACCATACCACTCCATTCTTGAGATTTGCGGCGAAGAGACCCCATGCGCAAACAAGAGGTACTTTCTCTTCCATTTTCTTCACTTTTGTGGCTTGTTAAGATCATCAAGTTGATTGTTTAAGGCTTCCGTCATCTTTCCTTAATTTGATGTATGAAGATAGAGTTTGAGTTGATTTTAATGTTTGACTTTTGGTTGACTTTTTGGCATATTTCGATTTTATGATGTTTTTTAAGTTTGTTGTGGAGTCTTTATGATGTATATAAAATATGAGTAATTAAATGATTTAGAGGTTGTTTGAGGATGTTAGGGTTGACTTTTCTGGAGTTATAGTTGACTTTTTTGTGGATATTTTTTATAAGGCTTTTAAAAATGTGTAGGGAGTTTAATTGGGACCTTATTGTAGCTATTATGGAGTTAGAATTGTGATTTAAAAATTTATTAAAGGGGGTTAGGTTGAGAAAGTGTGATTTGTAAGTTGAGTTGTAATTACAGTGTTTGGAGTATAGGTTGTTAATTATGAAATTGAGGGTTAAATGATCTATGGAGTTGATCACGAAAATGTTTAAGTGACAAGGTGAAATTCTAAGCGGGGAAACCAATTGGAGTTGTGTCCGGCCCGGGGTTATTATTTCGTTGTTTTATCCGTCATTGTAGACCGTTTAGAAATCGTTCCACTAAGAGTTGGTTGTGTATCTCACAGGATCTTAGTATAGTAGTAGGTTTTGATTATACTTTCTGGGTGTTTTTGTTAGGCGTTGATCGTGGAAAGGGGCAGTTACCGTGATTGTGTTTCGCGAAGGTTTTTGTGGTAGCTAGCAGAGGTGAGTACTTATCTCACGGGTGCTACTTTACGTACTTACTTTAAAATTACATGAGCATGTCGTTTTGTGGTATGATTTATGTGAGGAATGATATACATGTCATTGTGGTAGCCAGATTGTGTGAGAATGATATACATGTCATTGTGGTATGATTATGTGAGAATGATATACATGTTGTTGTGGTATGAATATGTGTGATTCATTTGTGTGAGCCATGTTATGATTATCGTTATATTTTTGTGGTGTTGAAGATTTGCTGGAGGTAAGTAATAGCTTGAATTCCCACGACTTATATTCTACGATTTACGTGGCCTTGTCGGCCTTTGTTGTATTCTGTGGCCTTGTCGGCACTTGTATGTATTTAAATGACTTATTAGAGGATGATCATTGATTTCGGTGTGAGATGTTTTGAGTTGTGTGCTTGGATATTGTTTGGGGGAGTAGAGTAGTTGGTTATTGATAGGTGTTGGTTGGATTTATGTATGACTTTGGGGGTGACTTGAGTATCGGTATTTGACCACATATTGGATGATTATGGGTTAGGTGACTCTCCTTCCTTACGGGATATGCGGATGTTATTGGCCTTATACTCTTTGTATAAGAGGCGGTATGACTCTTTTGATTACTTTAGCGTGTGCATTGTCGGTGTGGCCTTATACTAGGTATAATGTGCGGTTGGCCTTATACTTCGGTATAGCGGTATGATCTTTATGATCACTTTGTTGTGCATTGTCGGTGTGGCCTTATACCCTACGGTATAAGTGCGGTTTTGACCTTATACTTTGGTATAAGAGCCGGTGACCCCAGCCACTTGATTGATCCATTCCTGCGAGGTAGGCAGTTGAGCATATCTTGGCGTTAAATTGGTATACTTGTGGAATATGAGGGATAGAGGTGATGACTAGAGTTATAGTAGCGTTGTTGAGTCTACATGATTTCGATACAGGTGATTGTGTGCCTTGAGACCTTATTGTATCTTAACATATTATGCCGAGACCTTCTTTGGAATCTTGTTGGTATGACCTTATTAGGTAGTCACTGTATATATCGTATTTTTATTCATACTTGACTATGCATAATATTGTAAATACTCGTTCAAAGTATGGTAAGTTACTTTCAAGTTTTCACTGAAAGCTTCAAACACACCCCTTTTTCGCTTTGGAGGCGGCATTTCATTTATTGTGCCGGGTTGAGAGGCTGGTTGAGCCAGGGGAGGCATTAGAGGATTTGTTCAGTGGCTAGGTGAGCATCGGGTGGTGAGGATCTGTGATCTCATTTTGGTAGCGTTTATCGGCCTTTTTTTATTGTTGTACTTTATTTTTGAACTTTGGCGGTGTTTTTGTATTAGTCTGATGCTTACTCTCGATTCCTTTGGCCTTGTCGGCATTCTGCATTTTATTTGGGATATGTTGTATATATATATAGCAAAGAAGTTGGTTGGTTAGATATCACACGATGGATTGTAAATTTTTAAATTTTTTTTTTTTTTAGAATCTTGTGGTAATCAAATTTTACATTAAAGCGAGTAGTTCTTTAAACTGAGTCGATCCATCGATATGGTGACTCTGGTGTTCAGGATTATAATGATTCTCACCTCAGGGCGGCCGACTGGGAAAGATAGATTACGAGTTCATGAGGGATTTTCTGTTAATTTGAAGTTTGGACATTTATTAAGTGTGGTGATCTTGACATGAGGTGCGCAGTTCTAGAAATTAAGCGGTAGATCGGATAGGCTCGTCATGGAGTAGAACCATGTCAAGTAAGGTTCGATTTCACCTTCCGGACACACCATTATGTTGTGGAGTTCCGGCTGGAGTGAGTTGTGGGCGCAATACCGCACTTTCCCAGATGATCATTGAACTCATGACTTAAATATTATCTTGATTTTATTGCTTTTATTTTCCTTCCTTTTAAGTTATAGTTTTTTGTTTTAGATGATTCATAATTCAATTTTGAAAACATTCAATGTAATTTTACTCTAATCATTCATCATCATGGGTCAGCTTCGAATTCAAATATATAGCGGGAGAAACTTCTTCTTCAAAATTAAAAAATGTATTATAGTTCTATTGTTTATATACATGGAAATCTGTCTGAAAGCCATCTTAATTTGTGAGTATTTCGGTTGATAGAATGAATCTGCTTGATACTTGAACATGTGTATTATGAGGAGTCTAATAAGTAATATATGGGCATCTGACATAATCACGAAGAATTCTTTAAATTAAATCTGAAACCAATATATATATGATTTAATTTCATGATATTCTTTATTAATAACGGGGAAAAAATGTAAACAAGATGGTATAAAAGAGAATATAAGCCGAGACTAAGATAATGGCATAAAAAGAATAAATGCAAACTAAAGAAATTACATAACTAACATAAACATATATATACCGGCCACGTACCTGCTGACACGAGTCAGTAGCGCGAGGAGTTAAGATCATTAACAACTGTACACGAGTGCGTCGTCTGATAACAATTTATGACACTGCTTGAGCATTAATAATGACAAAACTCTATTCATTGGTGGTGTTCAGCAAATAAATCAGCTTGGCCAAACGGCGGAATACAAAACCACACAGCCATTACAACGAGATGCACAAGAAATCAAAAAGTACAACATAGGGGAAAGGCGTATATTATTAGGGCCGCCGATAAAATCTGATACACAAGTCTAGAAATATATACAAATTGAATGACAAAAGGGGAATAGGCGATGAGGACTTCATCTTTGGCTACCTCACCACTTTATGATCTTTCAACTCGGCCAAGCAAGATCTCGATCGTATAGCGATGGCTCCTGAGACCTAGGCATAAAAGCGTCCGCCCATAGAGAATAGAGGAGTCGGCTAAGCTAAGGCTGATGAATACAAATACCACCAGACTTGATCCGTCACGTATATTAAATTACTTATATATATATAACATATGCACATAAATTAGCAGAATGCACTTATTGAATAAGCGTCGCGTATCACATAGAATCCTCTTATATGGTGTTACATAATACAATACACATGAGCCTACAACCATAAATAACGCATATTCATTTAAGAAAAGCAGGTCTCGGCCACCTTGAAAGTCGTCAAATAAAGGAATCCGCCTCCTTGAAATAGTAAACAGAGAAATGAGGAATCCGCCTCAAAAATAGTACACATATGAGGGAATCCACCTCCAAATAATACACATGCCAGGGAATCCACATCCAAATAATCGAGATAGGGCTCGCTTTCAATCCTCCCGACCGAGTACACACCCACCGTATGCTATCGCACGAACCTCCCGAATCATTTACCACGCACGATATGCCTTGCGCTGAGCCTCTCGTCGGGTCACCGCTCATAAAATAACACACAAACAATCAAAAACTTTTATGCACCATTTTTTAACAGTACCTGGCGCATGGCCACATGATCTAAAGCTAACATGAATCATATTCCGCAATTTATCTATATTATAAATCATAATCACTAATATCTCATGATATGAATCATAATCTCAATTATTTCGCTAATATGAAGATGTAAATCCTGAATTTTCTAATATCAATCATAATCACTGATACATATCCGAATAAGAATTGAGACAACACATACAAAATATATAACATAATACATATATAATATATGAAGGGTTCCACACATTGAGATTTGTACTACTTCGAGCCCAAGCGGTAATGATAACTACAGGTAGTCCTCGTGCTAGATCCCCGGACTCGACTCTATTCAAAGAAATTATACATTATAACGCATTCAGTAAAGAATGACTCTCTTAACATTTATATATAGGCTAGGCGTTATACCGCGTACCATGATTTAATTTACTACTCTTAGCAATCATCACATCCCACGAGATTGGTATACACTTCTAAAATTTCAATGATTAGATTTCAAGCAAATTTAACCTCGGCTTACACACACTTTCTAACTTGATAATCACTCAAAATCACACCAATCTAAGCTAAACTTAGATAACATTTTTTTATACCCATAATAAAGTCGAAGATCACAAAAATTGATACAAAACTCAATTTTTTATAAAAAGTCGACTCAGCCTTAAATGATGAGATTTGAAGATTAAAAAACTTACCTAGCGATAATACGAAGATGGGAACAAGATTTGAGGGTTTGGATCGATGAAGTTTCACCAAAAGAAATGAAGAAAAAAATCAAGCTTGGGGTGTGTCATGGGGTTCGGCCATCTTGGAAGGAAAGAAGGGGATTTTTCTTCCGAGATGATGAGTTGAGTAGTGGTAGGTAGGATACTCGGTTTAACAACATAATTCGGCGAACACGAGTCAAAATTAGGTTTCTATTCTCAAAATATATTATCGTTGACCCATGTGTGCTTAAATTTATTCGATTTCAAATTTTAACTTTAACCTCGAAACACTCAACCGGGCAACGGGCAGCTAAAATCATATTAAAAATGTTTATACGAGAGCCGGGTTATTTTGATACTAGTATGAGGTATTCCATATAACAAAATGGATACCAATCCAAGAATCTTTATAGTCTTGTTCAATTGGTTTTGTACTTCATTTTGAAATTCCTTAAATTTCTCAAAGGATTCATGTTTGTATCTCATCAGATACACATAACCATATCTACTGTAATCATCAGTAAATGTAATGAAGTAATTATAACCACCTCTTACAGATGTGTTCAATTTAGTCCCGCATCATTGATTGTGTATGATCATAATAAATCAACTTGCCCAAAATCAGAAGAGGGTGATTTGGTCATTTTTTCAGTAGGCAAGATTACACTTATCATATGATTCATATTCGAAACAAAGTATTCCACGAGGAGTGAAGAGTTTCTTGATACAGATTAATTTATATGACCCAATTTGCAATATCATAGGTATGTAGGGTTGAAATTGTTAGGCTTATTATTTTTTAGATTAACGTTATATTGCTCGATAGATGTGTCTAAAACATATAGACCATTTTGGAGAGATGCATTACCATATATTGTACCATTCACAGAGATCTAAATGCATTGTGATGTCCGAAATGAAAGCCTTACGTTATTTCAAACCAAAATGGAAATAATATTTACTTCAATGCTTTGAGGCACATAGTAAACATTGTTCAAATTTAAAGCGTGGCGAAGTAGGCAAATTTAAGCGATGGATCCCTACTTCTTTAGGGCAGCGCGACGCCCCGGCGCCGTTTCTACGTAGATCCATCTGCGTCTTTCGATTCTTCTACTTGATTGTAGTTCCTGCACATTGCGACAAATGTGAGAACATGACTGATCTATGCTAGCGCCCAGTAGAATTGGGAAGTTGTACAAACTGATAACAAAAATACCTTTAGGCTTAGTGATCATTAGGCCATTTTCCTATCTTCATTGCTTGAACTTCTTACACAGATTCCTTTTCCGGTAACCTTTGAGTGTGTGCAATAATGACACTTTGGCTGTGCAATAGTAACGGATATCATCTTTAGAGATACACTTTGCCTTTTTCTTCTTTGCTGACACTTAACATTTAAAAAGCTTGACGTTAAAGAGGTGAGGCAATACGATTTCCAAATCCAAACACTCATTTGCTTCAGCAATGGTGATTTAATACAGCCTTACATCTACTTGAGGGCTTGGTCAACTTTGTATCTGCTTTATAACCTACGATGCATCCCAAACTTGGCATCGGTTAGTAGATCTCATAATGACGGCAAACTCTAACTTATGATCAATCGGTATCGAAAGATACACCAGATTCGGCCAGTCATTATCTCGAAGCCGCATAACGCACGAACTACGGTGTTTTGGATTACGCAATCAATAAAACGCAAAATGATTATTATACCGTACCTTTTTATTTCGTTAAATACACTCCGCAGTTTTTACGATAAATTTCATATGCATGATCACCATTAAATACAGAACACAGAACTCGGTTCCGTCAAGTGATAACATAAGACACTTGGCTTTTAGGCATCCTCTTTATGCAACTCATATTTCTTCCGTATCTACATCTGTGATCGAGAAGGCTTCTTAAAAGTGCATTATATAAGATTATATTCGACCCTGCGTGCGGTTTGGACAACGCTTGACTCGTAGGACTATGTCTAATAATTTGCACCGTTATAGAAGCCTGAGTCAATGTTGTTTTGAAGCTTGATTTTAGATGTGGTAGGGGCCGACCATTTCAATTCTACAAGAATAAATATGTAAAAGATAATAATTTAGTAATCTATCATCTTAAACACTTACAAAATATGTAAAAGATAATAATTTAGTAATCTATAAATCACTTAAACACTCAAAATCTCACAAAAATATATTAGTATGCAAGATCTACTATGCTTTAGGATTTCAAAGCGGCGCTCACTTGCAACTTTTGAAAAACTAACGCCTTGATGGGATTGTAACGGTATGTAACGAGGACATAACTCTTGTGTTCTTGCGCATGCATACGAGGAATGCTACCTAATAGTTGTATCAGGAGCCCACGTTCGTTGGAATCATCGTATGAGAAAGCCAAAACATTAGTGGAAATCGCTGATGTGATCCGTTGTCATACCTATCACGACAGATGCGCTCGCCCAGCCTTATGCCCGCTCGATGTAATTCAAAAAAACAAAAATATTAAATAAATAAGCCAAAATATAACTCAGCAAATTAGATTTCATGAATAAATGGTTATTGACTAAATAATAAAATAAATGGATCATGTCAGTATACCTCGTTTCCGTTCAAATTACAATGTATGGGCCTAATTAAATCATAAAATAAATTTAATAAATACATTGAAATGGCATGGAATAAATGACTCATAAAGTCAAGTAAATTCGTGCTATTATTAGGTATGAATGCGATAATTAATGCAATAAATGCTAATTATTTAATTTGAGATAAATTACTCTCGATCAAATTCAATTCAAAAATATAATAAATTTGGCAATTATATAAATAACTTCCATTTTGATTTGCAAATCAAATTAAATCACATAAATATTCAATTAAATGTGATTGGAATTAATTTGAAATTTGAATTTATTAGCTAGATATAGTTACCATGATTTTATCCTTTTAATAAATAAATTACATAAAAGGATAAATTATGAAAGGATTATTGAATTAAAATATTATCATAAAATTTTGATAATTACAATTATCATAATAATAAAATGATAATAATACACCAAAAGCAGCTTAAATTTTTTCGGACGAGAAAACGCGATGGGCGACGGCTATAGACCGCCCGCGCGCACGCGCCATCCTACTGGGATCACTCCGTCAGTCGTCAACGGTGGCGGAAGCGTCTAGTTTGGCCACGGACTATACAGGCGCCTCATGGAGTCGGCGCCTCCATTTTAAATATTTAGTTTTTCAGTTTAATTCAATTCTTTTGTAAAAATCGATTTAAAGGCTTTAAACTTATCAAAAATTTATGAAATTTAATCTGAGACATTCCTCACCCAATTTTCCCTAAAGCCGACCTAATCGAATTTGGAAAAAAACATTTTCAATAATTAATTATCAAATTAATACTACCGAAACCAAAAAACTGTTTTGGGATACTTAAACTGTCCAGAAAATTATGAAAATTTTTGGACATTGTTCTTGTATCATATGGAGTTCAGACTAGAAATGTGAGGATTTTTGGTACAGTTTAAATGCTGGAAACATATTAAAAACGTTTTAGATTTCAATCAAAGTTTTTAAAACCCTTTAATTCATTAAACACAAATCTAATGTAATAAAAAATATACAAACTTAAACCTATCTCTGATACCACTGTTAGATAATTATGCAAACTTATTCATAAAAACGTAAACAAAAATCATAAGGGATCATTTAAAATGTATATAATCGAATTACTAGAAAAATACATATATGCATATATATACATATAAAAAAGCAATTAGAGCACTTGCGGCATTTAGAAATCACCAACTTATACTTTCGTGAAGCCCTCCTTTGATCTCACAGAAATTAGCATCCCGCAGTGGTGGGTACTTTCCGATTGAGTCTGCGCCTGAGGAGGCGGGATTTGAATCACGCGGTGGATTTTGCTAGAACCTCGAGAGCAATTTGGGGCAAATCAAGCCAAAATGGCTTGTCTTTTGTTCGGCTATGGAGAAAGGGGAGGGAGGCGGCTGAGAAGGTGAGTGGTGATGAAAATGAATTAGGTTTTTCATCTTATGAAACTCCTTTTTATATAGCCATTCCGCAACCCGATAAGCTGCGGCCCGTTAAGTAATAGCCAACTTCGTTAAAAACGTTAACTAACTAAATGCTAATGAGTAAGTAACTAACAAGTCACTAATTCGCTTTTCCTAGTTAAAACCCATCAATTGAAGCCCAGCAAAGCCAATTGATTGGAATCTCGTCTAATTTATATCTTACAGTGCTCGATGTAAAACTCTCGATTAGTATCTCGTTGATTTCAATCAATACCGATTTAGCAATCACGATTTAATTTAAGTACATAAAATAAACTCGGCATCACTCTATACGTAATGTTGCACCTTTGGGCTCGAGATAATATCGGATGTATAATAATATAATTGACTATTAGTATTATTATAACTATTATCCGCATGAGATCCTAATATCGCATAACCCTAATATTATCATGAGTTCATATTTAGTAATTTACATTACTATTATTATTGAACACTTAGTTTGAGTAATCCCGTTTAGCTAAAACTAGTAAAATGGTATTTACAACGGTGTCGCCGTAGCATAATTAAAGAAATTAATATGCTTTGATTTCCAACAAGTGTGTATTGAGTTGATTGCTTGTACGCCACGAGTGGTAAACTCCAGAAAATATATATGAGGTTATCTTTTCAAATCCCAAGGTTGGAAAGCCAGTCAATACTAGGTTTGCCCCATGACTGCATGAAATCATTGCGTATCATCTTCTTACTCTTATCCTTTTGCATTAATATTCGTGGCATTTAAATTGTTAAGTGTTTATATGCGTTGTTAATTGGTTGAATTGACTAAGGTTGAATTTAATAGAGTAACCGGCTGACTTTACGATTTGGGTTTTCTCGAGTCTATAGCTTAATCCACCAGTAATGAAACTCAAGGACCAATCCAAAGGAGATTGGGCTCATCCGTAATGGGCCAGACCAGTGAAGGGAAGCGAATAAATGGACACATTATGATACTTTATGAATGGCCCAAGGGGTTAAAGCCACTGAGAGCAGGGCTAAAGCTTGACCGGCTCGAGTCCCGAGGTGGCTGGCTTCGTCGGTATGATGAGCTCAGTTAAGGAGGCGGTTGGCAAGGGCGCATTAAAGACCATAGTACTCTATCCACTTAATGATTTGAAACGTCATTATCCGATAATAATGGTGCCATCGAACTGGAATGAAATACTTGATTAACCACTATAAAGGTAAACCTTGAGAGAGACAATCCTTCAAGTTTCACTTTGATTCTCGAGTTACCATTATAGAAACTAAACTCTCTCGATTCTTTATTGACTTGATCGTGGTGTTTACGGCGGGCAACACGCTGAACAGAGCATTTCAAATTTGGACCGGACGAGGTGTCACTCTCCCGATTACTGACTCGGGTCAGCGGCGTTCAACAAGTGTCTTAACCGGGATCGACTTTAATATCATTTTAAGGTTCCACGTACGTGAGGATATTGAAGGAGATCGAATATGTCTCATATTAAATATGTTAGAACATACCGGGTGGATTATATGATATGGGATCGTCCCTTTAATCATCGGCCGAGTTTCCTAGAATGGACACTACAATTACTTCGTGGTATCGTGGGTCGACTCTCGATTTGGTTCACATAATTTTCACCGATGCAGTTCCACATGAGGTATTAATGGAAAACTTCGTCTTACATTTTAATATGTAAAACATGATGATGATTTATGTGATCACCGATTACTTTGCCCTAAAACTAGGGTTGTAAGCGAGCGAACCCTCGGGTCTCCGGTGGAGTTCCGGGCCAGGCTCATCCCGACCCTGGCCACGTTAAATTTCGGTTCAAAATGGCGAACGCGGCTTCGCGGTTCAAGCGGGTTCGACCGTCTGAGTTCGGTTCGACATTAAGAACAAGAAAAATCAAATTTCAAACAAAAATTGAAGTAGCCGCCTGAAAATAAAGACAATCAAAACCAAAATATAGCAAATTGAGACAATTAAAGATAAAAAACATCAGGTGGTTGAAATCCTAAGCTAGAAAACTAAAATTATGAAATCTAATTTGAAATAATCGCTCAAATCCCAATACAAGAAGGCAAACCATGGTTTATTTGGAATGGAAATAAGATGGGAGGAGGGGGAATGTAGCAATGTTTCTAATGCCTAGGGGTTAGGCATTGGCAAGCGAATCGACACCAAGGGTGGGCCGTAGGGGGCCCGGCCGCGATCCCGTTTGGTCGGCCGGGCCCACGGGCCACGAGCGGCCGGTTGGATTGGTGAAGTGGTCGGACGGGGCCGAGATTGAGCCCCAGGCTGCAGCCCGGTTCGAGCCACTCAAATTCGGTGGTGTCGGCCGGGCCGATTCGAGCCCACTTTGTGAGCGTGGTACCGTTTCGCCCCTTGAAGCGGTACCCACGCGTTAATCTCACTAATAATAATTGCCGTTTTCATGAAAGCGGTACCACGTCTCTAAGTATTCCGTTTTCTGCTATAAGCGTGGTACCGTTCCATCTAACGGTACCACGTTTTCGAGGCTCCATAAACATTATGACATTACATGACATTCCTGACATATCCAAACAACTTCATCATTCACTAATACGCGTTCGCGACATATCAAGCGCATTGGCAAACTTGGAATAAAGTAAGTAAATAAAAACATTGTTTAAACTTGACAAGGCCGCCAACCATGGGTTGTTTGAAAACGCCCATAAGCATTGTTCAAACACTGATAAGCGATTAAACACCATCATCGTTGTTGAAATACCGTAACCGTCGTATTACATAGTAAAGGAAATGCTTAAATAAAAATATTGTTCAAACTCTAGAAACAACATAAACATCATACATATAATATACTTAAGCACATTCATTAAATTGTGTTTAGCCGCTTCAGCTTCTTGTTGGCGATAAAGGGAGGAGGTGGGCGTCATGAAGTGCAGCTAGGTTGACCGGTTCGTCAGCTTGACTTAACTTTAAAGTATCACTACGCTCACGTAGGTTTATTTGCGAGGTGGATGCCAATTGAGATCTGGACGGAGCCTCCTCCGGACCCGCCCAGCTAGGTACCCGCTTCTTCGGGCCGCCAGGCTGCATCCATTAACCAGTTCCGTACCTCTTTGGCTTTCCTCGTAATTTTTCGTAGATCTCACGACCCCGATCCTGACCGTATCCACTTAGAAGCCAAATCTCAAACTTACTTGGTGAGGCTTTTGAAATCATCGCCGCCTTATTAACCTCGCGCCTCCGACATTTTAGAGACGAGCATATTTTTCCTACTAACAACCAAAATGGGACAAGATAAATGCCATATTGTGGCGCGCAGTCTTATGATAAAAAAATATGTTCGAGGATAATGTGGGGGAGTAGTTAACTTTATCAGCCTTGGCAAGTTCTGCGACCATTTGTATCGCTTAGTTCGGTGCTTTGAGTAGTAGTGGGAAACAAAATCTAATCATCATACATTAGTTAAATGCCGGATTAGCTGCTTTGTCGGAGTGTATTTCTATTATTTGTTCTCTTCATCTACTTGATTTTAATACCCTCGATATTCACTAAGATCATCGAACAAATCTTTTTTCCTTTCTTCCATGAGTGTGTCCTTATCTTGCATCCTATGTTCGTCGTCTAATCCTTGATACAAACACATACTTCAATCGCCGAGCTTATGTAAGTGCTTGACCGTCTTTAAAGTGTATTGTAACCCCGTCGTCTTCAAATGCGATTCAGCTATTGTAGACATAGGTATAGAAATATTTTTTTGTCATCTTAAAGACAATACCCGGAAATAATGTTTCCTTACTCGCCCACCATTTTAATATCAAAGGATTACTATCATTATATTATTTCGATTCAAGAGTTAGTAGTTAAATATTGAGTTAAGCTGTTAGTGTCTTTGTGGAGCGTTGGACTAGTTTTTACCTAATAATTGTAAAAAGCATTCCTAAGGTGATCATGTTGACCGTATCTTAACAACTCTGCCGGGGCACGTTAAAACTTGTTTACACACTCTTGAAGTCAGAACACCTTGTCCATACATGATTGATATTTGTTATACATGTTATACATATATGTTTTCAATTCCGTCTTTCCATTTTTTTGAACATCCAAACTCTCTAGTTCGGGATTAAAAGGATACTAATGGCTATAATATGATTTCACATAGAAATTAAAATGACTTAATTTAGCATTAGGATCCAAGATGCCAGTGCGTATCGTATGGGATATAGTGAAAATATTTTAAAAACTTGTCTTTAGTAGAGAACCATATCTCCCAACAACACTGACCATCTACATGTTTTAGTCATATGAATGGAAAGATTAACGATACATTCTAAAGCAAGATGAATATTTGGTTCATATTGAGTTGAAAAAAACTTTAGTATATTAATCTTTAAATGGCTCGAAAAGAAACTTAAGTAATTAAAATAGCAATATTTCCAATTATTATATGTGAGTGGGGATAATATTCACTAATCGGAGCATGCATCTCATAAAATGTTGTAATTTCATCCTTATACATATATGCACAAACTAGTAGATTGTAAGTCGAGTTTCATCACAGTATCCCGATCAAAATTAATTTTTTTAAACTTCTTACGAAGCCTCGACTTCAATTTTTTTATATTACGTGTCTTAACCGCCAAATTAACAACAAAATTAACGGCCTTACGAATTGTGAAATAAGCTCATCCCAAACAATTTTTATTCCATTTTTAGCAACTAATTGAAGGGCGAGAGATAAACATCTAACATGAAAAAGTTTACTAAAATCCGGTTTAATAGGCATCTTTTTAGTTTTCAATTGAAGCGTTATTAGCCGGGCCAATTATCAAATAGAGAGTGAAATAATCCTATTCAAACATTTGTAATCATTGGCACATGCGAGAGTATACCTTCAGTGAATATTGTTATGTTTAGCAATCGATCTAAAATGTATAAATTCTCCTTTGTAAGACCAATCATGATCAATCCAATGGCATGTTATTCGCACATTATATCAAAATCAAAGACACCAATAATAAGCTAGTCGAAACCTTACATTTTATAAGGCAAATTCATAAGAGTTTTACCTATAAAGATCTCTTTACTTTTAAAATATTTAAAAGCATAGTTTAAGTAAAGTAGACGGGGGGAATACGTATTGCTTGGGATTAACGACATTTTGAATCCATTTAGTGGCTTCCATCCATCATGATGATTAAAAGGCAAGAACTACCGGATTACAAATTTCATAGTTTCGATCTATGCGCCAAAATACTAAAAGTTTTGCGGTTTTGGGTATCAATAGTTCCTTGTGTACCGCCCTCGCTACTATCTTTAGTGATCTTATGACCGATTAAGGTAATCACAACAAGATGACGGTTCCCCGCTTCACCCCAGCTTGTTTTCAGCTGATATAGAGTACTCTTACAATATAAACAAGTTTTTAGTTTGTTTTTCGGTCTGTGAAAAGCATGTTCCAAATCCATGAAGTTTTTTCCTCTCGATAGTAGTATCCGTATGCTTGGGTTGAGAGTTAATATGGTAGTTCATCCATCGTTATCATCCTCTAAATTAACAAAATCATTAGGCAATACTAACTTATCGGCTTTGAATACTTTTACGAGGTGCGTTTTTGATGCCATTAATTTAGAAGAACAAATATCAAAATTTATAAAAGTTGATAGATAATACGGATAAGTAAATGGAGGCGAGTAAGATTGTTGATTCAACGATTGCTTGAAACAGGCCCAAAATCACAAGTAATGAATATTGTAATTGCATAGAAAGTGATTGTTGTGCTTTTTGATATTGCTTAAGAATGATTGTGAGTTGTGAGAAATGAAGGAAGGTAATTTGCCCCCACATAGACCTCTTGAGTTTTGAGAAATGAAGGATGGTATTGCAGGGTCCAAGCGAGTACGTTTAGATGAAAGCAGTACCCACTTTTATGCAACGTGGTACCGTTTGAAACCAACGGTACCCCGGTTGATCATACAAATTCATAAAAAATAGCCGTTGGACTTTAACGTGGTACCGTTAATGTCCAAACGGTATATACCGTTTATGTTGCAATAGCCGTTATGCATTACCGGGGTACCGTTTACTTTAAACTGTATACCGTTTGTATCAGAAAATGTGCAAAAATTAACATTTCTTCATCTATAAATCACGCCCCATTTCCGTGTTTAAAAAACACAATTCATAAGTATCAATTTAAATAACAACAATCACAAATCATAACCGTCGCGTACCTCCAAGAGAAGAAATCCCGAGAAGGGAGTGTAAATGCGAGAGATTCTTAGTTAATATTAGATCCAAACGCCAAAAAAATCAGGCTACCTCCGCCTTTGTTCGAAGGTGTCAACTTTTTTTGCAAGGTGATTGTAAGCTAGTTGTCGATGACGAGCTATATGATGTGAAAATAGAAAATGAAAGGTCCGTGGATGGCGACGAAACAAACCATTTTTACTTCGGATGAATTCGTGAATTTGTGGAACGTCATGCTAACCGTTGGTGACTTTGCTTGACTTTCAGTTTCATCACGAAAGAATTTGAGCGTAATCATTGTATTGTCTTTGAAGTTATTTTGTTGCTCGTTAAATGCGGCGGTATCGATCTTTGCGAGAAAAGGCATATCTTACAATAATCTTTGAGTATTAATAAAAGTTATTTTCATTAGAAATGTTATTTGTTACGATTTAATGAATGTTATTTGTTGATTCCAACAAATTTTAAAGGTTCAAGCGGTACGGTAAAGTTAAAGCGATTATTGCGGTGAGGTAAAAATAGTATCAAATTTAATCGAAAGCATTGAGAATTGCAGATTTGGAATTGAAGCGATGCCGTCGCTTCCCGATAAAAGCGGACCTCGAATGGTATAGGGGCCCAATGACCTCCCATAACGGACCGGTGACCGGTGCGTTAGCAACTGAGCCCGTCGAACATGTTATCGGGAGGCCGGTTCATTTCTTTGGGACTACAGGGTAGAGACTGGCTTTTTATTTGGGGTGAGGGGCTTAGCCTTTAGGCTATATCCAAATGGACTCTAAGAGTTGTGGGCTTGGGAAGTTGGGACTTGGGTAATGGGGTTAAAATTGGGCCAAAGTCTTATAAACCAACTTGAGCCAAATAATTTAAAAGGTCAATTTGGTTCAGTTCGTAGAATAACTCGATTCCAACCCATTTCATACTCTGATTTGATCCTCAGGAAGCCTCGAATCCAATTATTTAGAATAATTCGAATCGGGCTCGAGCGCTTTTAAGGTTCGTTTAACCCCTACTAGAAACAATTGAAACCCCTCAAATGAAGGCATAAAGAAAAAAATATATATTTGATGTAAAATTTGTTTCATATTTTATTTTTAAAACATAAACACAAAACAAGAGTATTTTTCCAAATACAAAATACTACTCCGTAGCAAGTTTAGCTCATTGTTCTGATTATAAGAGTAAAGATGATGTGTAATAAACTTATATACGAAGTATTACATTAACCTCCACAAATTCAAATGGGTGAAATTGGCATTCGATAACAATTGCTAAATCATCTTTTCATCTATACGATTCGTTTTACTAACACTTTTTTTTAAGTGTGTTTTACGCGAGTGTTTTCTTTTGGTGAGGCAGTATATAGTATTGTTATCGGTTCAGTCCGATCCGAGTAACATCATTCCCATTTCCCGAGAATCGGACCGATAGCTTATCGATCATACCCGGACTTGGATCGGATCGGTACCTTTACTAGGAAAACATTTTGGATCTGGACCGGACCAATAGTTTTACGGTGGATATTCGTTCCGTTTTTTTTGAGATGGAGTTTGAGTGGGTCTCATTTTATTGAATTTCTTTGAATATATGCATTCGGATTTACGTATTTCGATGCATTTTTGGATATTTCAATCTGGATTTGGGGTCTTTGGCTCGAATTTTGGATATTTTCGACATATACCCAAAATTTCGGGCATTTATTAAACTGGTCGCAGCGTAATAGAGTATCATTTAAAAAATATTTATTACCGAAATCGATTAGGCACATCGAGGTGAAGGTATCGATCACGATATAACCCGATCTTGTTCTCAGAATGGTTTCGATTTACCCCGAACCGCTAACACCGCTCACCATATGATGGTTTTGCAACTCAAGGAGGTGGCTTAAAGTTCTTTTAAAGTCACTTTGTTTATCTTTTAATTTCTATCTTGGGAAAAATTTATCAAATATCCCTAAATGACAGAAATTTGCCAAAACAAATCTTTGCTCTATTTTTCATTTGTCATACTAGCCACATGATTAAAATAAATTAATCAAAAATTCAATGAAATATAGAATTATAATTATTTGGAACTATAAAATTGGTTGTTTGTTAATTTATAAAAAAAAGGCTATTTTCTAAAAATAAAACACATATCAGCAAGATTACTTTCTAGTATGCAATATGTAAATAAAATTACCTTCATCTTCATTATCATCAAGTTCCTCCAACTCTGTTTTAATGCAAATTGATGCAGACTTTATTTTCAACCAATTTTGAGTACAAATCAAGGCTTCAATGGTTGAGGGCGCTAGTCTACTTTTGAAAGAATCAATGACTTTACCACTTGTGCTAAATGCAGCCTCGAAAAATACAGTAGACACTAGTATAGCTAGTACATCTTTGAAATTTTTAACAAAACATGAAACTTGGTAGAATTGAGTTTCCACCATAATAAAACATCAAATTTTGGGTCATTTATTTCACAACAATCATTTAAATACAAATTGAGTTTAGAATTATTCTCTTTCTTCTCCATGATTACTAAATGCTCTACAAATCCCTTTTTTTAGAATTTAAATGCTCCCAATGTCTTTTCCACAACTTGACTTGATGAACTACCTTGAACAATGTTATTCATACCATCTACAACATATTGCGACTCAACCATCTTATTCAATAAACATGAATCATACTGATCAAACAAATGAACAAGTTCATTTTTGACTACTTGAGTCATTTCTTCACTACTTCTATCCTCATAAACTTGTTTCAAATAATAGCTAATCAATTTTAGTTTGTATCTAGGATCAAGTCAACCACCACATACAACAACAAATTTTGATTTCACATTTTTTCCCAATATTTGACAAACTTCTGCAAATTCAGATTCTAGAGGCTAACAGAGACAACGAGGTCACTAGCAGGCAACACTTGAGCATTAATGGCAGCATGCATGTCACATGTAAAAATAAATTGTTCACAATGATGTAGTTAGAACTAGAAACCGCAATGTAATATCAAAAGAGAATAGCTTCAAAAACTTTACAAATCACAACCTTTTCAAAATCTTCATGCGTTGAGGAGGACGATCTTCCTATGGAATGTTTTTTTTTTTTTTTATCTTCCTCGTTAAGATCTAAGTTTCTATCGCCAAACACTATATTTTAAGTTATCCTTACAAACATCAACATATTTTTTTATAAGGATAATCAATCCTAGCTATCAAGTGAAATACATCCTCGGATACCTCAGCCACCTCAAGCATATTGTAAGTTGAAAACACCTCGTATACACATCAAGTAGCCAGAGACCTTTCTTACAAGGATTTTTGAGTTAATGTTTTGCACGTTTAAATGATGCATTGGCAAAGTCTTAATATATCTAACTAAATTTCTAATTCTTAGAATAGATTCGACATGCTCCTTTAAGCATTCTCTTACAATCAAATTAAGAATATGACATGCACACCTTACATGAATGTGTTTATTCACTTTCAATATCCTCTTCTTTCAAATTTAAAAGTTGTTCTTCGAAAGACCGCAGTAATGTCATTAAAGCTAGCATTGTCAAATAATATCATGAATACCCCAACTGAATAAACTCTCTGATATATTTTCACCTATTGTATTTCTCTTGTGATTTTCAACAACTTTAAAATTCAAGATTTTTTCCTCAAAGTCCAATTATCATCAATATAATGTGTTGTAAGACACATAAAATTAAGATTTTGAATGGATGTCTAACAATCAGTGGTGAAACATATTCTCCTACCCTTAAGTTCTAACTTGAATTTATTTTTCTCACTTTTATGAATATTCATACAATCCCTTTTCACAGTTTTTCTACTAGGAACAATAAACCTTTGCTCTAATTTATTCATTAACCTTCTAAAACCTTCCCCTTCAACAACAGTAAATGCATGTTCATCAATCAAAACCATTTCTGATACTAACCTCTTAAGTTCCTTAAGACAAATAGGTTTATTAGCAAAATTTTCAGCCTTTTTCACTCCAAAATTTTCAATGGAAGTTTGGTTCTTATCAGTTGTGTACCTGTATTTTTTACATTTGTTTAACTCGATGTGGCGGCCGGCCCTTCAATGATGTTGTCTCATTCCTTCCCTCGCATGCATATGTTGTCCTACAGTGATTGCATTTTGCACGGGATGGATTTACATCAGGTATTACTGTAAAATGGTCTCAAGCAATTGAAGTCTTTCTATTGTTTGTATGACTGACTCCATCATTTTCTTCATGATTTGAAGTATCTTTTGCATCAGAATCTTTATCATCAACTTTTGCTTTCTTCCTTCCAATTGTGTTTTCAGCTGGATGGACTTTCTTTTTTGTTGTTGGAGCTATTTTGGCAGGTTTCATGGTGTTTGGAATTGATATTATATATGGGGATATTTTTTAAGGATTTTTACAGTTTGAACTTTGTATCATATCTAGTGAGACTATTTTTGAAGGATTGATTTTGTTTGAAATGGGTATAATTTCTGGTGGGGTTACAATGGAAGGATTCATGTTAATCTTTTGAGGATTGGATATTATAACTGATGGATCATTTTTCTTTTGGCAAGGTTCAAGCTTTTCAATTTTCACTACTCTCAATTCATGTAATTTTTAAAGATTTGAAGGCGATATTAAATCGGCCGTTTTAATGACTTCTAACAGAAAGAGAGAAAGTGAGAGAGAATGAGGATGGAGAATTTGGTAAGAAATGAGATTGGAGACTGTGGAGTATTTGTTTTCTTCTTGATCTACGGGCTAACTAAGGCAAAGAGCCCAAAATAAAATGATCTAACATATGATTACTAGAGTGGACACTAACTAATAATCTAACATAATTTATAAAATAATCTAATTTAAATCGATTAAATGCAATGATACCAAAATACATGATTTTATTAAAATCATGATCAGTTTAATATTAAATTTTAATCCAATCTAAATATCAATATATTATAAATAATTAAATATTTATTTGAAATATATAATAAAATTAAAAATAAATTATATATAAATGATCGGTGCGATTCGGTTCGGTGCGATTCGGTTTGGGAGTAAAACCGCTGACCTCAAAGTATTTACAGTTTTCAAATTATTCAGCATTGTTGGTTTCGGTTTCAAAAAAATCGAATTCAACTCGGTTCAAGTAGATGTGATACGGCGGTCGATTCGGGTTTTTTTCGATATGGCCATTGACACATGGTTGACCAAAATAAAAAAACCAATCAAATAGTTCCTCGAAATGTAAATTATAATTATTTTGAACTATATCATTGGTTGTTTGATAATTTACTCAAGAAAAAAGAAATAATCAAAATGCATTGAAAATGTAAGATTTTCTATGCTAAAATGATAAAACTATTTTTGAAGCAAAAAAAATTAGACACACGCCCCCACGTCAACTAGACAATTGATAGTGAAAAATGTCAATATTTACTCACACTAATAAACATTTGACAAATAATATTTAGTCATACTTTTCATGGAGCAATTGAAAAATTGGGAGTAATTAAGGCCCGATAGTATATGGGAAGGGAAAAGAATGCGACACATCCGCCTCTTTCGATGGCTGCTTCACTTGGCAACCAAGGGAGTACTTACACTCCTTGCGTATTGTTTTCATTAGTTGAGGTGTCATTTATATATTTCACCAAAGTTTAAGATTTGGCCTTTTTTTAGAAAATAATTTTTATAATATTAAATTTTATGTTTATATCAATATTTTTTATTTTTCAATGCCTATAAATAGAGATTAGGTTTGTTTCATTTGAATAATACTACCTCAATCACCTGAATTGTCGAAACTTTCGACTTTTGTTTTCTTACTTTGAACTTTGACCGTAGATATTTTTGTTTGTATTGTATAATACTTGATGATAACTATATCAATAAAAAATACGTTTAATTTATTTAGTGATATATTTTTTATCAAATATTATACAACCTTGTAACAAATATATTAGGTCAAAGTTTGAAAAGTACAACTATAAAAATAGTGGACAATCTTTCTAATGAGATGAAGGAATATTTTGCTATTTTCTTAATCCATTTTTTTATATATCTCAGTCAATTTTTTTAATTTTTCACTTATTTATAAATGAAATAGAAAAATATATATGATGAGGTAAATGTTATGGATGTGGATGAAAGAGAAAATTGAATTATTGTGTAAAATATCTATTGCTGTGAAATATAAAAGTTATTAGAGATATTTGATGATGTGGGAAATGAATAATCTAATATGACAGAAAATAATTAATTTATGAATTATTTATTGGTGTGGATTGTCTTAGGCTAGGATGACCAAAAAATAAATAAAAAGGAAGTATTTTTTAATGAAATAGTTTCATATTAACCTAGGCTTGTAGTTTGTAGCTTGACCTTGATAATCATATGGGTTTATATTGTTAGATTTCATTTCTTGGCTAGTAGCTTGATCTTAAAACTTGATATATGTTTATGTTGTGTGTAATTTTCTTGTTGGGTGTCTCCTTTGCTTTGATGTTTAGTATATTCTATTTTGTTTTCATATCATTAATACACCTTGAACCGTAACACTTTCTTTCCTTTCATTATTTTAACTTTTTTCTATATAAATGTAATAAATGATAAAGTAATGAAGTTGTTCAAAATAAAATCAATGATATGATTACAATAAATATGATAGTTGTCACTACTTTAACAACACAATTATTTAACAAGCCACAAAATTTAAGGACTTATTTAAAACGGAAAGGATTATTTTATTTTACAAAACTGCAATAATGATTATATTGCTCAACTCTTCAAACTAAAATAAAGAATTAGTCATATGAAGAGCAAAAATATAGAACAACATAAAAAACAAAAGGGGTATGTAGGGATTGGAAATACATTGTGTCACATAATAAAAAACACAAAAGAGCTATGGAAACAAGAGAAAAAGATATAGATCTAGAACGACTAATTCCATTGGGAGGAGTAAGCTCCTTAAAGCAGAATGGCGACTCCAAATCATCTTCTCCTTCTAATTCTCCCATGGCTTCCACCAATATTTTGTCTCAACATCCAAGTAATGAGCTATGTTGTTGTTATATATATATTGGAAAATGCCAAATTCAATTTGAATATTTATCTACACAAATCCTTGTGAATAATTGCTAGAAAAAAGTAAAATGTAACGTAAACACTAATACATTTAGCATTTGTGCATGCAATGCTTGGTTTCTTTTAATGTTGTTGAATGTAGTAATTTTGGTTACGTGTATTCACTGTAAAAGTGGAATCAGAATAATAAAATAATGAAGTGTCACTATAGAAAATTGAAGAATTGAAATCAATTGTGTTAATAATCCAACCCCAAAATGGCCCAAATGATGTCAATATATATTAAGATTTTTTTTAGTATTTTTATTGTTTTTGATATAATATTTCTCTTCAAAAAAATAATTGTCTTGTATGGTTGATAAGGTAGATATGGTTCTGAACAAT
This sequence comes from Lithospermum erythrorhizon, assembly GCA_019722365.1. Taxonomy (NCBI): domain Eukaryota; kingdom Viridiplantae; phylum Streptophyta; class Magnoliopsida; order Boraginales; family Boraginaceae; genus Lithospermum; species Lithospermum erythrorhizon. The sequence continues at coordinate 126,500 of JADFUC010001873.1, forward strand.
TACTTTTATATTGTTTAAATCAAAATAAAGATTAGGAACGAATTTTTAAATTTTTCATGATTACGATATCGATTTATGAAAACCAATTATACAAGTTGTTTAGTAACTGAAAAAACATATACTATAGGTTACGAACAAGAATTGTTTTCAAGCTATAGACTTAAGAACCATTCTAAACTTTAGCTTAAATAACTTGATCATAGCTATGTTATACCAATAATTGGTACAAGGAATTATTTTTTTACCCATTCTCAGTTTATTAGTAATAGAAGAGTAATATTAACAATAATACATTCCATTTCTGAAATGGTGTATCTGAATTAGTTAAAGATTGAAATTCGTCATCTTTAATTAATCTCTAATTTTGCAACAGCTACGAAGTTGGATCTCCAATAAATTCATGTCTGGATGGTGAGTTTTATTTATTTATATGAATAATAAATCATGTTTATATGATAACGGTTATTTAATGTTGTGATTCATGATGTATATATGTTGAATCTTGTGTAGTGTAATATTATTTCCACTAGCATTCACATTTTACACAACATGGTGGTTCATTCATTTTGTTGATGGATTCTTCTCCCCTATCTACTCTCATTTGGGTCTCAATATATTCGGTAAGTAACATCCAAACTTCACTTCATTTGGTGTAAGTTAATTATTATCTCATTTCTCATTTATCAATATATACTTAATATTTATGATGCTACATAAATACATAATGATGTTCTAAATCATAGTCATTAATGAGTAAGTTAATGATGCACATGACATTGTAGCTTTATCAATAAATATAAGTAAAAAATCATCAAAATTTTAATTATGAAAGAATACACCTAAATGATTAGTTAACATAAGAGTATCAGAGTATGGAGATGCTAAGTGAACTCAAAAATCAAGAATTGGTGGAGTATTTACTTTCATTGATGTACTTCAAACGGTCAAAATAAGAATGGATATATGCATATTTTATAAGCTAAAAATGAAATGTTCTTTCCCTATGAATTGTTCATTGTTAGATTCTTCCTCTCCTCTGTTTTTATCCGAACGACTTACTTTAACTCGTTCAAATAAAAGAAGAAATTGCTATTTTGTTTGTCTAACTTGGAATACATTCATTTTAACACTTCATAGTGCATTCAAAATCTTGGCACCACCATAAGAGTTACGTTGTATGGTTTGCATCAATGATCTCCCATGGCCATGAGTCATAATATAAACATAGAAATTACAAGTCTTACTATTTGTATTGATATGACAATAGGCCTCGGCTTTGTGACGTCCATGACATTCATCTTCTTGGTGGGAGTTTTCATGTCCTCATGGTTAGGTACCTCTGTTCTATCACTAGGAGAATGGATCATTAAAAAGATGCCTCTCATGAGCTACATTTATGCATCTTCAAAACAAATTAGTGCGGCGATTTCACCGGGTAAGTTAAACTTATTTATCTTCACATTAACCATGTAGATAAATAATCTTCAAATCTCATGCATAATTCATATCAAACTTTAATTTGTAGATGAAAATTCCCAAGCATTCAAGGAAGTGGCAATTATTAGACATCCTCGTATAGGAGAGTATGCTCTCGGTTTCATTACATCAAGTGTTATGCTAAGGAAAGATACAGGCTCTGAGGAAGTTTGTTGTGTTTATATTCCTACTAATCACCTCTATCTTGGAGAGATATTACTCATTAATTCAAAAGACGTTATGAGATCTAGTCTTTCCGTTCGAGAGGGCATTGGTAAATTCGGTTTTCTAGTCCTTCCATCCCATTTTGTTTGTCACACTAAATTTTTTATGATATTATTAATATATTATGTTTTGTTGATCAAATGTGTTCATGTATGTTGCAGAGATTGTTATATCTGGAGGGATGTCAATACCAAAGGATTTGACAATTTTGGATTACCATCAATAATGTCACCTTGAGTGGGACAATATGTCATTCTACATGCTTAAAGCATAGTTTGACACATTTTATTGGCTAAACCATCCAAGATTTTCAATTATTTATACTAAGAATTTTGTTGGTTGAGATTCTCCTCTACACCTTTTGTGTCAAATTTTGTAAGTCATTGGTTATAAGAACGTAGAGCCTATATTGATGGTTATAATTGTCCATGAAATATATCAAATATAGTATAAGATAGATCAAAGTAGGAGCATGAAAGAAAAAAAAACAACTATTGGTCTGATTCTTGAAATTATATATGTAGTTATTTAGTATTGTTTTATTCATTGACATATCGAATTATATTTGTTATGTAGTCATATTCGGATCTAGCCTAGGCAATTGCACAGCTAGAATTTTTTATATAAAAAAAAATCCATTATATATGATGATGTGATAGAAAAACAATAGGCATATTTGAGTAAATAGAAGTGTATCTCATATGGTATTTAGAATGAGCAACTTATGTCTTCTTCTCCATTACATTTTTATTCTTCTTTTATCATTAGCTAATATTTCAAATTGGTTGAGCATAATTCTGATCCTTTATCTTTTTTTATTCCTTTTTTTTTTTATTTGACTAATGTGGAACCATTTGGGTTGACTTCAGCTAATGGCTTAATTGCTTGAGTTTACTTGACTAGTTGGCTTACAACAAACACTAACGAATTTAGTTTTGGTCTTGTTTTATTCTCTTTAGCCCTTTTTTGAGATTTTATTTTTAAACTTTGTCAATGTTTTCTACAACTCTAGTGATAAACTTCTTTGAAGCTCAGCTTGATTTTGACTCCACTCGGTGAGGCAACACAGAGCTGAGTAAAAAATCTCAGCTTAGGCTCGGTTTGATAACAACTCTAGTTGTAACTTGTTTTGATTGACTAATTGACTAGTAAAAAATCTTAGTTTGGACTCGACTTGATAAAAAAAATCGAGTAACCTGGATCCAGCTATATATGTAGTACAATATTTTATTGTATACTTAGGGAAAAGTTATTCCCTTCAATTTATTTTAATCCATGTTTTTTTTTTCAGTATTAAATTTTATTTCATTTATAAAATCAGCAGTTGTAGAGATGTTAATCGAATTAGTCGGTTCACGAAGAGCTTAAGGATGTATAAAAGTATTGTTCCGTTGTCGTCCAGCGGTTAGGATATCTGGCTTTCACCCAGGAGACCCGGGTTCGATTCCCGGCAACGGAACTTTTTTATGCTCATTTTTACAAGTGATATTCAACACATCAGTTGCGTTCTTCTGTTCTTTTCAACACACACCTGGAAATACTTCATTTTTTCCTGCACAACTTATGGTTTTGTATAAAATTAACCATTAATTCATGCAATCAATAATTAAAGCATAACCAGACAAAATAGCATCAAGAGTACTAGACTAATACACTTGGAAAATGCATCGTCTTCAAAACATAGCCCTTTTGCTGACCTGCTATGTTCGATTTAAAGATTCAGCATACACATTAAATAAAAATGGTTGCGCCTGAGGATTCTCTTTAGCTACGGCATAAATACTATCGTGTACTTAGGAGTCTAGACAAAAAGAAAGAGGATCCAAGTATCCAGCAACCACAAAAAAATATCAGGCCACAATTACATTCTAAAGTTAGCCACTAGCTGTTCAAAGTGGACAGCATGCCTCCTGTTGCTGTTGGAACCACTACCTCCCAGCCAGGCCCTTTAAGAGGAAACAACTCGGTGGATGAGATGACTTTATCCTCCGAAGGGGGAACATAAATCAAATCACTGCGATCCAAAACCCTTTCTAGATCTTCATCACTGATGTCTGTTTGTACCCATCTATCTTCTTCAGCCTCATCATCCCGCAGAAGAGCTAGCAGATCGTCTTCCTGGAGTTACAATTCCAAATGTTAAAGGACAATATATCAACAACTAAACTACTGGACAGACAATTATTTTGGAGTACTAACTACACTGTAAATTTTAAAAGATGCCATCTTTTCCTCACCCCAGTAGTGATTATTTAAAATTCCATCATACATGTACTGATGTTTAAATACAAACACCAATCCAGGAGATGAGATTACTGAATGCAAGCAATAGCAATATGTATATACAAAAGATGGGCATGGTGATGACATCCCATATGGATGCATGGTGATGACATCCCTTCATCATCCATATGGATGTATTCTGTAGTGCAAGAGTCAAATAGTCCGTAACAATTTAAATACTAGATATCCCATCTAAACTCAAAATTGCATTTAATGTATTTAATCATCAATATTATCCAACCAGGATATGCGACTGCAGCATAAATAAGTCGATTAAAATATTTGAAGTGATAAAGTAAAACAAACTTAAATTAGGAAAATGCCTGGTTAATAAAAATATTTCAACACAGTTTTCCCTGATACTCCATATGAATTAAAAAATCCCCCTCTTAAGACAAATTTTAACAGACACAAACATGGGCATTAAAATTTGAACAATGATACAAACCTCTAAAACATCAGGTTCGGTTTTTGTTCTTTCTTGCTTGAACTCTCCTTTACCAATAACAACATGTTCAAGCCTCAACTTGCTGAAAGCTCTTTTAAGAATTCGACCCTGATACAAGATAGATTGCCAGGCTGCTCAGAAATGCACATGATATGGCTGTAAAACTCACTAAAGGGGACAGTCTTGTTTAAGTAATAGAATACCTCTACGGACTGAGCAGTTGCCAACCTGTAGACATGAACAGGCTTTGTCTGACCTATTCTGTGACACCGATCCATTGCTTGTAAATCCATTTGAGGGTTCTGTGACAAAGATACGGTTTGTTGAATAACTTGAAGCTAATAATATAACAAAAATTATTTATCTTTGCAAAGAGGCTCTCTGTTAATCTAGACGGTGACTAGTTTTACAGGTGTACAAAATAGAAGCAGATAACAGAGGAAAATATCAAGACGGTACCCAATCGCTGTCATAAAGAATGCAAGTATCAGCAGCTGTGAGATTTATACCAAGCCCGCCAGCCCTAGTGCTGAGAAGAAATATTCTGAAGTTACTGTTTACATCATTGAATTCTTGAATCTGTTGACATGATTAAGGAAAATATCAGCTATTCCATAGCACTAATAGAAGTGTAACAGAATTCACGCACAAGAAACAGTCGACAAATCACGAGAAGGGAGGCAAGTGAATTTAAATGGGTAAAATAAATAATTTTGAAAAGGGACAGACACCATAATTAACTAGAATTAAGGATGCATAATTAAGAGATGCTTCAAGAATTTAATTTTTTTTAGTTTAGTTGCTCAAGCAACAATAAAATCCATCGATAGACTTGAGAAAGAGAATGTTCAATATGTAAGGGGTTAGAAGATTAATTTCTCTTTTCTATAATGTTCAATAAATGACGACACCGGAACTTTTCCAGGCGAATTAATTCTTTTCAAGAAAAACTAGAGTCTAGATCCCACGAATAACATATAAAGGAAAACCAACAAAAACAATCTTACTTCCAGGAAACAAAAAGTTACCTGTCTTCTACGTTCATCCAATTTCACAGTTCCATCAATCCTACAAACTTCGAAATCCTTCTCACTAAAATAATAATCCATTATGTCCAAAATCTTGGTCCATTGAGAAAATATAAGTACCTGTCATACTCATACGAAAGAGAAATTAATATCACTTGGGAGTAATATTTTCTATTCATTACAACATATACAAGCTAACAGCTGGCTTACTTTGTGCTTCCTCGCAAAGAGCTTAGAAAGTATTCTATCCAGAAGGCGGAATTTTCCACACTGCGCAACAATTTCTTCTACTGGAGGGTATAAGCCTGTTAAACAATTTAAAAAATGAGTATAATAACCATCACACCAATTTACTTTATATACAGAAAATACATACTAGAATCATCAAAAGCAGCTTCCAGGAGATCAGGGTGATTGCAGTTCTTCCTAAGTTGAACCATCACGTTCTGAAGCTTTCCTCTCATACGAGCTGCATAAAAATACCATTTCATGAAAAAGTAGATAGAAAGCAGGTTTGTAGAACAAGAGCCAAATCTCTGATTCTATGAATCAAATTAATCAATTATGACTTTCATTAACCCAACTGAAAAATCATTTGGAGAGCTGATCTTGGAAGAGAGTTAAATCAATCATAAAAAAACTTAAATATTAAACATAAAGAAAAAATGTCACTGATATTGCGAGTCTCATCTTTATAACAGATAGCAGATCATATAAAACTGCCCTCAATTTCAACAGCAAATTTTCAAACTCAGCCCTATAATGAGTGGCTTGCAGCTGAAGGGAACTCATTTGCTCATAGAAGAGAAGGGATATTTTTTACCATGGCCAACGTTCTCTTGCAAGTACTCCTCCAGTGTCCTGTTAACGAGATGATCCTGATATTTCTTTTGATGCTCAGTTAAAGTAGCATATAATATAATTTCTTTTTTCCGAGGGAGCATGTGCTCAACATCTGCTTTCAATCGACGAAGGAGAAATGGACGTAGTATAGCATGCAATTTTGCAACGACCTGTAGTTTGAATGATTTCAAGAAAAGAAAAAAGATGTTAAGACAACATGTATCAATGGCTAAACATAACAATGCTATTCATTCTTTCACTAACTTGAGCCCGTCTTTTCTCTTCCACTTCTTCCTTAATAGCTTCATTGTTGTTCTTTCCCGAGAAATTGAACCTGAACAAAACTCACACCAAATAAACTAAATGTAGATATATACTGCCAGCTGATAACAATCACAAATCTTACTCACAAGTCACAACTGCTAGCTTTTTTACCAGCAATTGATATGTGCCACACACCTTTGAAGCAATAATCCAGAAACATCAAAGGGAACACAATGATAAACATCTACTGAGTCATCACTGACTTCAGAAAACAAACTTACTATGCTACAAAATCCTAAAGATGAATATAACCATTTTTATAGAATATTTTCTAACACAATTACTAAATACTCCGAATATTTATCTAATTGAGAATACAATAAATATCTTATAGGTATAGACTACTTTCCAAGTATTAATTAGCACAGGAATTCTAATAGGAATCATATTGGGGCTTAAACAGTACCATCAATATGGATTTTGAGTATTAACATACAAATGTGTACAAATCAAATCTCAAACACAACAGTCATATAATTTTGACCATTTTCGTGACTAGTCAACTGTAAACAAGGAAAAGGGAGATAAGGTTACCAGTAAGAGTACAGGAAAAAGAAGGGGGTGCAAACACTACTAACACCAGTTTACTTGGTATATAGAAAGACTGAAGCAACCCTAATTGCAATATTGAAATATTTACCTAACCTATGCATATACTCCCTCCATCCTAATTTATTTAGGACATTTTCCATGCTGGGAGTCAAAAATGGTGTCCCGTTAGTGAGATGAAGGAAACCTTGAGATAGAGATAAATTAAAACTTTATTAAAATGTGTGCAAAAATAGATGTTCATAGTCCATACGTAATGGGATAGAGGAAGTAATATTTTTAACATTCGAGCAACAACAGAATCTAAAACTGAAAAAGATCAAGAAAACAACAGGACAAGAATATGAAGAAAGTTAAATGCCTATAAACATGAATGAAAAAAGGAATACCATGACTCAAATTCCTCATGTGATGAAAAAATATCAGGCAAAATAAAATTCAGCAAGGACCAAAGTTCTGCCAGGTTGTTTTGTAGGGGTGTCCCAGTTAAGAGAAGTTTATTCTCAGTTGGTAATAACTTCAATTGCTTCGTCAATTTGCATTGAGAGTTTTTTAGCCGGTGCCCCTTCAAGATAAAATAATATTATTATGAGAAGTAGAAAATAAAAAGAACCAATATAGAGAATTCAGCAAGTGATTATGTAAACAAAAGTTGCAATAAAAAAGATACATTAAACTACACTTACCTCATCAACCACAAGATACTTCCAGTTGTAATGCCTCAGATGCTTCCTTGTATCACTTAACGCAATTTCATAAGATGTAATAACGATTGGAAAATTAGGACCAACTGTCCTTGGCATATGCTTGCTCCTGATTCTATCCCTTTCCTTCTTGTCACCATGGTAAATAATAGCCTTCATGGTGGGCACAAACCTTCATAGTGTAAATGCATGTCTCAGAATGCAAGCTTATAGAAATAATAAAAACAGGAAAAGCAATGATAGAAATTACCGAGTTATCTCATTCATCCAATTTGAGAGAGTAGACAGAGGTGCAATGACTAGATAAGGCCCATCTAACCCATTTCCTTTCAAATGAGCAAGAAAAGCAATAGTCTGTATTGTCTTTCCAAGTCCCATTTGATCAGCAAGAATTCCATTAAGACCATTTTGCCACAGTGAGATCAGCCATTTGACACCTTTGATTTGATAGGACTTCAACTTTCCACCAGTCAACAAAGGAACAAGTTCGGACTGCTCTTTCTCAATTTTCTGTTCCTCTGAAAGCGTTAAGTCTTCAGAAGAAGCTCCCTCTTCTGATCGTGTAAGCATAGCTGCAACAGCCCTCTTTGCCTTCGTCTAGTAAAACAGGAGAAAAAAATGAGAAGGGGGCTGAAAAAAGTCAGTGGTGAATCTAAAGCCAAATGATACTCAAATGAAAAAGAAAGCAACAGATACATCCACATGAGGGGGGATATTCCAATAAAATTTAAGCAAAGAGCATTTTCAATCATCTCATGGGAAATACAATTAAAAAAAAAAGGGAGTTAGTAAATAAACATGGAACTCATCAAATATCACTTATATTCATGGTAAAGGTCCAATTTATACAGCGAAAAATGAAGAGGGGGAAAATGTTGTTTTGACTATCAATTACATATTTAGACAAAAAGGAGATATAGAACATTTACATTGTTGCATTTTGTAGGAGCCTTTCTTTTTGCACCGCGGCCTCTTTTTGGCTGTGTAACAGTTCCCCCATCATCCACAACGCCATTCTAATAGTAGCAAAATGAATGTTAGAAAGATGCTAAGTAAATGTTCTAAAATAGGATGTGCAAGAATCTGTGGACGGAAGAAATACCGTTGTGATGTCATCCATTTTCTCCAGGAGAAATTCCGAGTACAATTGAGTTTGAGTTAGAAGCTCATCAAGCTTAGTAAATTGGGTGTCGTTCAACTCAGGTGCTTCCTGTGGCTCATTCTCTTCATCCTTCACCACACGCTCTTTCAATAGTTCCTCTTCAACCTCTGCCATAACTTCTGTAATTAGAGAAGAATCTCCATTTTTCGCACCCAAGATTACATTCTCCACTTCAACAACAACTCCCTCCTTGGCATTACAATCCTGACCAACACAACGGCACAAAAAAATCGATCAAACTAATCACAAAAAATTCAGTAAACTTCTTCAAAGAGGTACAGACATGAATTTCTCCAACAAAAATGTCATCCAAGAAGATAGTGAAACCATGATTACTTAATGTTTCCAGATAAACTAGAGCATCAGAAATCATTTGAGAAAATAGATTACGAGACACTTGTAACAAATCGCTTCTTAAGCTCATAAATTTTACCTCAAACAATTAGATGAAAAGATTGCAGTATTAGTAAATGAAGGAAGAATGGAAGGTATAGTTGTTCATTCCGAGCACGGGAGGGGGAATCCGTTCATTACATGTCATTCAAATTTTAGTACAATTTTCCAAAAAATCAAACTATTTATGTGCAAACTTTGAATCTATTATACTCCCCAATCCAAAAAGCTTCCAGTTAAGAATTTTGACAGTTGACTTTTTAATTTTGAACTCGAGTATTTTTTACACATGTTGTATAATATTTGGTGAAAAATACATCAAACATTAGTATTTTTAATATACTCTACTATTAACATTATCATTTCTACTCAAACCAAAGTTACGTGGCATTTACCACTTCAAAGTTCATTACTTTTGACCATATAAAAATCAAACTAAACAATATTTTTGTGATCGGGGTACTACTTCAAATATCCTAAAAAATTGAGAAATTGCTTTACTTCTCATTTGTAAATTGTACAATTACTGCAGATACAATTCTCTTCTCATTCATTCCACATAAAGTGAATCATACTAAAATTCTATAATAAAAAAGTAAAAACTAGTCTTTCTTCACAATATCTGAACAAAATCAAGAGTACTAACCATAAACACACATCAAAATACATACATTAATAAAAAAATATATAGATTACTAATAAAAATAAAAATAAATTTAACAAAATTACACCTCCTCTTCTTCGAGAACAGAAGTAGGCGAATCAGCGAGTTCTTCATTCTTCACTTCAGCTACTACCGCCATTTTCCAAAACCCTAAAAGCTCAAAAATTACACTAAATAATTAAACCAAAATACACAAAAAATTAATTTAAAGAACCCTAACTCGACCTTCACATTATCAATACAAAAATTTTAAAGAAAAAATAAAACAAAAATTATAAAATAATTACAAACATTTTTAAAAAAAATATCAGCTTAGTAACATAAACAGGTAGTTAATTTCCCGAAAATTACACAAATCATTAAACCAAAAAAAAATGATTTTTTTTCAAATTTCTTTTGATTAATACTATGCATTAATTATAAAAAAATAAATAAATTGAAGAACCCTAGCTCGACCTTCACAATGTTAATAGAAAAAAATAAAAATAAAATTAAGAATTATAAAATAATTAGAAACATTTAAAGAAGATATATGACTTACAGGTAGTTGATTTGATTTAGGTTTAGAGGGAAAAGTGGAGAATTAAAATGGGACAAATGACAAATAAATAGGGGAATAATGAGAATGCTACTGAAAAGTGTTCTCTTCTTTTGATTAAATGGGAAATGAATTTATTATTAATTGTTTTATGGTTTTATATTTTAATTATTAAATTTGTCAGGTTGTACCTAATGGTGGAAAAGGGCGGGAAAATTGCATTGTTTCGTGTTTGTCCATTAACTTGTCACCAATTTCGGGACTACCCTGTTTTTTTATCCTAAATTAATACTCACTCGATTTGTTTTAGTTATCGTTTTAATTATTTACACATAAATTAGGAAAAATAAAAATTAGTCAAAAAACATTTATCATTAGTTTTGGTCCAAATTTTTGAAGGATCAAGTTGAAAGAGTGCTTCCACCTAGAAGGAAAAAGAGAACGAATAGTGACATAAAGGAATAAAAATATGAAAAAATAGCATTGAAAATATAAAAATCAAAGATTTTGATACAATGATTAAAAAAAAAAACTAGGTATGATCAATTTTGAGATAGAGTATATAATATTTGATCAATTATGAGACAGATGGAGTATATAATATTCAACATACTAAAAATAATCTAAGTTTAATGTTTAAAAAGTAATTCACCAAAAGTCAAAAATTGAATGATTTTTCTAGGTAATCGATGAATGTTTGGAATGAAGGTAATCCAGATGGATGTTTTAAAACAACATTTAAGTGAGTACTTATCCAAGTGAAGTAACGTGAAACGGAATTGAAAATAGTATCCATATTAATTATCTCAATTTATATAGGTTAGTCTCAATGTATATAGGTTATTCGTTTGAGAAGTAATAAGGATGAATATATAATATATTTAGTGGAAAGTTACGGTTCATTAATTTTTTTGTTTATTAATGATTGAAAATACAAATTATATTATTATATAATATATTTCTTCTTCTTTTGGTACATTTAGGCAATACATTTTATAAAAAAAATCATTAATGTCAATTATATAAATTTGTTTTTAACTTTTAAGTAATAGTACCAATTTATTCAATGAATTTTGGTACACGTCCTAATTAAGTGCATAGAATAATTTTGATACATTTTTCTTTTGAATTTTTTAAATTGTACCATATTAAAATGATACATTTTAGTAATACATACCACTTTGTATACAGTTATTCACATATATTTATGTCAATGTAGATGAGAGTATGAATTTAGAATCCGGAATGAAGTACTCCGTGAGTATATTCATCACAATTCACTTGAAGCAAACAAACCATAAAACATTTGTACACAAAAAATATTTAAGAACGAAGTGTTAAGTTGGACCAAGTCCATTTCATTATACAACATACAAAGTGCTAACGGCTCAAAGAGTGGAAGCTTATATCATATGCAATGAAGTAGAGGTCTTAAATTCACAAGCAAATCTACACCGTTCACAGAGGCATGCAACCGTAGAAATGGAGCATCTAATGGTTGCACTTGAGAGTCAAAGAAATATAGTGTTCTTGAATCGGTCAGACAATTGAAACTCCATTTTATAATATGTTCGGTAGTGTTGGATAGATACTTTATCGAGTTTACGGATACTAGATATATACTTTTTTGACTTGGAATCGAATTACTCGGTCCATTCAAGACGAGGCTAGCAAGCCCAATGCACAAAGGAGTCCAGGACCACACTAACACATTTCAATATTTGAATTTTCATCCGTATAATTTTGTGGAGTGTTGGGTGGTGCTGTTTGATCTCTCCTGGTGATCTCAAGGGTCAGGATTGCACACCTGCAAAGTTCACACATCTCAACTCATTAGTAACCAAATGCCACAAACAACAAGAATTGCACGTGCCCCCATTACATTGCACCCAAAAAACCCATATAATGGGATCATACTAACCAAAGTCTTCTACTTGAGTTAACCATTTTTTATTTAATTACTCACCAGGTCCCTCAATACTATGGTATAATTCTGGTTGATGAGTTACCAAGTGAGTTCAACACTTCAACTCACTCATCATATCATATATATAATTCATAACTACCATTTGAATCCTCACAGATTAAACGGCTACTATATGTATAGTGCGGGAAGGATAAAAGCAACGACCTTTCAAACATTTAAAGATAGTGATCATAAACCATTTCACTACACATTGTTTTCCCTCCAAATGTTTTCCCCATCAGTCAATAAAACCAACCTCATACAATCTTTCTTAGGTTCCCACCATTTTTACTGTCTCCTCTTGGATGACTTGCTTTCTCCAGCATCGTCTTCGCCACTACTATCTTCTTCATCTCTCTTTCGTTTCTGAGCCGGAGGGGGTTCTGGTACCTCCTGAACTTCACCATCCTCGTCGTCGTCATCTTCATCTTCAATGGCGTCCAACGAAACCCTATCATCTTCAATTTCATCCTCCATAACACTACCGCTAGCCCTCCCTCCCTGATCCACTGGCTGAACCAGAAATCCAGAATCATTATCCTCATCCTGAAATTACCAAAAACAGTGAACATTTTAGCTGCGGAAAAATGTCAATGAAGCACAGAAATGAGAGCTGGAAACATATTGCAGAACTGAGCACAAAAGATTGGTAGACACATACAAAAAAGTAGGAGAGGAAGATGAAAAAGAAGGCAAATTAGAATGATCGGGCCTTGTTCTGACAATTAACAATAATACCACAGTTCAGCAGAATCGCAACAACAAAACTTAAAAATTGTCAGCTCAAAAATTGATGCATACATAAACAAGATCACAGGACAGGAGAACAAAATAATGTCAAATAAAAATTAACTTTTACAAAAAAATATAAGGAATATTGTAGACAGGTAAAAAAATAAACTTATAAAATCTGGACTTCTGGAGTTAAAATCCCACAAAATTATTTTCTTACCAACTTATAAAGACTTTTTACTTTTTTTTTAATAAGAACTCTCCACCTCTTACAAAATCTAGCATTAAATCCACAATACTCCCTTTTAAGGTTCTGCTATTTTTTTCAAAAACACACCACCTTTCACAGGTAGGAAAATTCACCTGAATGGTTTCCTTTTCCCACACCACAAGTAGGAGAAAATATATATAATAAAATGAAAACTATAAGTCGTGTAAATTTCTTGAGACACAACCACTCACTCAGTAAGAAACAATCAAGTATTGTACCCTAAAAATGTAAAAGAAACATATATCAAGCAATCATTCAAAATAATATCTCTAGTGGACCCTCTCGGTAGGATTCAAATCAAAGATGGCGTTCTGACCATTTATCAGAGAAAAAATACACAGTTCCACATCATATAAGTTAATTTTAGCATCTCTCGAAATTCATGGAGGTACATGTAAGGATGGTTTCACATGAATATAGAAAGACAAGTCACAAGCAATCACCAATAGTTTGCACTCTCCTTAAGATCATATATCAAACAAGAATAACATGAATAATCAATTACTAATGAGGCTAGTGCAGGCAAGCAGGCGTTCAAGAATTGCACCAAATTCTAGATGAAGCTCCATAAGATCAACATACTGAAGACTATAAGTGGTGTAAATTTCTATAATGCATACACAAAGCTCGACATATCTGTAAGCAACAATCCTAACTAAAATATCAGATATGAACAGTATCTTAGAATGTACGACAACAAACAAGCAATCGATATCAATCTAGCATATCTGTACACAACAAACACAAAATTAGTAGCTAACATCAATATAATTATATCCACAACACAAAACCAAATTAAGACAACCCAAAAGGCAGAGATTGCTACCTCATCCTCTGCATCATCTTCATCATCAAAATCAAGACCTTCCTCAATACCCTGCTCCTCTTCACCAGTCTCCCCATCGTCATCCTCATCAGCATCATCTTCACCCTGCTCATGCGCATCTATCTCTCCTTCCGTGCTAACTAGCCTCCCCGAACTTCCTGGCTCCCCAAACTCCACCTTCTCATTATCCACTTCCTCATCGTCTTCATCCTCGTCGTCATCCTCATCATCGTCATCATCATCATCGTCATCTTCGTCATCATCATCCACCCCATCTTCCTCATCATCACTATCCTCAATATCATGAACCTCCACGACATCATCTTCCTCGTCAACCTCCTCTACAAAATCATCATCGTCCTCATCCTCACCATCCTCCTCCACATCATGCTCACCCAGTGGCTCCACAATAAACCCATTCGAGTGATGATTAACATCACCAACCCCATCCCGTCTTACACCATTAACCCCTCGACCAGTCTCCGTCTCCTCCTCATCAGCATCACTCTCCTCATCCTCATCAACTTCCACAACACCCTCACTACCTCCAGTATGCCCATTACTCAGCCTAAACGTTCTCTCCTCGCCATCACCATCAATTTCACCACTCCCGGGATCATCCTCCTCCGCCTCCTCCCCATCTTCCTCCTCCTCATCATCCTCGTCATCAGATTCAGGCCTCTCATTCTCCTCAGCATCCATCTTATCCAAATACTTCAACGACTTTATCAAACCAAAAACCCTAGATCGATAATCCTTAACCCTAGTAACCGGACACTCATACAAATCAAGAGAAACAATCCTTAATTCCGCTAAAGGCCTAAGATCAATAACATCCTGAATCTTATTATTCGACAAATCGAGGTCCCTCAACGACTCCAACCCCGCTTCAACAAGAAACTCCAAACCACCCGCGATTCGATTATCTGATAAAATCAATTTCTCCAATTTTTCGAGACGAGGAAACTGTTCTAACGACGAAACACCAATATTTGCTATAGATAATTGCTGTAAATTAGGGAATTTCTCGAAAATCGAAGGAGGAGGTAAACGTCCATGAATACACTTCACGGTTCCATCTAGGGTTAGGTTTCGCACAGATGATGCATCTCTCTCGCCTTCTAACGCCGTCTCCACCGCCCTCTCCCACATCTCATCCATCAAAACTGGACAATATTTTTGGGACACAAATCAAATTCCACACTAAAAAATTTACAACCTTTTTGGGACACAAATCAAGTTCCAGCAACTCAAAACTGGACAACCTCTATGAGAGAAAAAATATTGCAATAACTCAAAACTGGACAACCTTTTTGGGACAAAAGAAAAAAAAAGGAAATTGCAGCAAATCAAACCATGACAATTTTTTTAGGACAGTAACGAAATTGCAATAAATCCAACCTGGACAACCTATTTGGGACAACAGGGAAATTGTAATAAATCAAAACGGGACAACCTATTTGGGACAATAAGGAAATAATTGCAACTGGACAATATTTTTGGGACAATAAGGAAATTGCAAAAAATAAAAAGTGGACAGTCTTTTTGGGACAATTAATTTATAATATATTAATTAATTTTTGGTTTATGGTTTTGTTTCTCTCTCTAGAAATGGTTTGTGAGTTGAGTTTCTCGCTCTAGATATTGAGTAAGGAGGCGAGTTGAGAGATAGATAGGGTTGGGTGAGTTAGGTTAGGGTTCGTTGAGATTTAACCATGGTTAACAAGGTATGGTTTGTGGTTATTAATAAGGATCGTTGGATCTGAGAGATGTGGATTGCTGACGTGGAGGGATTTGGACGGTGGAGATTGATGGAGGTTGTGTTTGTTTTGTAGAAGGTTGTAGATAATGATGTAATGGGACACGTCATGTTGGGATCTGTTTGGTGTAGATATTGAGGGTTTTAGAATATGCCTTTAGGATCCTCTTATATATTGATGCTGTTGAGTCCAAATCATTTGTTACATTTTTGTGTGATACTTTATGTGATATTATATTAAGATTATGACACAAATTTATTTTTTATTCTTGAATTATCTTTCAAAAATAATGAAGACAGGTGTAATATTTTTTAGTAACAAATGTCCACAAGTATAACATCTAATCTTTTTCCCAAGGGACGGATCCCCGATATGTTCAAGTCAATAAAATCGTATTAGGCTGATTGATTAGAAATAAAAATATAATAGAAAAGAGGGCAGTAGTTCTAATCTTGACAACTTTAATTTTTTTAACTTTTTAAGGCTAAAGCTTGTTGCTTATTGATTGTTAAATCATATAAATTCATTTCTTCTCTGACTATTAAAATAATTTAATTTTTTATTAAATGTTCATTTAATCCAACATTCTTCCCTACAATTTTTTGATTTGCCTAGAAAAATACTTTAACAAAATTTAAGTATATTTGAACCGTGTTCGATTCGTCTACAGATCCATACAATCTTTTCCCAATGATACTAACATTCATTCAAGTCCGGGGTTTTCCCAAGGGACAACGTGGATGGTCCATGCCCTAATGTTATGGCACTAGCTTTAGGAGTGTGTCACAGATTGGTTCGTTTGGTATGGCTGGGCAGATACCAGAGTGGAACTTAAATCGTTTTCGGTTTAATCGTCGGTTTTCGGTTTTGAGCCAAAAAATTTAGCCTATCTTCTTGGGTTCAAAATTAGGTGCTAAGAGCCTAAGACTAGATATAATCCATGTAATTTCAATGAAGTACTTTTAAGATTAATTATCTGATCTGCCGAACCGCATTCGATACCTGATATCAACTTCTTAGCACATATCATATATTCCTATACTATTAGCTTTAGAAAATTTATGCAAATACTGAATCTTGAAAACAATAATAAATGAAATTGGTGAACTAAATCTGTTTGGTTCTAAAGTTCGGTTATTTTCGGTTCGGTTTCGGATTTTGTGCACGTCCCTACGCTTAGTGCATTTAAGCCAGAATTTTCATATGTTTTCGCAAAATTAACTTCTTATATCATTTTATTAAATTTAGGTACTACCTTTTAACTTTTACACAAATTCAAGTTTCTTATTTTATTCTTTACAACATTCACATCAATTAATGTCAAGAATAAAAGTGGTTTAGGAATGATGCAAATATGATGCATTCCCTAAAATATTTGAGGACAATCTTTAAGATAGGAAGTTTAATTTTTTGGTATGTTTTTTTGCTTTTTTCTTCTCCCTACTCTAGATATGAAATAAGAGCGTGTTTTGAGACATTTGGTGCAAATGCTCTTAGTACTTTATCTATCCATAATTATTTATTTCGATTTTTAATAATTAAATTAATAAATTTTATACTCTTAATTAACATAATCAACTTTCATTTTAATCAAAATTTTAATAAGTTCACTATAATTACTAACATTTGGTTATCTTTCATTTCAATCAAAATTTTAACATTTGGTTATCTTTCATCAAAATTTAAAAAGTCAACCATCAAATTCAAAATTAGTCAATTCTTAGAGGATGGAGGGAGCAATAATTTTCATGTATACACTTACTAATTTTACACTCTCTTTGATTCATCTCAATCGAAACACGTCAATTATAACATGTGAAATGAAGCGATTGCTAATTAGAGTGATATCTTTTTAATCCGGAGGATATTGTACCTCCTTTCGATGTCTTCTTGTTTTGAATTTGTACATCGTGCATTGAGTTATTGAATCCTTGCATAATAACTACACATAATCTATTGAATACATGATGTAGAATATTCTAAAGTTAAAGTCATATAAGGAGTCATGAAAAGAAACTACATGATATTTTGTGCTATTTTATGGATGTGAAACTCTAGAGGTGTTGAAGATGCTTAATGACCTATGACTTCGGGGAAAATAATTCGATTGAAGCCTATATTAGAGATGATTGCTAGATATAAGAATATAATTTTAGAAGTGATAATATTGATATCTTAGATAGTTATATGGTTGGCTATGATTTTGATTTGAACGGATTGATATGACATTGGGAGTAATTTCATATGATTTATTGTAATCAATCTTATACTTATGCATCTATAAATAAAGGCTTAATCTCATTTTAGATCAAACTAACCACATTCATAATAAATGTTACATGGTTAAAAATCAACAATAATGATCCCAGTAAGTATTTGAAAGAATAACCATCTCTAATTTCAATAGGCGAGCTAAGTGAACTTATTATGTATGTGTGACGCATCAATGAAATATAATATTACGGCGACACAAAAGCTTTAATTAATAAAGAGGGTCACCTACATTATTTTTAAGAATAAAATTAAATTTATGAGACGAATTCAAATTTTTATTAAACTTTGTGTAAAAATAAATGGTCCTTATAAATAGAAATAGAGAAAGTATTAAACTAAGTTTTAAGTATTGAAACATTTAATTTGAATAGGTAGGAGTATATTTATTGTTTACATGATACAAAGAGGGTTAGTTTGTGGGATTATTATCATAGTGATTTCATTACTGCATGCTTTAATACTTAAAAGAATGATGTACATTTAATTATTATCACAGTTTAGACAAAGGATTCTTTCAACCGGTACTTCCAAGAGACAAATCACAACCGAGGTTCCCTAAAAACCTCAGCAAATTATGAATTCAATCATCTCGATTTAACTGTAAGTTTATGATGTGTATTTCTCTAGTGAAAAATATCTGAAACAGAATGGCACAGCAGTCCAATGCATTACAAAGTTAAATGCATAATCTGAATGCAATTGAATGTCTTTCTTTCTATACAAATCCATCCATCCACATCTAATGAATGCATACTGAGAAGTGCAGCAGAGCATCCAATGCATACATCAATCTGCATTCTTCTTGCAACTAGACGAAACCTTCTTCGTATAATAACTAGGGAGTTCATGAAATTCGGACAGTTGGTGAAGCTACTAATGCATAACAGACATTGAATGGCAATTGCCAAAATATTACCTAATAATTAGACCATGTCCCGGTCACTTTATTCAAATGGCGAACTTCCAACCATCTACCATCAGTATAACTAGAAATGACAACTCGAGGAATCTTTAGCTTTTTGCAAGCTTCACGTTGCTTGTCCAAATTAGTCAAAAAATCATTGGACATATTTGAGAACTCAAGTTCTTGAAGGCGCATCAAATTTTCAATACCTACAGGGAGGTCCTCCATTGATGGACAATCACGAATCAACAGTTGTTGAAGAAAGGGCATAGCATTCTCCTCGACTGTCACATATCTCAGCTCTTGTAAGAACCTTAGGTGTAAGTTGGCGAGTCTGGGAAATCCGCCAGCTTTGAAGCTCAAACTCTCTCCTTGATAAGCCCAAGTAAGATTGAGAATGACTAGATTGGGTAAATCGTGGAGGCATTCCAATGGTTCATCGCTTAATTTGCTGTAACGAAGATCTATTCTTGTAAGCCTGACAAGAGAAGATATCCATTCTGGATATTTTTCCAAACGTCCCACCAAAATCAATTTTTCAATGCGGGGAAGATCTGATGATTTGAAATATCGAAAATCAATCACCTCCTCTTCATTGGCTGAATAAACAATCAATTCACAAAGCTCTGTAAGATTCCCAAAGGAAAAACAAAGCTCTTTTCCATCTTCTCTCTTCAGCTTGGTAATCCCCAATATTCTTAGGTGAACTAACTTTGCTATCTCTGTAACTGTTCTGATGTTCTTTACTTGAACTGCCTCTATGTAAATAAGTTGTTGGAGGGATTTAAGGTTGCCAATCCGAAATGATGCCTTAACGCCTTGTACCTGCTCAAACGTTTCAAGAAAAGGTTCTGGATGGAGACGACCAAGAATGAGATGCCGAAGATGTTGAAGCTTTTGAACTTCAGCAGGAAGTTCTGTCACATGAGTTTCTGATAAAGTTAATGTTCTAACATTCCGAAGCATTCCAATTGATTTAGGAACATATTTCACCTTTGTGTTGTCTAGGTTGAGATATCTGAGATGAAACAATTTGAAAATTTCATCCGGAATCCTCTCCAATTCAGCATCCGTTAAATCCAACACTTTTAGCAACTTTCGACCATGAGATAACAAACTAGATAGACATGGCTCAGATATATTACCACCAATATACTTCCACAAGATAAGTGAGCGAATGGACTTACAATAGCTTTGAGCTTGTTCTGAATGATCATTAATTGATCCATGAAGTGCTAATCGTCTAACATTGTTCGGAAAGCTCATTCCTTCTTGTCCACGAAATATGGTTGTTATGTTTTGTTCACTCGCCTTGAGAAGAATAATGTGTCGTATTATGTCATGAACTCGAATGGCCTTAATTCTTCCTTGCTTGTCAGTTAGTGCAACTTGCACTAAGCATCTATCAACAAGTTCATTTAGATATCTATTTGCAACTTCTTCAACTGTCATACCATTTACACTGTCAACAAAGCCTTCTACAATCCAGAGTTCAGCTAGATTATTATTCCATATTATTGCATCTTCTGGGAAGATGCTCAAGTACAAAAAGCAAATTTTAACATGGTTAGGCAAATCATAGTAACTGAGAGACAACAATTTCATCATGGGATCAAGTTGGCTATTGCGCTTCATCTCAGTACCCAAGCTGTTATAGAATAACTCCCAATCTTTCTTATGTCTCCTTGTAGACAAAACACTACCAATTACCTCAACTGCAAGGGGTAAACCCTGGCAAGCCCTCAGAATTTGTTCACATATTCCTATCAGATCTCGAGGGCAAGAAGTACGGCCTGAAAAGGCTTTTCTACAGAAGAGTCGCATTGCTTCTGGGTTAGGTAAAGGTCTCAAAGA
The DNA here is from genome assembly GCA_019722365.1 of Lithospermum erythrorhizon. NCBI lineage: Eukaryota > Viridiplantae > Streptophyta > Magnoliopsida > Boraginales > Boraginaceae > Lithospermum > Lithospermum erythrorhizon. Next base: position 147,724 of record JADFUC010001873.1, read on the forward strand.
ATAAACAAAGCCTCTTGATTCAGTCACGCTAACAGCCTTACCGAGTTCAAGGTTTCGTGTTGTTATCACCACACGACTACCAAACTGATTCCTTGGGAAAGCCAAGTGGATAGCATCCCAATGAGTGTGCTGCCAGACATCATCAAATACAACAATGTATTTCTTTGTTTGAAGGAAATCTTTGACTACCCTTTTTAGCCTACTGATCTCCATGCCATCCACATCTTCAGGGCATTCTCTATTTTCTTCGCTGAAGAGCTGCCTGATTACATCTTTGAATAACTCCTCCAATTTGAATGATTCTGATATAGTGATCCATACATGATGGCTGAATTTAGTTTTGACAAAATCATCATCATAAACCGTTTTGACCAAAGTGGTTTTGCCCAGTCCTCCCATGCCTACAACAGAGATTACATTGCGTCGGGCATCAACATTAAGAATCAGATTTGTTAGTTCTACCTTGGGTACTTCAATCCCAACGAGATCTGCTTCTTCCAGTAACAATGTATCACCTCTCTTATCATACTGCATAGTATTCCCATGGGAATAACTTAAGGAGGAGGCTTCTGGCAAAATAGATTGATACTGAATCTTGTATCTATTATGTGCGTCTGAAATATTTTTAATTCGCTTCTTGATTTCTTGTATCCGTGTTGCAATTTCATGTCGAGCTTTAATAGCCCCTACTGACTTGGTATACATCTTTCGCAATACTCCATACCATGTAGTTGAACGACGACATGTACATCGCATAACAAATTCATCAAGAACATCTTCAACATCATAAGCAACATCACGAACTTGACCAACCCAGCTTCTAACCTCAGGGTGATCTTCCACAAGCAAGTCAGCTCCTATGAGAAAATCCATCATTTGTTGGAATTCATCTTTGATGCTTTGCAGTTCCACACCTAGACCTCCAAGGAATTCAATCTCTTGTCTTATAATGATTGAGAGATTGTTGAGGACAACAGACACTATGCTAGCCATTATTTATCAATCTTTTCAGTGATTTTGCTAAAAGATAAGTCTTATTTGGAGATAACTGATTTAGGGGGGAGGGGGTGTTGACTTCTTGTGAAAATGGTAATATTAACAGACAAACTATCAGTACATGTTAGGAAATTTCTTTATGAGAAATTTTAAAGTGGAATCACATAGTATGCTCAGCTGACTAAGTCCCCTGCCTTGTACATTATAATGTTTTTGACTTAAAATAAAAAATGAATATCAGTGTCTTGCAAATTACCATAACCTTTTTAAATGATTATAGGGGTATAAGTAGGGGGCAGAAACAAGATTGAAAATTAGATACTCAATAAATCATAAAATTTGAAAGATCACAACTAGAGTTAAAAAATGAAAATTTCACGTTTAGTCAAAAGGATAACTAGATTGTAAATTAAAAACAAGTTAGAATTACAGTTAGTACTTAGTATATGCCTATTACTGTAGTTAAACAACATAAAACAATAATAATTCATACTTTGGAAGCACCATTTGTAAATAAAGCTGATAAACTTTGGGACCTGATCACTGAGTCCTGCGACTGCGAAGATAACATCTGCCATTAAGCACAAATTACATAGTTAAAGAAAATAAAAAATCCAACCATAAATTTATAATTCGTGAAATTTTATATTTTTTTATCAAATATTATACAACACAAGCAAAAAATATTTATGGTCAAAGTTCAACTATTAAAAAATTAAAAAGTCAATAGGGACAATCTTTTAGGAACGGAGGGAGTACAACTCTTGCAAAATGTGAACTTTTACATATCAGTTGAAGCATTGTTGACCAAATGGCAAAGAAGAACAGTAGGCGTCCACCAAGTGATGCACCTAAAACAACCTAAAAACACATCTATAATTTTCTTGTTTTTCTAGCTACCAAGATGTCACTAACACTCAAGCACTTGCTACCTTTTCTGACCCAACACTAGCACTTTCATCATTATGGGCGATACCAAAACCAAGCTCCTTCTCAAGCTTCCCCCAAGCCTTCACCACATTGGGAGGAAACTTCTTCTTGATACACAATATCATCTCTTTGGCCTCCTCCGTTTTCGAATTCTTCACCAATCCTTCGACCAAATACTTCAATGTATTAAAATCGGGAATCTTATGAGCCACCACACTCTTCTTAAAAAAATCATGCGCAATTTCAAATCTCCCCTTCTTGCACAAGTGAAATACCAATGTCCTAAACGTAGCAGCATTTGGCTGACACCCATTACTCTCCAGATCATCAAACACCTTGATAGCCTCATCCATCGAATTTCTCTTACAATAGCTAGTTATCAAATAATTATAAGTAATAGCATCCGGCACCAACCCGTTATTACTCATCTCCTCAATCAACTCCTTCACATCCTCCACATTACCACCATGAGCATTCATAATCCTCACATTATACGCCCCCACATCAGCACACCCTTTTGACACCATATCATTCCACACCTTCTCAGCCTCGTCAACCATCCCCTTCTGGAAAAAGCTATGCAAAACGGTGGTATACGTAACCGACGTAATCTCCACCCCATTCTCCTCCATCTCCCTCAACCTTTCCATCGCCAAATCAACTTTTCCCATCCCACAATACGCCTTCACCAAAATCCCATACGAAACCTTGTCCGGTTTAAACCCATGTCTCTGCGGCATTTCATCAAACACCTTCAACGCATCCTCAAACCTCTTCCCACGAACATGAGCACTCAAAAGCGCATTAAACGAAATCGACGATCTGGGTGTTCCCAAATCATCCATCTCAGTATAAATCTTCAAAGCCTGATCAAACAATCCAGCAACACCATATGATCTAATGATGCTAGCAAGAAAACCCTCGTTCTTGATTTTTGGGTCCTTTTTATGGGACTCAAGAAAAGCCTTGATTTGATCAAACCTATAAGCTTTAGCAAGACGTTTAACAGTGTACTCTTGGGCATAACGAGTTGATAAAGGAGAGGTGTTATCTTTGGATATTGATGAGTAGATTTGCAAGGCTTTATCTGGGTTGTATTCGGATTTGAGTCTGGACTTGGCTTGAGCAATGGAGGGGGAAGGGTTAGTGGGGTGGGTGGGGGTGGGGTGGGGTGGAGGTGAGAGGTGGTAGGTGGCGGAGGGCTAAGGAAGAAGACATTTTGGGAAGTTTGAGGTTTGGGAAATGGAAGAGTGAGGTTGTTGTGTGAAGGGTTTTTGTTAGTTTGGGGTTTTAGACATTTTTTTAAGGTAAAAGCTTGTTGCCTGTTGGGCTCTTACTGAATCGGGTCGGGGCAGGGTTTAGAAACATTGGGTAGGGGTGCGATTCCGACCTGATTATCGATTTTGGGGTGGCAAAAACCAAACCGCCTCGGATATTCCCGAAAAGCGGTGGTCCGTCCGTTATCCGAAATCCGGTCGGACCGGATTTTTCCGGATATATCGGATTTTGGCCCGCTTTATTGGGCCGATTTTTTATTAGATTCGGGGTCGATTTTATTTATGTACGATTTTTATTAGATTTGAGCTATATTTTTTATTTATATTTCGTGCCTCGCTGGGGTTAACTATACAATATTTACACAAAATAATGATAAACTCCAAAGTCCAAAATAATAACATAATAAAATTCAAAATTATATAAAAACATCAATTTATTCAACAAATTTCACAAATCCCACAATATCCAAACAACCCCACATACAAAAACGAACAACAATTGAAATTCAACACAATTAGTATAGTCAATCACAATATTGATCTACCAATAAACATAAAATACAACTTATTAAATATATTCAAATGATATATCCATCAATCAAACAACAATTATCTCAAACAAACCCACATCCCAAAATGATACAAAATACAACTTAAATTAATAAACTAAAATTAATAAACTAAAATTAATAACTAAAATAATAACAAAATTAATAAACAAATTAATAAACTAAAATTAATAAAAAAAATTGAAATAATAACTAAAATTAATAAACAACTAAAAATTAATAAACAACTAAAATTCGAAATAATAACTAAAATAATAACAAAATTAATACAAATTAATAAACAAATTCGAAATAAAAACAAATTCATTTAATAGGCTAGGCTGATAGTTCATTTAATAGTCAATGATAGTTCTATTTTTTGAAATGGGCCTGGCCGGGCGTATTGTTTTATTTAAAAATATCGAACCGGACCGACCGTTATAATCCTGTCCGGCCTGCATCGATAACCGGTCCGGTTCATTCAAAATATCCATTAAAAAACCGGTCCGGTCCGTCCGGTTTTTTTATCCGAAAATCCGGCCGGACCGGACCGGATCTGACGAAATCGTTTATCCGAGTCCAACCGAAGCCCTGCGATTTCGGAAAGATAAATGATCTAGTAAATTATTGCGGGGCTTCAATCTAAAAGAAAAAAAATATTTGCACCCTGCTGAATTAAAACACCACCTCATTTAATATCTAGAATAGGGAAAAGAAAAAAAAAGCAAAAAGATACCAAAAATAAGATTTTCTTATCTTTACTTTTTTTGTCGGGAATACATCATATTTACACCTTCCTTGTTGGAAATCAATGAGAATTATTCCTTTTGCCATGTCTGCAACAATTGTATATCAATTCATTTATCGGGTTGGTTAAATGTGATTATCGGAACTTAGTGTTCACCTTTTAGTAATTGTATATTACTAGTTTGGGTTCTCATGATAATTTAAGGTTGCGAGCGATTAAGGATCTTACTATTAATCGTTATAATAATAGTAATTGGTCATCAATTATTATTATTATTATACAACTTACTATTATCTCGAGCCTAGAAGGCCATGCTGCTGACGTTGGATTATATTTCATGTATGAAATTAAACTACATTTGCTAAATTGAGAGTTGATTGTAATCAACGAATATTCTCAATTGGAATTTTTACATTGATAATGTAAAATATAAATTGGATGAACCCGAATTAATTAATTAGTTAATTGAATTAATTCGATAGTTAGTTGAGCTTGTTAGTAACTTGTTAGTTACTATTAACAACTTGTTAGTGTTTGATTTTACTTAACGGTTTAATTCAAACTCTAACTATTTTCATGTTTATTCGGTCATTTGAAGTTTGACCTATATAAGCAAACTTATTAGGTTTTCACCATAAGTTTTTCTTTTCATGAAATGAAAGAAAACAAAAGCCTCCACCTCCTCCCATATGGCCGAAAATATCAAGGGAAGAATTGAAAATTCTTCTCTTGATTTTTCATCCAAATCAACCCATGTTCTAGCAAACACAAATGTAGGATTCAACCTCTCCTGGTGTGCAACCAACTAGAGGCACTACATTTGAAGTGCTCAACGATGGAATTCAAAGGAGGCTTCGTGAAAGAATTTGTTGATAGACTTCCGCTGGCATCACTGTAAGTGCTCTGTTATTCATAATTGTTAATTATGCTATTACTGTCATTTTGAGGATCCGGATGTATGAATTTGTGTTTATCACAAATGAAATTCATACTAGATTCTAACATCCCTGACCCACTTTTCTTCTTGATATTAATTAATGTGAGTATTTTAAATGATTAAAATAGAGAACTTGAGAACTTGAATTTATGTAAAAGTTAAAATACAGTATCTAAATTTTATAAAGTAAAATAAGAAATTAATTTTGCGAAATTTGGCGAAAATCTAAATGATTGTCCTTAGAGTACGCATCGCTTTCCCTAAAATGTTTTCTAAATGCACTCATAATCATCACTTTTCTTATATTAGGGGCTAGCTTTTTATGCATGAACTTTAATAAATTTCCTATTAGTCACCCAAAACATAAAAATAAAATATTTCAAGAATTTCAACAATTAAAAAGAAGAGATAAATAATATAAGGAGCGGTTCAAATTTGTCAGTAATTTTATAGGAGCTCGTTTTAGGGAGCCGAAAAAAATATCATTTTATCAATTTTAACTTTTTCAACTCCTATTATAACTTTTAGGAAAACTGATGCACATGCTCTTACTACTTCCTCTGTTTCCGAATGTTGAGATCAAATTTAATGCACATAAATTAAGATTAAATGACTTTTACATGTTTATCTTGATCTTATCTAGACTAATTTACGATGTAAAAGAAAAAATATATTATATCACATAATACTAATTATCTAATCTTAAAAAAGAAAAGAAAAGAATAATACATGAAGAAATTCAAGTAAACGTCGGCGAATGAGTGGAGCGCCTCAACTCAGAATTTGAAGAACTTTGTGAATGTTCGATAGGGTGTATATTGGAGAGATGATGACTATAACAGTTGTTGCTCTTCCAAATTATCTAGCAGCACAGTTGAGCAAAACATTATGAATATTAAGGTTGTTAACGAGTCGAGTAACAAAAAATATTAGCAAGAATAAAGTTGTTGATGAGTCGAGTAACTCAGTGATCATATGACAGCTCGACTCGAATACCCACCGAGTGGCAAACTTTGTCCAAAAATAAAAGAGTTGTGATATAACTCGAAAACGATTCATATAAATATGGGTTGCCTATTTAAACTACACCCTTCAAACAACTACCATGGAAACATGATTTAGTGCAAGTCATTACATAGAAAAGAGAATCTCTAGAGGCGATTTAGGCACTACTCCAGTCCGGTACTCCTGTCGTCAACCATCATATTCGCCTTGAGCGAACTTGTCCTCTGGGTAATAGACAGCAATGACTTGATTTCCGCCAAACTTTCTCCCGTTCAAACCTTGTCGAGCTTTTGCAGAGCTTTCGATATCTGCATACTCCAGAAAAACCTAGAGCACGAGATTCAACGATCATTAGAGCAAAACAATGTTATGATAGCAGATTATTAATGGACAGTCCACACTAGCTATTTTACCAGTTGCCCCTGAGCGACGCATAACTCCAACACACAGCAACTAACATCAAGGAAAATTTACTGATTAACATGCTATAAGGAAGTGAAGACAATTACTAACCTTTCCTACACCTGGAGCAGGTTCGCCAGTGGGACGGGGGCGTGGGATCACAACATTGATCAGAGGACCTGCAAAATATAAAATAAGACTTGACCTCAAAATGAAAGCTAAACAATATGACTTCCAAGTCAAATTGGTTCTGTATAACGGAATATGGGAACAAATACACATGAAACTAAGGGATTTCTTAATAAGTTGTAAAAAAGGCCAAAGTAAAAAATATTGGAAAAGAGAAACTACTCTGGTCTACCAAACAAGTATAGCATCATTACCAAATTTTCCACATTCCACCCTCATATCTTCCAATATATCTTCATAGTCCTCATCTTGCAAAAGCTCCTGCGGGTCAACAACTTGTGTAAGACACAAAACCTTCGTGACCAAAGCAGTCGGCTGAAGCATAAGTTTCTGCGAAATAACAACTCAGTTTCAGAGATCATACATATATATATATATATATATATACATCCAACAATTAAATATGAGCATCGGACAGGCATAACAAGAATGTAAAAATTTGAACTACCTGCAGAGCTATCTGCTGCTGGGCATGCAGTAACACATTTTCTTGCTCAGGATTCGGTTGTGCTGTACCTTGGTTGGCACGTCGAACAGTGAGAGTCTTATCGCCCATCTTTATTCCATTAAGAGCTGCACAAGCAATATCAGTAACAGAAGTATCCGTGTAAACGCAGAAAGCATAGCCTTTTGAGTTCCCAGTTTCCCTATCTTTAACCAGATCGAATCCCCGAAGAGACCCAAATGACTCTAACAGCTCCCTGATCTGAGCTTCAGTGAAGTAATAGGGTAGGCCACCAACAAAGATACGATCTGGGCCCTCAAGCCCACCAGCAGAACCAGGTGATAAACCAACAGCAGCAAGGTTAAGATTAGGATTTGGCTGGCTTGGGCCAAGTGTAGCAGCAAGTGAAGGATTATAATCACTGGGTCTTCTGACCTTAACTGGTGCACCCTGAACAGCAATAGATGCAAACAAATGAATGAATAACAACCGCATGTAGAGACAGAACAATAAAAGATAACAAATAAATGCCAGGCTAGACAGCATAAAGGCTTGCAATACAGGAAATGTACAGTTTCAGAGAGCAACATTTGGGGCCCAAAGGATCATCATAGTTGCAAGTGAACTTTTAATATTTTATGAATTCACAAGAATATCCCTAAAATGTTTTGAAATTATCATGAAGGCATTGTACCTCAAAAATAATTCCATCTAATGCCATTGCATTACTGGCCTCCTCGACAGATCTCATTTCGACGAAGGCAAATTTCTTCTCATGATTTATGTAGACATTAACGACAGCATCTCCTGTAATCAAATAAGCAGAAAAAAATTATAGATATGTTCAATTATAAACAAACATTGCAACTGTCTATTTACTAACCTGGACCAGCAGTGTTTCCACCAATTGCAGACATAACATGACTGAAGAATGTTGCCACAGACTGAAGAAACATAAAAACTGTAAGACAATAATATTTTGGGTAAAAAGTAGGCAATCACAAAACTGATTCAACTATGAACCTGCTCATTAGCTGTCGGAGAAAGTCCACCAACATAAACTCGACGAGCATGTCGAGTAGCCTGATAATTTAAAGAGTAAAACATTGATCAGAAGCAGAAACGAGAACCAACATCGTCAAAATCACAGAATAATACAGCACTGACCTGCTGTGTCATTGCCTGCACTGGCATAACAGGAAGTGTACCAAACTGCCAGAAGATTTGAAACTCAGTGTCAAGCCATAACCAAACATAGGAATTGAATAAGGGGGGGATGAAGAGAGTTACCTGCCCAGGTGTCATGGCAAACATATTAGGGAACATTCCAGGAATAGTTGAAGGAGCACCAGGAACTTGAGCTGCAAAAGTTTCCAACTCAGAGTTCATGAACTAATAACAAACAGTGTATCACTTAAATGGTTGCGCAGAGCTGATTACTGTTGGTTTTCTACATTTCAATTTAAAAATCAATCTGAATCATTATCTTTTTAGACAATTTTTTGCTTAATGAGAATCAAGGGTGAGAACATTGCTGCATATCAGCTACATATAAAAACAAAAAGCTAACAAATGGGCAATTCCTGGTAGAAGATGTACAAGATCTGTACCGATTCTTTCCGTGTACATTAAAGCTAGAGAAGTCGGCTCACACCAATTGTCAGCACAGTGGGACTAGTAGCCCATTATTGCCTTCTTAGAACATAAGACAAGACATACAAAACAAACAAACAAACACCAAACACCAAGAAAGCAACACCCTCTTAGTTCAGAATGATAAACCAAGTAAGCAATTGAAAAAAATGCTAAATAGCCAATCTAGAGATGAAAATTCCTTTCCAAGTGCAGAATAAGTACCAAAGCACGCTTACCAACATCAAACCATGCATTTTGATTTGAACTTTGAACACTATGTCAATGGAGAAAATCAAAGCAGTTATTAAATATATCAAGGCCTAATATGAAGTTTGGTTAAATACCTGTAGAAGCAGCAACACCAGCAGCAGCTGCAGGAATTAGAGCAGAAGCAGGAGGTGCCATGTCAAACCCACTAATCCTTTTGCTATAATGGGCATACCATCAGTATTACAAGTATAAATATACTAGAGCTGATAGAATATTATTAGCTAATGCATACAAGAGTAATTTGCCAACCCATTAAATTGACACTATCTTTCACCATAAATCCATAAATTCTACAGTTGGCATCAGATTACAAATACCTTTTTGAGCGTGAACGAGACCTAGATCTGCGCTCTGATCTTCCCCTGGAACGAGATCTAGATCTTCGTCTATGTCTCTCATCTCTATCATAATCTCTCCGCCTGCAAGAAAAAGAATATTCTTAGAGCAGAAAGGTAGACACTGAGTACATTTGTTACAGAATGTGACACATTCAGTATGTAAATGCAGTCATTGAAAAGATGCAACAGAATAAAAGAGAGGAAAAGGAAACTAAACTATATGTGGGTAATCGAGTAGTCAAGACCTTATTAGAACATAACCACATGCATTCAAAATAAACCATCGACATCTGCCTCCATCCCATTGATCTTTTTAAGCCTTAATAGTCAGGATATAATTTCTGGATCTAAATCCTAAATCTTCAACTTGCAACTAATAATGAATGAGAGCAGGAGACAAATGCTATGATGGGAAATCTAGAATTATCATTCCAAAACATGGTCGAGGAGGATTCACTAATTAGCATTTAAAATTTAGATCTAAATCCTAAAGTAAAGTAAACCGTATATAAAATATAACTGCTTGCTATATGAACTTAGCAACCAAAAGGGAGAACAAAAGAAGTAAAGGAAAATCCAAGCATATAATGAGATAAAGGAACAGTTATAACAGAAGTAATTTGAAAAAAAAAAAATCTGAAAAATGGAGAGTATCCTTACCTTTCATGGCCTCGACTCCTGTGAGAGTCATCGTCATCCCTCTCTCTGGTCCTTTCTCTCTCCCTCCTCTCACTCCGCTCCCTATGCCTGCTGCTATGACGATCACGGTCCTTCTCATGATCCTTTTCCCTCTCTCTATTCCTGTCCTTACTTCTCGCTCTTTCCCTGTCCCTATCCTTATCTCGAGATCGACCTCCGTCTCTGTCCCTCTCTCGATCCCTGTCACGTCTCTTCTCACTGTCCTTTTCCCTGCTCCTTGACAACTCCATGTCTTTTTCATACTCACGACTATGCTGGAAATGATGAACAAAATAAAAAAGTTGAAGCAATTTATAAATATTAGCACATAACCTTCAAACAACTAACGAACAAAAAAAAAAAACAGACACCGCATCTATCAAAATTAATAAGTAAACCATGAATTATTATGCAAGCAAATTAGTTTCCCTACATAAGTAAAATCAGAGTCTCTAAACTACCCACATGGTAGTTCTAAAAGAAAATTTCAAATTGTAACATAAAAATTAGCTCAAAATACAGTTCAGAAGGAATTGGAGAATGTTTAAGTTTCTTAGGGTAGAACCAACATAGATCAAGCAATATTACGACATGCCACAATGCTCTTAATAGTCCCCTCTTCTAAGCAGAGGTAGGGGGGCGGGGGGCTAAGGATTAGTATACCGCCTAACCTTTGTGACAGAGAGGCTATTTCATAAATCAAACAACAACATTAATGATAATTACACGCCAGCTAGAACAGAACAATTTCAAATATGGGGTTATATAGGAACTACAGAAAAATGTAATTGCAGACTCTAAAATTAAACAACATTGATATAATACTACCTCCATCCCAAAAAGATAGTCGAGTTTGATTTTCAATTGTTAAAATTTACCAACTTTGAATTCTTAATTGACACACTCACACACAACTTTAATTTGGATCAAAATTATAATGTTAATGAAAAAGTGCGTTAAAAATCCTAAAATTCGACATATTCCACCAAATATTATAGAACATATAAAGATACTAGAATTCAAAATTCAAGAAGTCCACTATCAAAATACAAAATGGGCAATCTTTCTAGGATGGAGGGAATAATATTAACAATCTCATATCAGCTGGAACAAATTTTTTTAGATTCATAACAAAACTGAAAAAAAGGTAGCTGAAGAACAGGTAATTCTATTGACTATCCACCTCATCTGGCTATGAGTATATTCAAATACGAGCCGCTGATAGCCTGAAACCACCAAAATAAAATAAACTAGCTCAAATTCTAATTCAGAAAGATAAACATGATACTCCACAGTCCATCCAATTCAATTTAATTGGCATTTGCAGTTTTCGAGTCGAAGCTTTCATCGATGATCAATTTTTATTAATCATTCTAATAAATATACTATTTATATCATTAGCTTCGTTTCTAAAAAAAAATTCCATATAATTGTTCATACGATAGCAAAATTAAAAGAAATTCATGATCACCTTCACTTCAAAGAGATAAAACGTCGCTTAAAATGAATAGGAGTATTAAAACTACAGAATTCTCCAATTAAAAATCCACTAAACGTACAAATTATGAATAAACAAAGATAAAGGCTTCAAGGTAAACTAAAATAAACACCAATAAATCAAGCAAAAAATATACATATGAAATCCCCTAATCTTAAAAACTCAAAATAAATAAAGATAATAGCTTTCCAGTACCAATAAAGCAACAAAAAATATACACATAAAATAACCTAAACCTTAAAACCCATAATAAATAAAGTTAGTAACTTTCAGTACAGACTAAAAAATAAACCCCAATAAATCACCAGACTCGAACATTCCTGTCTAGACATAAAGCACCAATAAATCAACCGAAAACATACACATAAAACCCCCTAGACCGAGATCATGGAATGGTCTAGCGGTTGAGCTAGCAGCCCTTGATCATCTTGATCATTGAGGTCAAGGGTTCAAATCTCCATTGTAGAGGAGGTGATTGAGAATTATTGTAATCGTAGAAAAACCCCTAAAATCCCAAAATAAACAAATATAGTAACATTCAATATAGACTAAAATAAACCCCAATCAATCAACAAAAAAATGCAAATAAAATCGCCTAAACCTAAAATCCCCTAAACCTAAAATCCCATAATAAATAAAGATAATAGCTTTGCAGTACCAATAAAGCAACAAAAAGTATACACATAAGATCCCCTAAACCTAAAATCCCAAAATAAACAAATATAATAACTTTTAATTTACACTAAAATAAACCCCAATAAATCAACAAAAATATGCATATAAATGAATAAAAAAATGCAATACTAAGAGGAAACCTGAGATTTGGAGTGGGTGAAATCATCGGGTGGAGAATTGGCGAAATTGTTGGTACCCTCTTCGTCAATTTCGTATCTTTTATCGTAATCAGCCATCTTTTTGTCGAAAATTGATTGTTGACTTTTTGTTGTTGTAAACCCTTATTTTGAATTTTGGCGTGTTTTTTTGATTGAATTGAAATATGGTTTAGTAATATATATTACGAAGGATCTTGTTTTTGCAGGATAATGGGTTTATATGGCCGGTTGGGTTGATTCACAATAACATAATTAGTTTCAGAAAGGAGTCCAAATTCCGATCCGATTGAGTATTCTGACTGATTCGTTAATATAATCACTACCCAATATCCTACTAATATAACGGTAATATAACGAAATGCCTAATGAGTAGATTAATCAAGTCGGGTTACCTCGCTCAAATTTCACTACTACATACTAGAGTTTAGCATCCGCTAGGGTGAATCGGTAATGAGTGAAGTTGTAAACTGGTGTTTCGGCTCAATAACTTGTTGTCTTCATTGTTTACACTTCATTTTTCTCATAAAGATTGTATAATTTTGATAAAAAAATTAATATACTTCATAATCATTTTGTTTTATGTAAAAATTGAATTGGTCTTTCTCATATGACTTATTTTATTACTTTTTTCTTTTTTAGTCATACAACGTTGATTAATTCTATTCCGCTATCTTGTGGTATTAATCTAGACCATCTAATCTCGAGATAAATCATATTGATAATGTCTTCTTTAACCAGTTTTTCCAAATATTCATTGCACTTTGAAGTTTTATGTCCAAATCCTACTGAAATATTCCTTTTATTTCGCCCAAGAATAAAGAAGTTCCCTTTATTGAAGAACGGATTGTAATTTATACAAATTTCTAACTTGGGTTTCGATAACCTATAAAATACATATGCTTGTACAAGTAGGAAAAATCACTCAAAAATATGTGAATTTTTAATTTGTTTTTTCCTTGATTTAGTTCATTATTGTAAAATGGTCATCATATTTAATTTATACGTTAAAGTATATCAAGTTCAGAAAACATTAGATATGAGTTACTGATCAAATAAGATGTGTTGCTAGAAAATGAAAAAATGTGAAATTGAACAATCTTTCGCTATGCAAGTGAACTTATCAAATATTAGTCCTTGATTTCATAAATTAGCGATCAATTTTATTAGTAATTGATTTCATAAATTAACTCACCTATATAAAGTCAAATGAGTTATGACTCAGAATGGGTAGGGTTGAGTAGGGTTTTGGTTATACCCGATACTCGACCCTACTTTTTGGGCTTCACGATCCGAAACCCAATCCACCTCGAACATGTAAAACCTCGTTACTCCATTCGACTGGATGGGTAAATGGGTTTTACCCATTTCCTATTCAATTGCTTTAAATGTCATTTTATTTTTTCGAGTTGAAATTTTAACCATAAATTATTTTTAATTAATCATGAAAAATTACATGAAGTAATATTATGAATTTCTTTTGATAAACTAGTCTAAAAATAAATAAAATTGTATTTATTAGACAAAGAATAAAATGTAATTAATTATCAAAATATATATATGGGTAGGGTTAACTCTATATTTGTAACTCGACTGGCCCGTGTAGGGTTGAGAAATGAGAAACCCATAACCCGACTCAAAACCCAAAATCCGCCAAAAAAACTCTACCCGAACAAGTAGGGTTGGTTGGGTACCCGTGTTATATTGCCATCCCTAGGCTCAACTCAAATAGTCATCTTGTCAAATGAAAAAATTTATTTCAATCTGAATCAACTCAAATAGTCACCAAAACCAAATCAAACTAAAAGTCCATCAAAATTCAAAACTTAGCCAAATCTCCTCTCTATATATTTTCGATTTTTTCTTTCATTATTATTTAAATCTTTAGGGAACTACTTTTCGTACAAAAAATATTCCGCACCGATTAGGATATTTTTGTCCTTCATATATAAAGTTGAAAATAAACACATTGTAAAGACAAATTTTCACAAGTCTAAATAAATTAAATATAAGACGCGAAAATTAGTAATTGCAAATCTCTATGCGATGTGAGTTGCAATCTCTATTTGTCCCCTAATTCTACTTTACAACTTTATTTAATTCAAGGACTTGAGGAGCTTGATCTTGAATTATCGAACTTGATAGCTTGAAACTTGACTCTGACTTTAGTAGATCTTGACCTTGATTATTAAAGTGGTGCTTGAATTTGGATGGTTCATGATTTGAATGCAACTTGGTATTTGAAGCTTGATGATTCGAACTTATATTGGTATTTGAAACTTGATGATTTGAATGTGTCTTTAACTTGTAAGCTTGTTGATTCGAATGTAGCTTGACCTTCGAGGCTTGATGATCTGAATTTGGCTTACACTTTGAAGCTTATTGATCCTGACAATACTTATCCTTGAACACTTGATTGTTTGAATTTGTCTTAAGGACTTGATGGCTTGCAACTTTTAAATATTGCTTGATGCTTTAGGCTATTCCATAGCTTGAAACTTTGAATGTTTAGTTATTTGAACTATTGAATGCTTAAAGATTTGAATACGGATTTGAAGTTCTTGAATTTGCATATTTGATTCTTTTTTGCAACTCTTGAACTTTCACTTGAAGATTTGAAGGTTGCTTTGAAGTTCTTGAAACTGAACCTTGAAGATTTGAATCTTTCTTGAAACTCTTGGAACTTGTCACTTGAAGATTTGAATGTTGGCGGAGAAGCTTGAAAGTGTAAAGAATTCTTGTTGCTTGAAGAATTCTATCTAGTCTTACGTTTTGCTTCTTCCTTCTTCCTCTTGGTGAATGAATTCCCTTCCCCCTCAAATGATAAGAATGCAAACTTCATATAGGCATTTGAGTAGGTAAATTCTTTGGCCCATTTACAATAGAGGCCCATTATCATAAAATTCTAATTAATTTTCTTTTATTTATTTATTTAAAAGATAAATGATAAATTTTCATGTATTTGCAAACATTCTAAAATGATTTTATTTTTCATTTTATTTGGTGACAATTATGATTTTGTAATAATGTTGTAGACAATGAAAAATTATTAAAATAATTAAAATGATTAAGATGACTTAATCAAATTAATTAAAATCGAGCCACTAAAAAAATGACACATGACTAGGGTTCTCGATCGGGCCACATATTTAATGTGAAACCCTCAGATTTAACAAGGATTTTCGAGAAAATAGCTCTTTAATTAATAGTTCATTAAATTTAGGGTTCGAGACTAAAAAATCCCTTTGCAATTTTATTATTAAAAATCTGGCCCTAGGGCCTCAAATTGAGGTTCCTCGAAGTTTCGGGTTCAAAATGGAGATTCCGTATATGAATGAAAGTAAAGGCTCCAAAAGGTCCGGGGTCAATATAAAAATATATTTGACCTAGAAAAAGACCTGGAACCTTTTTTTCTATACAAAATAGGAGCCCATTTCTTATTCTTGGAGGCAAAATAATTCTTAAATATCCGACGGTTCAGATCTTGCCTCAAAATTTACTCAATATCGATCCACCTAAAATTAAAACCAACCAATCATATAAACAAGTATTCTGGCCCGAGGCCTATATAAACCCCCTAAATTTCGAAAATCCAAGGAAGAGTTTACATCAAAAATAAATAAAACATATGAGAAAATACAAAGGACACCTCCAAATTCTCTGGGTTAAATCTTAAAACCCAACATAAACACCACTTTGTGGTCGAAAACACCTCCCAAAGCCAGCCTCAAAAGAGGCGCTAAGGTGGAATTACTCCACAAACGCAAGAATTTTCAAGGTTAGAAGCAAAAATCATGAGAATTGATATGCATTTCTCAAGAATGCTTCGAATATTGAGGAATGAGCTAAAAGCTCCTCGACATTCATAAATCTTGCATGAAACTTGAAAACCTCAGTTTGATTCATCAAGTTCCGTATATCCACCGAATATTCTACCTTATACTGAAAGTTCAGCAGAAACACGCCGCTAAGGCCTTTGCCCTCGATCGATCGGTGTTATCAACAAGATTGGGATACTCAACCTCATATTGATCATCACTACAATAACAAGCCGGCTAAGGTCAGTCAGAGTATAAACCAGAAGTGTACATTGCTTCAAAGCTTAAATCAAATCCAGTGAGACCAAATTTCACTAAGTCCTACCCTACAAAAATAAGTTACTAAGACCTTTATAGTACAAGCTAGATGCGTACATTGCTTCACATCTCAAATCCAATGAGGCCAAATCTTACTAGGTTACTCTACAGCAACACGATGTTAAGGCCGCTTATGTTATTACAGCAAGAACTGCATACTTCTTTAAACAACTCGTCATATCACTCCATACGTCTTTACAAGCCTCTGAAAGTTGTATCCAAAATCAAATCCCATCAAAGACAAGTACCATATCAAGGTACAAAGTCCCACCAAAGACAATTAGTATACCTACTAAGTCCCACAAGAAGCAGTAGCTTATTTAGCTACACAGTCCCACTTGGGGTACATCCCTTAAGTCCCACCACAGTGAAGCCCCTACACCGCAAAGACATTTTCGGTAAGTCCATCCAGCCCGACACGTCAAGATCGTCTGCCACTCCAAGCCTGCCCATACAACCAACACGGAATATGCCATATAAGCCCCGGCTTGACCATATCCAAATCCAAACCACTCTCAAGTCCATCAAGACCAGACACATATCCAAATTTCGCCATGGCACTCTATCCAAATTAAATTAAGACAAGTCGAGCTCATACCAAGCTCCTATCAAGACTAAATCAAGTTACATCTCACCAAACTGCCAAGAAACGCTTGTGGATCCATAGTTTGACAATGATCCTCTGATTTTGATAAAAACCTCGCATTAATCGAAATTTTTTCCTTATAGTGGATTTTATTTTGTACTTCTATAATAAATAATAAAAATTCTTCTTTGCATACAAATGTCACTTTGAAATATTTATTTGACTTGGATGATTAATTAATAAACCTCATAATATATTTATTAATTTGAGATTTAGTAAAGTAATTCTACTTGGCATAATTTCGTTGGTTGTAAAATTTTAGTACCAACAGATTCGTCCTCGAAGCCGGTCACGTGTCTATAAAATTTGTTGGAGCTCCTTAGGAGTGAACGGGTTCGAGCACCCTATACGAACCAATCCGTTGCAACCTTGCAAAGTATTTCTTTGATTTGGGCATGGAGCCAGGTGGCCCTTTAAATTGCAACTAGACATGGCCGTGAATATGCCCTAGAAGAGTAGAAGGCTAGAAAAAAATGAATATACTTTGCCTCCTTGATTGGAATGAGACAAATCATGTCTCAAAAAGGTAATATAAGTCTTCTTTTATTTCCAGAGACCAACAAAGGAAGGTGGCACGACAAAATCTCAAATTGATGCTAATACCATAATGATCATGAAAACTGAGGCAAATAAACTTAAAAAGAAATGATTTCATCAGAGATTGACAATCATTCACAAGGAAAAGTCCATTCTCAAATTTTACTTCCTTTTTTATACTCCTGAACTCCTATAAAGTATGATGTGTTGGTCTCATTCCCTCATCCATACGGAGCTAAGTAAATCAAGAATTTCCCAGAGGTAACTCTTCCTTTTCTTCTTCTTTTCTTGCAATTTTCTTTTTGCATTGTTTGGTCTGATGGTGCCCATATTTGTCATTATTATTGCAAAAAACTTAATAACTAATATGCAAACGCCTCAATCCCTCATTTTCTCTTATATCATTACGACTTCGGCTCGACCTATTTGCGAAGAGTCAACTTCGATTCGACATACATCTCTTGGAGGTAATAAGTTCCATTATTCAATATTATTATTATTTTTCACCAGAGTATGTCATGCAATAGTCATATCCATTAGCACGATATTACGTATGCACATGAATTTTTAGAGAAGACATTCCGGCTTTGCTTCGGCGTTTGTTAGCATGATAACTTCACTTTATTGATGATTGTACACAAAAATGATTTTTCCGTCTGGATTGGTTTTGAAAATCACCATGTATGTATATGTACATCATCAATTATGTGGTAGGTTGGTGGTGTAGAGATCATGCCACCTATGACTTTTTTTAACCTCCTTTGTTTGTTTGTTATCTTTGTTCAAATTATTACATTGAGGTCTCCATGCAAGCGCTAATCACTATGAGTACATATATTATCATCATTTAAGTTCAGGACTATATCAACAATCCGCCTAAAAATCTCAAGTTAGTTCTCAACTATGTCAGTAGTCCGCTTGAAAATTGTGAAGAAGTTTTAGGGGCTGTGTCAGCAGTCAGCCTGAAAGTTTCTGGACTATGTTAGCAGTCCTCCTGACAGTTTCAAGAAGTTTTTGTCTATATAGCAGTCCGCCTAAAATCTTGAAGCTCATGGGGGAGCATGAAGACTTGGCATTTGAGGCGTTTAAATTTCGGACCACATGGTAAAATCATTGGTACCTGTCAGCGATCCTACTAAAATCTTGAAGTCTCTGAACATCTAAGTATTAGGCTACATGGTAAAGACATTGGTACATGTCAGCGGCCCGACTGAAAGCTCCAGAAACAACCATCAAAACTAGAATTTGAGAGCTTGATGAGCCAACATAAAGACGACAATAGATACTTGAAGTGTCAAAATATCCACAAAAGGTTAGTTCTTCATTATGTTCTGAGCTTGAATGGTATTCGCAAACAAGAAGATTATCAGAGTGTAGAAAGTATCAAGAGGATGACAATGTGCCACATCTAGAGCACGCAGTGCTGTGAGTCAGACGTGTTATGAAGGATTTGATTAGTATCGAACACACCTTCAAGAAGAGTAGCTTTAGCATGAAGATTTTTTTTTACTTAATGTTTTTTTTTTGAATTTACTAATCACCAAGATTTTGTTACATGAGTTGACTGATCTAGAAATTCAATATGCCTATGTACCTCACTCATTTGTGAATGAGGATCAAGTCTAGTGTAATTCTATCAATGTTATTTCACTTTAATAACGGTATTGCCGTTTATACTCATGCGAGCTAAGAGTTATATTTGATTTTCATTTGTAGGTAGTACCTACTCATACCAAGGAGCAAACAGTTTAAACTCATGTCAAGGAAGATATGTAGACAGTTTAACCTCATGTCAAGGAGTATGCTTTAAATACTTTCAACTTGAGGGGTATATCGCTTTCAATTTTAAAGCCATATGTCAAAGATTTGCCCCCATTTTGATTATGCAATACCTTGATATTTGATGAACCTTTTCCTCCATATTTGTCAGCTAACGGATTCATATAAGGTGGAGAGTTATCTACACTTTTATTAGTAGACTAAAAAACGTGACACGTTATATAATGGTTTTCTACTCTATCATCAAACTCTTCTATACCTGATAAGTATATGGTGTCGCTCTCGACTCCAGACGGATGTGTACTTATAAATGAATTGTTATCATCCAGTCCTTCAGGATTGTTCGCACTTGACTCATTTTTACTTTCATCGCCTAACTCGATTATGTTTTTAATAGATCTTATTTCATGATCATCATCAAAGTCTCCCACACATGATGAACTTTCATCTATAGCCTCTTGGCTTGATTCTTTGAAGTTAATCTTGTTTCTACTTGTGCATAACTCCATGTCATGTGCTCTTGTAGCTAAGTCTTCAAAGCTTTTGGGCTTCAAACATTGTAAGATATATTGGAGCTCCCACTTCATGCCTCGAACACACATGTCAATGAAAGATGACTCACTAAGACAATCTTTGCAGTTGAGACTTAATGTCCTCTAACATTTGATGTATTCGAGAACATGTTCACCATAACTTTGCCTAACATTTGCAAGTTCAACCATGCTGACACTACGATGAGTGCTGAAGAAGAGATCGAGAAACTCTTACTTCAGTTGATTCCAACTATCAATGGAGTTAGGCTCCAACTCAGTGAACCAGTCAAATGCATTTTCTTTGAGTGAGCGGATGAACTGAGCTTGACAAGATGATCTTCATATGTTCCAGCATTATTGCATGTCTCGATGATGTGAGCTATATGTTATTTAGCATTTCCTATACCATCAAACAATTGAAGATTGGGAGGTTGATAACCTTCTAGCATCTTCATCATATCAATGCATTGTGTGTATGGTTTTACATATGCATGAGATTTATTTTTCTTAACTTCAACCTTTCTCTTGATCGTTTCCATGATGACAAGTTTCAATTAATCCTGAAGGATGAAACCGTTGGAAGAGACTTATATGCTATTTTTAGCTTTGGATAATTTACTTTCCACTGGTTCACGTACTTCAGGAATGATAGGTGATGACATACATGTTTCACCATAGATCCCAACCTTTTGAATGAGTTTAGTTAATGAATCGTCTCTTCTTTGGAGGCAAGTTATAAATGCTTCAAGAGCCTTGGACAGCGATGCCACTTGCTCCTCCAACTTTGATGATGTATTACTCATCGAGGTCATGGTGATGAACTTGATTGTATCTGTCTTGAGTAAAGGAGAGATTAGAGGTAGAGATAGTTCCACCGGGCGTGCCAAAATTTGTAAAGACAAATTTTCACAAGTCCAAAGAAATTAAATCTAAGACGCGAAAATATGTAATTGCAAATGATGTTTGAAATTGATATTTGATTTATTCGATGTGAGTTGTAATCTCCATTTCTCCTCTGATTCTACTTTACAACTTGTTCTTGAATTATCGAACTTGAAAGCTTGAAGACTTGATTGTGACTTTAGTGGATCTTGACCTTGATGATTAAAGTGGTGATTGAATTTGGATGATTGATTATTTGAATGCAACTTGGTATTTGAAGCCTGATGATTCGAATGTGGCTTTGACTTGTAAGCTTGTTGATTCGAATGTAGCTTGACCTTCGAGGCTTGATGATCTGAATTGCTTTTGAAGCTTATCGATTCAAACACAACTTATCCTTGAGCACTTGATTGTTTGAATTTATCTTGAGGACTTGATGGCTTGCAACTTTTAAATGTTTCTTGATGCTTTGGGCTATTTGGTCACTTGAAACTTTGAATGTTTAATTATTTGAACTCCTGAATGCTTAAAGATTTGAATACTGATTTGAAGTTCTTGAATTTGCAGATTTGAATCTTGCTTGCAACTCTTGAACTTATACTTAAAGATTTGAAGGCTGCTTTGAAGTTCTTGAATTTGCAGATTTGAATCTTACTTGCAACTCTTGAACTTGCACTTGAAGATTTGAAGGTTTCTTTGAAGTTCTTGAAACTAAAGATTGAAGATTTAAATCTTTCTTGAAACTCTTGGACTTGTCACTTGAAGATTTGAATGTTGGCGGAGAAGCTTGAAAGTGTCGAGAATTCTTGTTGCTTGAAGATTTCTCTCTTAGTCTAGCTCTTTGTTTCTTCCTTTTTATTCTTGGTGAATGAATTTCCTCCCCCTCAAATGTTGAGAATGCCCACTTTATATAGGCATTTGAGTAGGTAAAGGTTTTGGCCCATTTACAATAGAAGTCCATTGCCATAAAATTCTAATTAATTATCTTTTATGTATTTATTTAAAAGATAAATAATAAATTTTCATGTATTTACAAACATTTTAAACATCTTTAAGATAAATAATAAATTTTCATGGACAAAAACATTTTAAAAATGATTTTATAATTCATTTTATTTGGTGATAATTATAATTTTATAATAATATCACTTTGCAATATTTATTTGACTTAGATAATTAATTAATAAACCTCATAATATATTTATTAATTTGAGTTTTAATTAATTAATTCCACTTGACATAATTTGGTTGGTCATAAAATTTCAGTACCAACACACATTTCTACCAAACTTGTTTAGAAAAAATAAAGCAAAACACTCTCAAACCTCAAACCCTAATAACTCTCTCAATTCTCTTATGTTTCAATTTTTTCCATGAGATTTGAAACATTGAAGCTCCTCTTCACATAAAATATTCCATTTTTGCTCTGCTGTAGCTGAGTTTAACTATATAAATCCATTTGTCTCAATTATTTATTTGAAAATCTAATAATTGAATTTAACTTGGTTCAATTGTTGGTAATTGAGTTTTATTATTACATTTTATTTTAAAATTCAAGTATTTTAGTCTTCATCAATTTTAAGAGGTGTTATTTTTAGGAATTTTATAATGCTTTTAGCTGACTATTAATCTTAAGAGTGTCTTGGTGCTAGATTTTCATGAATTTGAGTGTGTTCTGATTTGTGATGGTGCTGATATAATTTGGGATCTACATTATTTTTAATTGTGAGATTTATACAAGTTTTACTTGGTCTTTAACTATTTCCAACATCAATAACTTCTCAACTCCAAGCTTGCGCTCGTCTTTAAGTTTGCCGACCTCTTTTCTAGCTTACGCACAATAAAGTTTCCACTTCGAAGCAAACATGTATTCTTTGATCCGAAATCAACAATGTATTCTTTGTAGACGGATTCTTTTGAGGCTTGTTTTGGTTTCCATTGCTCTGTTTTGAATGTGGATGATACTCTTTCGAGACAATGTTTCTCTCATAGACAAGCTGGTGACATCGGCACTTTTCAACCGTGAATGAAGTGCATCGGGCCGCTTTGTCGAAAACTTATTGCTAGTTGTTGAGCTGGAAAACTGCTTCTTTTGTCAAAAACCTTGGATGTTTTAAGGGTTTATGAAAATTGAGTGCCGAGGTACTTGTCTGAAGAAGACTATGTTATGTGTCATGCTTTGTATCTTTGTAGGCATATATAATGTATGTAGTCCGAGTTTATTTGCATATGTGTCGTATGCTCTGTGTGTTTGTAGGCATATGTGGCATATCCTTGGCTTGTTTTTAGTGTATTTATTTATTTATATGTGCTTCATCTAAATTTTAATTTTTATTTCTTTTAGCTAACCTTTTTTCAATCGATATAGGTGACAACTATAAGAAGATCTAAAGGTTCGACGGTAGTCCGTCGAGTACCATGTAGAATGGGTAGAAAAGACCAAGATGAGGATTTGAAGATGTTCTTATATCACTTTGACGTTAATGAATGTATAAGTTGTTAAGTGATACACATTGTTTTGATGGGTTTCTTTGAATAGTTGTTTGAATGATGAATTTTATTAGGCTATTTGAAACTATTGTAAGTTGAACATGTCAATATTATTATAATATTGTATTATGTGGCATTTTTCTATTATGCCATGTTGATGGGTTCGACATGTTATGTTTATGCCTTCATTTGAAAATAAATATAAATTCTCCGAAGAAGAAAATAATATAAACTAAGCTAATGGTCCATAAAAAAATATATCCAATCGATCGATAGTGGAGTTCTAGGCATTGATCGGATTACTCGTATATAGATATGTCTCGAACCTTGACCATAAAAGCTTTGGGAATCGAGCATTACAATCCTCGCACATGATTCTAATTGATAAGCATATCCATAAGAAAAATTGGACATTTCAAGTTGTATAAAAAGCATATTGAAAAAAAAATTATAAATTGAAATAGATAGAATACACATTAAATTTCAAAAGAAATGGTTTCGAATGGCATATGTAACAGATGTTTCGACTTCAACAAAGACATGTACGGATCTGCCTAGCTAATAGAATAACCGCAGACTAACATTGAAAGAACTGATAAAACTTCAACACTAAACAAAGCCACCGTCTCAATTTTCATCAGAACAAGCCCCATAATTCAACCAAAATTCAACCTTCTTCGCTTTAATTTCCTGCTACTCATCTCTTCCTCAACCTTTCTTCTACCAAATTTCTTCATATTTCATCATTGAAGAACACCGCCTCAAAAAAAAGAAAAAAGAAGAAGCACCACCTCAAAAAAAGAAAAAAGAAAAAGTCAACAACTCTATGAGGAAACAAACTACCATAGTCAATCTCTATTTATCCTTTGAAGATTTTCAGAAGTAAATTCACGGAAAACATTTGTTTTCATTGGAAAGTCGATTCTTGATAAATCAATGAATAAACATGTTCTTGACGCCGAGTGAAAGGACTGTGATTCGCCAGAGCAGGTACAAGGTGATGATGGATGCTGATGAAGGTAGACGGCGGAGAGAAGACAACATGATTGAGAAGTGGAAGAATAGAAGGAAGAAGAGTTTGTTTACGAAACGAAATGCAGAACTACAACTTCACTATCAAACATCAAATGTTTCACAAGTTGAAATACAACTAAATGAGCTGCCATATTTGCCACATAAATCTCCGTTGACTGTTGAATGCAAAAATGAAACAATACTTTTTCTCTGGAAAGGACAACTCCACCCCACCGAGTCAACATTTAAAACATCCCTGGATCGTGGTTTCGGCAAAGGAAAAAAGAGGCCACGTAAGCCTCAGGTTAGTAATCTTCATGATAATAATGAACTTGTTGTTGTTGTATTTCATAGTATACTAGACTATTGGAACAAGGATGTTCAAAGGGATATGATGGAAATTGATTATGAAGTTTTTGAGTCTTCAAACTCCTTGAAACAAAAAAGGGTAAATAAAGAATTAAATTATCATAAGAGGAAAAAATAGAAAACTACATGAGAATTTATGGTTGTATCCGATAATTCGAATGTTGGGCATGTCAGCTGTGGATAGACACTGCAAATTAGGGATTTCGGTGATGTTAAAGGACATCCCGCCAGGAATGGCTGCATCATCGATTGAACCCTTCATTGTAGTAGATACTCCTTGGTTCAATACTATCTACTAAGTGGAAAAATTTGTCAAGATATAAAACAAAACTTCCTTCAAGAACCGAATTATTTTGAACATCTAGGCTTTACTTTGTCGATATCCAAGTCGAAAGCATGTTGTAGAGATAGATGTAATTACATTAACCGACATGAATACTAAGTCTAAGGAGACTTGGGGATGTTACCATGAAAGAGTGTCATTTAGCTTTTAAGTGAGGATGCAATCGATGGAGATTTTCCCTTTTGATCCGGTGGATAGAATGAATGCCTCAGGACCAAAAACGGAGGGAAAGCTTCTAAAGCTTGACCCAATCAATTCCAACAATAAAGTCATTTCTGTGAGCTCAAGTAATTTGCAATTTTACTATTTTTCTTATACTCTAATTTCAAATATTATTTCATATTATAATCACTCTTGTGTCTTTTGGTTCATATAATTCAGAGTAAGAACTCGATGAAATCTCTTTATTATTAGAATTTCTTTTTAAATTAATGGCTATCTAGTCCATTTTTTGTCGACATTGCAAAAATATCAACATTCTACATTGACCAAAATGAGCCCCAATCTCTTCCTTCATGTCAAGTATCTACTACCATTAGGCTATTTCATATCATATATAGTCGACCTACAATCGACACTGAAATAATTTACACAAGTGACAATAACCAAGAGAATCTTGAGTTTCTCTTCTGTTCATGTCAAAAATTATTTTTTCATTTATCTTATCTCTGAGGTCCATCATATACTGTTCCGTCTTTATATCTTATCAGAGAAACAAGGTGATTTCAAATATGATTTAATATTTGTTATTGTGAGTACTGTTTGGATTTTTTGGATTCACATGAGGCTTACATCTTTCACAGAGAATTCTTTCCGCATCTCTGATGTTAAACTACGGTTTCGCTTTAAGTTTATTATTATATATAAGCTTTTATTAAGCTCCCATGTTGGAGTTGCCCGCCAACCATGTAGCTTCTTTGTAATATGTATAAACTATTATTATATGCAATTAATTATGAAAAAGATAGAGACATGTATGCTATATGTCGAACTAACCAGATGCATACATATCATATGTCCCTTACGAGTTCAGACTATTGTCAAAATAATTAACACAAAAACAAGATATTCTTGAAAAATTCATTAATACAATAGTAATAGACACAATACTCCATGCACGAGGGATTCTAGAGAAAGAAAAATATATTGGACACCTAGATATAAGATGTGTGTTTTAGTGGCATTCACTCTAGGATTCTACGCAAACCAACATACTCCTGATATGTCGTAATGCCACGTGAAGCATACTTGCTATATGTCGTTAGTTGTATTTTGGCATTTTAAACATATTCCACCCGCGATGATTTTACAAAATATATTTTTAACCTAATTGTTTTTTTCAAAATTTCTCAAAAATAGTCCAAAAAAAAAACATACACCCATAAATAATTGAAAAATCCATATAATAGAATATCAATACTAACTTAATAACAAAAATATATTGTAATGGAACATAAATATGATTCAATTGATGTTTAATGCTTTTAAAATACTATTACAAATTTAAAGTAGTTTTTCAATTTATCAAAATTAGTATCCGAATCTTGAATATATTGTTGATTTGTTGTATTCATTACCTAAATGTTCCTCAATTTTTATTGTTTAGAGAAACAAAGATGAAGAATCACATAAGAGTTAGGATTTATTGAAGTTGAAAAAAAATCACATAAGAATTATGATTGTGTATAGAGAATGTATTAAAGGGAGTCTTTAAGAGAGAGAATATAATTGTAATAATGAATCAAAATACTCTTCATTATAACTATTTATATAAAAGGGTATTATAGTATATTTACCCAATTTTTTGGTGTATGAGAATTTTTTTTGGGTGCGGAAAGTACTTCCCAATCTTTATATAACTAAATTTATCAACTGACTAGTGAGAATTGAGATCGACTCAACCACTTTAAGACCATCTCCAATAGGAGATATTTGGGGAGATAATTGGGTACAATAGGGGATAATTGGGGGTTAAAATTTATTCACAATTTTTGGGAATTATTCAATACTTCTCAATTTTTTGGGGATTATTCTTACACTTATCCATCTATTGCATGACATGTGGAGTGGTGATGTTATGATGAAAATTTTATGTTCTATTCTTTTTTATTTGGAGTTTTTGGATAGTAATTTAACGAATTTTTAATAAATAAAATTCACAAATATTTTTTATTTTTCAAGCTCTATAATTATAGATTACATTTGGTTAATTTGGATAATAATTTTTTATCACGTTTTTCAAGATTATATGTTGAAGTATGCATTAATAGTATGGATGAAAGAGAAAATATAATAACTTTTTCAAATATCTTCTATTGTAGAGTGTTAAAGATTATGGGAATATTTGATGATATGGAGGAGGAATAATGTGATGTGAAATATTAAGGAGATGGATTATCTTCTATTGAAGATGGTCTAATAAAAAGGAAGATTAGAAACATCAAACACCAAAATCATATCACCAAATTTCTGCTCCTAGGAATTTAGGGCTGTTGGTGAACCATTTTAAACACAAATCACTCGTTAATCAGTTCATTAAAATCGGCTCGCTAACTCGCTCGGTTCGTTTAACGAACCGGTTACGATTCGGTAAAATGACTCGTAAATCATTTGAAATCGTTCGTTAATCGCTTGTTAAAACCGATTAATAATATCCTTTTACTAAATACCTACCAAACATATCCTAAGTTCCTACGAATTAAATACGAGTCAAACAGAATTTAATAATGAATTTTATTTAATACTTTATTTAACTTGCTACAATTTTAATTTCATTTAAAAGCTTAACCGGTTTACGAATCATTTGATCGATCCATTAACGAGCCGGTTATGAGCGATCCTTTTCAAACCAATACGTATTCACTAATTCGCTCGATTTCGACTAACAGATTTACTAATGAATCGGTTTGATTAAATAATCTAACTGATTGGTCCAACCGGCTCGATTCGATCATCATTAATAGCCCTAGGGATGTCCACCGCTTATCTACCACCTCCTAAAATAGCCATACTACCCCTTAATTCATCCAAGAACAAATGTGTGTTACCCTGACACCTCTCTCCTCGCCACATCAAATTAAAGACCAAATAACATCCACTTTTACCAACAATTAATAACATTGTCATTCAGAGTTGTCAAATTAATTTCTTCCATATCATTTTATCTTCATTTCACAAAATTTTTTTGAATTTCAAAATCAATATTTTAATACACCACAAAATTGTGTAAAAAATCAAATTTTTTTGCATCCAAACGATATAACCTGGGCTTCTATTTATAGATCTCAAAAAAAATAAAAAAATAATGGTATATATATATTTTTGCTTAAATTATTGTACAAAAAATAATTTAAATAAGTTATGAAAAAAGAAGAACTAACTGCCAGCTAAGTGGCGAAGCTGTTGGTGTTGTTACTTTTTTTTTGTTTTATTATATTTCCACCACGCCCCACATTTTTGGTGCCAAAAAAATTGATGCCGGATCAATTTTTGATCTTGGCCCATATGATACTCTAAATTCGAACACGCAATTAATCCCCTACTATATGAAATGATCCTTAAATTTACATCCCATTTGATCCTCTCGGCCGCTGATAGCTAAGAATGGAGGTGGTAATTAGTTCAACCAGTACATATGCAAAACTATCCCAATGACCATTTGTTAGTCTTTTAGAGCGGATATCATTTAAGCTTCTATCTCATACTGTTTCGCGAAGGATGATGTATCTTAACAACTACTTCACTGCCATCTTTCACATTCGTGCAGGGTCTCCATGCAATAATCTTGGTGACAACTGACAATGTATGTGAATCTCCAATGCAGCATCACATTTTCAATTCTACATAACTCGAAAGTCATAGTAGGGGCCATATTGTACAGGGATGTATTACTATTATTAGGAGTAGAGTTAGTAGTTGGAGAGTACCTAAGAACAAGAGAATTGAAAAATTTGTGTTGAGGGAACTTGTCCTAGGTATACTTAGTATGAAGTTGTTTGTTCGAATTAGTGTCATGGTGGATCGGATCGATCAAGGAACCGGTCCGAAAAGTCCATCCAAAATGGACCGATCCTACCGATATTACTAGATCCAGATCCAAACCGATCCGACTGTGACTTTAAACCGGATCCCGATCCTAGAATTTTGGCCATATATAAAAAAATTCAAAACTATTTTTCATTTTGAACCGGATATCGGATATTCGGATACTATCCCATCCGGATGGACCGGAACCGACTGCCACCGGATCCGGATCCGGTCCAACTTTGACCCGAAATCAAGTTTCACCGTTCGATGGACTGAATCTGTAACCGGTCCGATCGGACCGTAAGAGCACTAGTTCGATATGCCCTTATGATTGTGTAAAGAATTTTTTCATGAAATATATTCCTTCCTTTCTAAAAAAAAAAAAAAGTAGTAGTAGTAGTCATAGTAGGGGAGTTCAGGACAAGTTAGTGTAGTGTTGTTTCATATACTACTTTCAAGTTTCTTCTGCATACACTTATGCACATCATTTAAATTTGATAACGTGACATGTTAACATATGCATCTGCCACTTATTAAAATCATTGTTACAGATAATTCCTGTCCAATACCATCTGAGCTATGTTCCAGTAATTGGCTTTCTTGTAGGTGTTTTATGTTATTGCTTATGGTACTTGAGCACTATACTTAAACTCGATATTTGTGTACTTAATTTTGCATTGTACCCTCCACATTTGTATACCAATTTTTGTTTTGTACACTTGCCTAAATACCTTTTGTTATTATGGTATGAAGGAAAACCTGATCACATTACTGTTGTTACTTCTTACATATATGGCTGAGTCCAATTTCAGGCAAGGTATTCTCTAGAGAGTACCTATTAGATTGAACACTAATTTTGTTTAGATATTTCAGAGACAATTTGAGGTCATTTGTTGGATATTAAACAAAACCAGCAAACTTTCATTACAGATATTAACAAGAAATTTATTACAGAGATCATGGAAATCAAAACTTTGAAAACAAAGCCACAAAAGCAAGAAAACCATCATTTCACTCGTTCTGCAAAAGATAGATCAGATAGTTAAGCGCCTCTGTCTTCTTTCGTCGTCCCACTTGCCACTCCACCCTTCTTCACGCTCTCCGCGACTACCTCTACCTCCCTGGTGCTCCCATTGCCTTCTTCTCTGTTCTCCTCTGCCGCCTCTACCCTCTTGGGGTTCCCATTGCCTTCTTTCCCTTTCGCGTTCCTCCTCGGCTGCTCTCCTGGTGTCCTCGGAAGATCTCCCCCCTTCTTTACGCTCTCCTCTGCTGCCTCTACCTTCTTGTGGTTCCCATTGCCTTCTTTCCGGCTCTCTCCTGTCGCCCCTACCCTCTTGGGGTTCCCATTGCCTTCTTCCCGGCCTTCCTCTGTCGCCTTTTCCCTCTTGGGGTTCCCATTGCCTTCTTTCACGTTCTCGTTCCTCCTCTGCTGCTCTCCTGGCTTCCTCCTGTGCTCGTCTGTCCCTTTCTTCCGCTGCTCGTTTGGCTTCCTCTTCCGCTCTCCTTGCCCGTTCCTGTCTCCTTTCTTCTTCATCCTCTCTTGATCGTCCCCCCTCCCCTCTATGAGCCTCTTCTTCTTCCCTGCTCTCTTCTTCCTCTCGCTTCCTCCAGACTTCCTCCCTCTCTCTTGTTTCTCCTCTCCTCTCCTTGCTTTCTCCTTCCCTCTCCCTCGCCTCCTTCCTCCTTTCGCCTCCCTCCTCCTCTCTTTGTTTCCTTTCCTCTTCCTCTCTCCTTGCTTTCTCCTCCTCTTCCCTCTCCCTCGCCTCCTCTTCCTCCTTTCTCGCCTCCTCTTCCTCCTCTCGTCTTCTCTCTTCTTCCTCCTCCCTCGCCTCCTCCTCTTCTCTTTGTTTCCTTTCCTCTTCCTCTCTCCGTGCTTTCTCCTCCTCTTCCTCTTGTCTTCTCTCTTCTTCCTCCTTCCTTGCCGCCGCCTCTTCTTTCTTCCTCCTTTCATCCATTTCCCTCTCTATCTCCTCCTCCATGATTCTCAATTCCTCCCCGGCACAAGAGACACATTCCAAGATAACTAAATCTTCTTGAGCTCCAAAAAGCTGAGTAATCGTTGTGTTTGTAACGTTAAAGGATGCAGCAACAACATCAACATTCAATGCCCTGAAAACAGAAGCTTTCCCTGCTAGAAACTGAGGATTATTATACATCGCTGATGTGCTAAACCCCACGAAAACAAACGAACCATTGTTGAATGCAATCTGTGTCATTGGATGAAACCTTGGTACAACAAAAACATCCCCTTCATGCACATGAAACCTCCTATTTCTACATTCTGCTAGATTGGCATTCGTTTTCGGACAAACCACCCTAACCATCCCTTGCCCTTCCAATACTATTGCTATCTCAGTAGCCATACGATTCCAGTGGGGCCCCATCATTGATCCCTAAAACCCAACAAGGAAGAAAATACCCAAGAATTAGTCAAATATATTTGTTTCAAGAAAATTTGATATGTACTCAGTTATGAAGAAGCTATGACCTTGGTTAAGTTAACCATAAAAATACCAATATCAGAACCCTTAAGAGCATCCAAATTATCTCTTGTAACAGTCAAACTCCATCCATTACAGTTCTCAAAATCTTTGTCTTCCTCCATTATGTTATACATTTTCTCATCCTCATCTTTCTTATCCTTATCTTTCTTATCTTTCTTCTTATTTACCTCAGACAATATCAAACCTTTATTTCCAACAAGTTGTTTCACATACTTCATTTCTTTGTCCCACATTGTTACCCTATGTTCCATTTCATGTTGTCCATGTATGATTGGTGGCTGCTTTGCTCCACTTAATATATCTTCAATGACATCTTCAGGGACCTGAAATGCAGCCTGGAGGACATCCTTATCGAACCCGAGCACTAAATCGCTTAGGCTCGTGTATGGACCCGTTGCTGGTTCACGTAAATCGTTGATTGAGGTGGCGAAAATGGCGTATATTCGGAGCTTTTGCCTCTCTGATTCCAAGCTACTTTGTGCAAAGAAAACTGTTCCAGCAGGGAGTCTATATACATCTCCTTTCCTAACTTCTGCGTGCCTCATGTCGTCGTCTTCGTTCCATCCTAGCCTCCCTGCCCCTGTTCCCAAACAAGGACTATTATCAAACCAAATACTGTATAACATTAATAATACTACTCTCCGTCCCAAAAAAATTGTCAAATTTTGAATTTTGATATTCAATAGTACTACCTTCATTTCAAGTTTCACATTTTGATATTCGATAGTTTTACTACATCTTCATTTCAATTAAACTGCGAGTTTAACTTAGCAATAACAAGTACACAACTACACCTTAACATACATAATCTTATTTACATATTTTGTTCTTAATGTCCTACATACACGATCATAGCACGAAACATAACTATGCGGTACGCATTGTCTAAGTTTATTAGTATTTTAATATAAATACAAAATTGAATGAATAAGTTATATCTTCAAAAAATAAATTAACCTTTTATTATTAAATAAAGCACTCCTAGATATATAAATTGAAAGGAATTGAAATGAAGGGAGTGTTAACATATTTACTATATTTTGTTTAACTATTAATGGAGTAATAATTTTGATTAAAAAAGAAATTACGTGTGTCAATTAAGACAACAAAATTTGTTTCTTTTTTTTTTAATCATTATTACAAACCGAACTTGACAATCCAAGAAAATAATTTTTGGACTCAATCTTTTGGGACGGAAGGAGTTGTTCTTCATTTTTATTGGTCACATATACTTATGAAATTGTATCATGCAATTATTCATACCATCTCCATATTATAATAAGGTCCAAGTTAAATTTGCAGGTTCAAGTGAAAGTTACCTGTATGGACATAGAAGACCATGTCAGCATGAAGAAGAACAGGGAGGAAAAGTGAGTTTGGCTCCAAGGTGATGAAATGAAGAAGATATGACCCATTAACTCTATCACTAACTCTAGCAGCTGTAACTTGTCCATTTTCATTAGCAAAAATGGTTCTCCTCTCTTTCCTCTTCACAAATGGCCTTGCCAAATCCCAAACACCCCTCCCCTTTTCCTCCTCCCTCAAACCACTAATTTCTATAACATTAATGCACAACCACAAAACAAGAAAACATCTAAATTTCGACATTTTCACATATTACACAATGTGAAGAGATAGGGAACGAAGAAATTTGTAAGAGATGTGATGAAGGGTAAGCTTGTTTTTATTGGAGGGAGATTAGAGAAAGTTAAAATAGATAATTGTACGTGGCTTTTGCATGGACAGGTGGATATTATGTGTGACAAGTGTCAGTTTCTTGAGCTTTTTCGTATAGATTTGTTCATGCAATAGTATTGATCCTTATAGTCTCACTCTCATGCAATAGTATTGATCCGTATAGTCTATAGACGTGTAGTGCTACTAGTGTATTAACTTCAAGATTTTCTTGTGTTGTTCAACTCATCTTCACTGGTCAGAAAGGAAAGATGGCAGATTATTAATTTGATTCATCATGGATGAGGCAGGCTGATGAGTTGAATTTCAGAATTTAGAGAGCCATAGTCCCAGAGATGCGTGAAATGAACCACTGGGTTAGGCTATAATAATTCAGATATGGGCATTTGTTTGTACTTTGTAGGCATATAGTGATATAGAAATTAGCCTTGATTAATTTGGTTGTCCAGTTTGAAAAAGGTGATCCAGATATATAGATCGAGTTGACAAAAAGAAGTTTGTGTACACTAGAGCTCGCTTGGCTGCTAACAATTATCTCCAACCAACGGGTATTCAACATGGGCTAGGTTTTTCTATCGGTTTTGGGTATTGGATTGCCGGATTACGCATTTCCATTTCTAAACCCACTCAGTGCTGAGGGAAAATCCTATTGGCATGGACTACATGTGTTGGATTACCCGATTACAGGTTTCCATTTCTAAAGTTGTTCGATTTGAAAGTGCTAATTGTCAACTCCTTCTAGAAAATACATTTGTAAGTAAGTTATTTTTTGGAATCATACTACAATATTCGTGCCACTTTCGACGACTAATTTACAATAATGTTATTATCTCAGACTAAACTGTAACTTTATTTCACTATACGAGATCAAATTATCAATTAACTCTCTTTTAATTTTTTTTTATAGTCTATAATCAGGTCGTGTCAACATTCTAAATACGACAATTAGTGGATATGTGAGGCGATCTTATGCAATTGTTTAAATGATTAAAAATAAATGAGTGTTCATAATATGTAGTAAATTAATTAAAAATAGTGCAAAACCTTGCTTTTACCAAGAGTTGTATACCTATGTAATTCTAATGAACATTCAAACCATATTTCTCAGTGGGTGTTCCTGAAAATGTCAGGAATACCCCTTAAATCCGTCCCTGTTTTTAGGGTCCAAATTTATTAAAGTGTTAATTATTATCATGATCATATTATTTATTGATATCATATCTATTTTAACTCAATTTTATTCTTATGAATTTTTTAGTTCCTGTTACATATGCGAAAGAATATAGGTAGGGGTAGTTTTACTTCGTTTCAAGAAAAGGTCCTTCAAAGTTGAATCCATCGGGTATTTTGAAAAGCAACGTCAACATGTCCTAAGGGAACAATCGATCGATCGATCGCCTCACTTATCATGTTAGACAAATGGACCACCACTGCTGCTCAGTGTGGAATATATCAAGGTCCATTGAAGAGTGGACACTCCTCTTCAATCTTAAAAAAAATAAGTCAAATTCTAATGTATATATATTACTCAGTAATAATTTCCCCTGAATATATTTGTTGTAATATGAATTATTTCTCCTCTTCAATCTTAAAAAAAATAAGTCAAATTCTAATGTATATATATTACTCAGTAATAATTTCCCCTGAATATATTTGTTGTAATATGAATTATTCTACATATGTAGTTCACCCTTCTTCATACAATTTTTTTGCTCCACTATTGATGGTGTCTTCGGGTTTGGATGTATTAGGTGTTTGAGAAAAAGCTAATCACACTCCTTTGGCCTCACCAAACGCGGCTGTTTTGTAATTAGCCCTGCTACCTACCCATATCATACAAATTTAGTCTCCGGAGCATAGTGTGCTCACGATGTTGTAATTGATAAAAAAATGGACACACAACTATTAACATTTTGTGTTTAGAAGGAAACTGTCGTCCTTTTAGGGATCAAATTGCAACATCTTGTATAATAAATGATAATTAAATGTGCAATGCTACCACTAATTATGTTCAAATTACAATTCGATCACATTTACTCTGCTTTAAGAATATTAATTTAAGTTTAGAGCTTAAATACGATATCGAGGTATCTTAGCGATTTTATACTTATAATGCATTCAATGAGAACAAACTTTCGAATTTCCTCTATTTTTCAAAAAGATTATCTAATGTTAAGTTTTGATAATTAACTTTTTAAATTTCAAATTCCAATATGTTTATATGTGTTGTAGAATATTTGGTGAAAAGGTTTATCAAAAGATAAATTTTTTTAAGTATAGTTATATGTGTAATTAAAACTATAAAATTTATTAATTTTAATAATTAGAAAACAAACTGACGCTCTTTTTTAACATATGAAACTTGAACTAGGTGCATTTTGAATACAAATTAACGTTGGTATCCACTGTCATACTTAATGCATGGTTAATATATATATGGAGTATATACAATCATTAATCACCTAAGTTGGACTCTGAGCTGGGTATGATAATGTTACCATATAGTCATATATATAGAGGAAGATACTCAAATGGAGCGAATTATCGAAATCTGGCCTTCGAAAAGTCGACATGAAACAGACTTTCAATAAGAATACTCCATGCTAGCCGGTTTCGAAGTTTCTCAAAACAGATTTCTTTTGCTCTCAAGATAACGATTCCCTTTATTCTCGACGGCCAAACACAATTAAGCAGGCTAGTCAAATTTAAATTTTGAGATCTCCCATTAGGGTCATTTTTGTAGAAACGATATTTTACCTCCCCCTATTCCCGCTGCACTACCAACACTTCACCATTTCACAATTTTTCTTCCAAAATCTAAAATTCTATATATTTACACACAAAGCAAGACATTTCTACAAAAATGGCCGTAACAAGTCTCAAAATTCAAATTTGACCCCAAACCCGACTCAAATCAAGGCTTGGCTATAAAAATAAACGTTATTCTGTGACTAAACGCAATTTTTGGATCACTTTCACATCAAACTGCACCCTGCATTCACTATTGAGATCAAACGCAATTCCTGATACCTTACCTCGGCACTATTTCACCAATTCACTTCACTCAAATGTCATGGCAATTTCACATCCACATCTCTCTACAGTGTCAACCTCATTTCGATTTAAAAATGTTACCTTTTCAATTTTCCCACTGGGGACTCAATGGCATGGCCAAACTTTATATGAATGGTATTAGTCAGAATCTCAACACCCCACCTTTCCTTCGTCTACACATCTTTTGTATCCTTCAAGATTTCTTTTGCTTTATTTTCCAACACTATCTAGTCAGATACTTAGCTCCTAAGTATCAATCGTATCCAAGATTTACTATTTTATTAAAACTACTACTAGTAGATATATTGAACCACGTTTGTGAATTTGTATACAAGAAATTATTCTGCAATATTTTATGCATTTTTAGCAATTGAACGAAACTTCAATTTTCTCTTCGACACTTCTTTTTCAGATAATGGTAACGACAGAACCATTATATTTTTATGGAGAAAGATGAATTGATACCATACAACATAACCACGGAAAAATATATAAATATAGGGGCGGTCAAATGAATATAATTTCGAAAAAATGAACTAAAAGAATTACATTTAAAAAAAAATTGTGGGGTGGATAAACTGTGTAAGATAGAATGATGGCCCGAATCACGCAAATACTTATTTCCTTACATAATCAACAAATGTTGCGGATTAACTTTTGAGGGTGAGTAATATCCCTTTCCTTAAATAGTTTTTTTTTTTTAATCTATTGTCATTATAATTGTGAGGACTTTAAATTTGGAGCCTTATCATTATGACTAACATCCGGACCATTTGGCTAACCCTGGTTATTATTATTAGGTATTGCAATTTCTTGAGTTTGTAAGTTGCGCTAGATTATTGTTTTATACATAAATAAAGAAATTATTCTGCAATTATTGCCTGCTTTTTTAACAATTGTTGATCTTTTTGTTGGACTTGTCTGAGAATATTTCAGGAGGAGCTGTTACATACTCCTACGTCAGTCGATCATCAAAAATATAGATTGAGATAGAAACATGTATATAGAGAGCACTGTCGAAATAATCCCCACACCCAGACGTTTCAGACTGGCCCCTCAAATTTTTAATAAATAAGACCGTAGCTAGCTTACCCCTCAGAAATCTGCCTAAAAGCTGTTTCTTTGGCCCTCAAACTCAACATTTTGCCTAATCTTTACCACTGCGCACAAAGCTTTGGCCCCCAAACTAACGTCACATTTTATCTCGGTGATGTTTAGATATAATCTTAAACCTTACGTGACCAAAGATAACTTAAGCGCCACTTACTTTACTAAATCGCTACCGACACTATCGGGGAGACCAAAATATAATGATACAATATCGAGGACTATTTTAGCAATTTTCTCATCATATATACATAAAAGTTTGTTTGATTTTGGAATGGATTCGAAAAGATAAGAATTTGATGATCGTTGCCTAAAACTGTTGTCGATCGAATTGTCATAATCTGTGAATAATGACATGCAACACTTGGCGGGAAGTGGTATTTCTTGTACCGTACATTCTATTTATTTAATTAACAATTTTGTTTTTAGGTGAAACTTTAATTATAAATGATAAAAGTTTTTCAATTTTATTAATTAAGTCACATAACTTTGATTTGAATTAAAATTATTATGTTTAATACATATTATTATATATATATGTCGTATAAAAACTTTTGCGTCGAAACCGGTAGTGGATAAAGGTTTTTGGTCAATAACGAGCAGACATCAAAACTTGTATAAATCAACAAATGATCCAAACTTAACGAGTATGAATGAATAATGTACTTTATCTGGTAGGATTGTTATCGAGGTGGGTAGAGTATAAAACAATCTTTTTTATTCGAACTCAATCGACTCAATTATTAATTGTGAAAGATTAGACACATGGATTAACTGATTTTTCGAAAGTTGAGTATGGAATGGAATTGATGCTTGTTGAATTATCAAGTCCGCTAAGAACATTAGGAGGGAGTATTATTTTTATAAAGACGTCGCCAATCACTTAGCGAGCAAGACTAAAAAAAACGAAGCAAAAATGGAACAAAAGGAAAATACCTCACTACCATCGTTTTGGAGTTATTGCATATGCTTTGTTTATTTCTTTGTTTATTTGGGTGTTATTGGAGATAATTGTATCACCCGCTTCAAGCCATTTAAAAATTCAAAGATTTACCGAAATTGCCGCCAGACACGCTCCTAGAGTTATGTAATTGTTGCACAAATAGTTTATTTTATCATTAATTATTAATGGAGCATTAATGCCAAATTTATTGAAATGTACGAATTATTTATTTTCATCTTCCTCGTTTCACGCTCTTTCTTTCGCCGTTAACGTTACCTATCAAATTCGCCGGCATCAAGCTTAAAGCTCGCGCCTCCGAAAATTACAAGAAAAATAATGCTTTAGACATGGCAATGTTATATACATTTAACATTATTTCGTCAAATCTGTATTTAAAAGACATTGCTAGATGATCGGCTAGTATTTTGTATTAAAATTAAAATTTGATTGTTTTGAATCTTTGATAAACTATTGATGATGTTTTGTCCAAATCGAATGTCAATATTTTTTTTAATCTATATTGCTTTCTAACTTTAAACTTCGCTTATTCTTAAGAAAAATGAAAAATAATTTTTCAAGTTAAATTGTCATCATATATACTGTGTCTTTATAAAGAGAAGAATTGTTTGCATAACAATTACCTAATTTCAAAAGCATCAAGAACAGACAAATATAAATTTCAAGTGACTAGTTTCGCCTTTCGACAAACTTCAAAACATTTGTGCAATTATCTCTGCCTTTATTGCATATGCTTTATTGCAAAAGCCTAAAATGACAAAGAGTCAAATTATTGGTGGTATTTTTTAGTATATATGTGGACGGATGAATTTGTTTCATTATAGTAACATCACAACAGAACATATTCTTCTCGTAACTATTATCATTATTGCTACCATCCCTATTTTTCATGACCCTTTATCTTTATATATATATATATATAATGAATTGTGATAATTATATTTTCGATAAATTTTAATTTAAATTAAAAGTTATTTCAGCAAATACAAATTATAATAATATAAAGATTCTATTACGCAAATAAAATTATTTTTACTTTTTTGTGACTTATTTTATCTATATATGCTATTAATAAAATATTTAGGACTCTATTTTATCTATATATGTTATTAATAAAACATAATTAACGTAATTAAATTATACAAGGTGACATCTTAAACACAATAGCATACATATTTTTGCTCGGATGACTATATAACCACCACTATTTAAATTTAAAGCTATATAAAAGCATTTAGCATTAAGTTTCTTCCTTTTGATCCACTCAAAATATCCCTACATAAATAATACAATTGAATTTAACTAAACCAAAAGCACTACAAATACAAATCCTATAATATATGAAACTACATGCAAATAAAATTATTTTACTTTAGGACTCTATTTTATCTATACATGTTATTAATAAAACATAAACACCATAACATTTAATTATACAAAGTGACATCTTAAACATAGTAACATACACATAATATAGGATTCTACATGCAAATAAAATTGTTTTACTTTAAGACCCTATTTGATCTTTACATGTTATTAATAAAATATAATTACTGTAACATTAAATTATACAAAGTGACATCTTAAACATAGTAACATACACACTTTTGCTTGGATGACTATATAAGCACCATTATTTAAAGTTATTTTACGTGAATCAATTTGACGATTTGTTTAATACTACATTTTTTTTGGTCGGTCAACCAATGTGTAAGTGAGTATTGTAAGAAATTAATTCATATTGTTAGTTTGATTTAATAACACTCTACCTAACCAATCGTAGCATAAGTACGAATTATTTAAAATATTAATATTTTAATGTAATTTATTACAAATACTCCGTATTATATTTTGTTTCAAGTAAAACTTATGTATATCAATTAGGACTATAAAGTTTGATAATTTGATAACAAAAATAATTCTAGATAGACAATCTTTTCACGACGATGGAGCTACTTACATGATCAATGACGTAATAATTTGACGAGTTTTGACTTTTTAAAATTTTAACCCAAATATTTTATAAAAAAATTGTTTATTACTTAGTGTAAAATATATCAACCTATATATAGTATTTCCAACCTAATTTACTATCAACACGCATAATTCCCTGATTCAAATCATAATTTTATATGTCAATAAAGATCATAATGTTTGTTACTTTTATATATTGAAAAAAAAAAATTGAAAAATCTCTTAAGGATGAATGTATGTAGCAAATTTGTAGTAATCATAAGTTTTAAATTTTGTTGGTTGAGCTTAAATAATTATGGCAATTGAAGAAAAGCTGAACAATCTTTAGAGTGGCGACGTAATAAGTAGTATTTGTAAATTTAGGATTTTGTTGGTGGAGTTTCAAATAATTTTGATTATTCTAAAAGAAAATTGAACAAGCATTCAAAGATGAATATAGTATGTAGTATTAACAAATTTTGAGTTTTGTTGGTTGAACTCAAATAATTTTGACTATCAAAAAAATAAATCGGAACGATCTTTTGTAGACTTGGATTTAGATGTTGTTTCATAAGCCAAGTGTTGACTTTAAATAATTTTGCTCAAAAAGCAATTAAACAACATTTTTAAACGTAATGTAGATGTGGCATATTCATAGTTTTTGAGTTTTGTTGTCAAGTTTTAAATAATTTTAACTATCAAAAGAAAATCATACGATCTTTTACTCATGGATTTAGTATGTAGTATTCTAAGTTTTAAATTTTTAAATTTGATGGTTGAAATATAATTTATTGATTATTTACTTAGAATTTTTTATATAATTATGCCAGATAGCTTTATTTGTGAGTATCTACAGATAATAATATACTGGGCCTTGAACATATACAAATATTCTAGATGGTCATGATTATCTCAGTATCTCTAATCTCTATGTGAAATTAATGAATTTATAGTAAGAAAGAAGCATGATTGAATACATCAACATATTTCTTAAACAATTCATTTTAAAGTATAACAACAAATAATTATACATTATATATTAACTTTCATAAAAAGATAAAAAGATGCATAATTTTGATTGTTTGAGTATGACAATGAAGTTTAAAATAGGTAAAAGATATTGTTAATTATTATGACTTCATAGTTTTCAGAGGATTACGATGCAGTGAAGATATTTAGAGGCCCTGTCTGGCCTCACCCATGTAAAAGTGGACGGGTGATGATTTTTTTTTTTAAAGAAACGAGTATCGTTTATAATTTATAAATGATTATTTATTATTACATAATTTTGTTTCTTATTATAATTTTTCACCTACTACACGTAAGCATGACAACGTCAAGATATTTGTATGCCTTGCCCGATTATCACCATGTAAAGAGAAGTGGTGAGGATTTTTTTTAAAAAGGAAATTGCACTGCTTTTAGAATTTATAAAATTATATTACATAGTTTCGCTTTCTCTATTATAACTTTTACCAATTAGCTTCACGATGATGTCGATGAAACAAATATATTTAAAAATACTGCTCAATTCTCACCATGCATTTTTTTAAAGGAAACTGGTACCGTATAAAATTTATGAAAATTGATTTATTACATACTTTTGTTTCTTTATTACTCCCTCCATCCCAATTTGTAAGTTACTTTTATTTTTACACAAAATTTTAGAATGATTCAAATTCATCTCACGTTATTCCATTTTATTTGACACCACAAATTTGAACCGAAAGGGAACAAAATTTGAGATTTTCATTTTATAAAAGTTTACTTGTAACAAATTTTAATTTTTTTTTTTTTTTTTTTTTTTTTTTTTTTTTTTTTTTTTTTTTTTTTTTTTTTTTTTTTTTTTTTTTTTTTTTTTTTTTTTTTTTTTTTTTATCATTATAACAAAAAATTACGCATAACAAACCATCACGTGCAACACGACTTTTACTAAGATTATAAATGCGTGTTACATAAATTTCTCTTTTGAGATAGATTCAAATTAGGTAAAAGATAGTTTTTTTTAAAAAAAAAAATCTGTTGACTATATTGTTTATTTAAAACATCATAGTTAAATATAATTGGAAGAAATGCAATATTTATTAACATGTTTCTATTCATGAGAGGTAAATTTTATGTTTTTAGAATACCTTTTATGTTTATTTACAAAATCATTTTTCCTATTACACCAATCAACAATGATTTAATAATAACCTCCATAGATACCATCATATATAGCTATTTGGGTACATATGTCTCTTGGCTACACAATAAAGTCAAAATAAATAAATAATACAAAAAATAAAAATATCACAAATTCAGAACTCCAATTCAACGTAACTCGCAAACAAATTCCCTGGTTAAAGAAATTTCAAGAAAGATTTTACTATAATGACGAGATATTACAAATAACGCCTTTATCTTCCCTAATACCCTATTCTACTCCAACCTAATAAACGAGTCCATTCTCCCCGACTAATATCATCCCTCACGCCGACGCCAACACTCTCACACCGTCCGACTTTATAACGATTTTAAAACGAAATATTTTCAAGCGATTGCTATAACAAAGTTAGTAATCAATCATACATTGGGCTAAGCTTGTAATTCTTCTAACACATTCAAATTAAAGTTAAGAATACTTCTTTCAACTCTTTTATATCTATAGTGTGTAGGCACATCAAACATATACGAAGCATCTTCCATAAATAATTCTTTCCATATATATTTTATATAATAATTACTTTGATACTTTTTCATAATCAATCAAATCACTTTTCACGTCAGTTAATACTCCAAGTCATTCATATATTATATACAAAAATATTTCTTTCCAAATATTACCAAATTAGTAAAAATCTTAAAAAATATACGTATTAAAATTCCTATAAGAATAAATTATACCGTTATTAACACTGACGAACACTTCAATATTATTTACAGTCTTTGGCTATCAATGAAATTGTCGATCAACAAAATAGTGACAATATATATAATGAACCATTCATTTACATCTCCGACAGAAGAACCAAGGTGACCCAAGGTATGTTTTACCAGTGGCCAATGAGGCCATTGAATTATATATATGTGGGTCCCCAAAGTAAGTTTTAAGGTCGTAATTAATATGATTTTATGAATACTATAATTTTCAACCCGGGTCCGAATATCAGCACCTCCAAGAATCAATAGAATGTTTTCTTTCAGTTTACGATTCTCACATTGCTATAGGGATTAGGGATTTAAATGGCTCTGCATCTTCGGTTACTTCGTGCAGACACTTTCTCTAATACTTTTATTATTTGTTCATATAGGTATATTGGAATCATAAAAATATATATTAAAAATGCAAACAATCAATTATTATAAAAAAATAAATTTTATTTAGATGGTTATATATTTTGAGATGGAGAAAGTATTAAATAACTAATTTTAAAGAGGGTAAAAAGAGAAGGAAAAAATTGAAGGAAAATAAAAAAGAACACATCAGATCGATCTCGAATTTTCTTGATGAGCATGCTATATTGCTATATATTATTCCACTCCCCTCCCTCCCCCAAAAGCAACTTTTGCTTTTCTTACTTTGGCTGAAGTGCACTTTCTTCTTTTCTTGTTTATTTTACCAGAATTTTTTGATATCGAGCCAAAAACTACACTCTGATGGATCCCAAAACAATCGTCAAGTTTAATTTCAATGATGAAATTAACAAATTAATTAAACATAAATAATGATATATATAGCTTTTATAGAATAAAGATTATTATGTTTATTTGAAGTCTATCTTTAATATACTTGA
Source organism: Lithospermum erythrorhizon (assembly GCA_019722365.1). Lineage (NCBI taxonomy): Eukaryota > Viridiplantae > Streptophyta > Magnoliopsida > Boraginales > Boraginaceae > Lithospermum > Lithospermum erythrorhizon. The sequence goes on from JADFUC010001873.1 coordinate 192,255, forward strand.
ATTTAAAATTACAGATGAAAGCGCCGACAATATATTTTCGTTGTTGGAAGAAATTCAGCCGACGAAATTGGGTCAAAAATCAACTATCAAACAATGACAAATACATCGTTAACCTCGCGCATATATTTTCCTTATTACGTTGATTTTCTCCGAAAAGATATATTTTCGCTCTATAAAATATATTTTCAAAGATCAAATCATTTATTACATACTTTTCAGCAAGTCAATTTAATCGTCGCATCATTTCATACGAAAGTACCAAATAAAAAATACTTTACTTCTTATCAAGATCGAACCCTAATGTGCTTATACATATATAAGTGTCACTTTGCGATTCAATTTGTCACCATTCCATACATAATAATAATTCTCACGCGAAGAGCGCACATAAAAATTTGGAGTAGAACATATTTCTTTTCAAGGTAGCTGACTACGCAAGTATCCCCAAAAACTTCTAACTAAAAACTTAATCCACGTACTCAACCGCTTGTAACACTTTGTTACTTACTTGTGATGTGTGTAGTAGCCATTAAAAAACACCGGGAAATATGGCGAATGTGTTTCAGTGAGCCTGCACTGCTTAATAGTTTGGAATCGACTGGTGCTCGGCGAAGAGTGCTCTTATTCAATATCTCAATATCATAAGAAAAAATCCTTCATCAAGTGCCTGTACCTAAAGCGCTACATTTATTCTTAACTCCAAGTACCATCTGCCTTTTAATTTCTCGCACTATTTATTTCTCGCTTTTACTAAGATGCTTTTATTCAGACTGCCAATTCGAAATATATCGACAATGATCTAACAACGTTAAGCTTTCAAAGAAATCTATTTCAATGTTATGCTACTTAACTTTCAAAATACAAAACCAACCATTAAAATTTGATACTTTTATTAACTTTTTTCGAATGGTGGGAGTATTACATATATATACTTCAGTATCCAACTATCTACTTGGGTCACCTAATTGATTTTCCTTTTAATTACGATAAATAATTTAAATGTCACTTTGATTAAGTTTTATCAGCTAATCACGATTCGGGTTTTATAATGTATTGCTTACGCCAATTTCATATGGGCTTATATTTTTGCAGATTAATCCCCCAAAGTGATATTAAATACAACATTCATTCCAAAAGTCGACAAACGTCAGACCTTCATATTTTTAACGCCGTAAATAGAGACGAATGTGCTACATTTATCACTCGGCGAATTATACTATAACATTCGTACTCCATTTTCATGTAATTTGTCTATAACAACGAATTATCCCAGACTAAACCTCAATTAATCGTTCCACTATATGCAAAGCACTCAAATTGATAATTAGTTCAATATTTATTCGTAACTTAATTAATATATGTATTGAAACATAAAAGTTATACTTAGTTCAAAATAATAGAGATTAGAGGGCTAGCCAGATAAGGGTATGCTAAAAATATATGTCGAGATTGAAGTTGAACTTATTTTATTGAACGATCTATCCCAATTTACAAGTAAAAACAAAAAACTTTCATCTTTTATTTAAAAAGTAGCATCATATCATTTCCCCGTGGACAATTTTATGTAGCATCATTAGCATTGTACCTTATTCATTGACCCTCAGTTTCACTTTCTTCTACTTCATCCTCTCACTTAATTACTGATCATCATATAAAAAATTTCCATTTTTTTCACCGATCATATAATGTAATCTCAACGTAATTATTAATATCAGATTTATTAATTTTGTATTTAACACATATATTTATACGCTTTAGTGACAAATCAGACACAGATATTTTACCTTATATCTATATATATATAGTCACCTTATCAATAAAATACACAAGCGATTATTACATTTCATACGATATCGAATCTAAAAAGTTTCTAACCTAAAATTCTTTCTCTTTTTCCTCCTCTTTTCCCTCCCCTCTAACGCCTCAATCTCCAAGCTTAAACCTTTTTCCTACTGCTTCCCATAGTTACGTTTATTTCTCACCTCATACATTACTTCAAAGTAGTATATTATTACTACTGTTTGTGGTTGCCTTAATATATTTATACTAATAAAGTTCTTTTTATCTTTAAAAAGTTTGAAAGATAAGATAAAGCTATATCGAAATTCTATATAATCGCTTAAAAGATAATAAAATCTTTTGCTATATGATCAAGCAAAAATATAAATGGATGGAGTAGAATACATACTAAATTAATGTACAATCAAATACATGATCATTTTGACAAAATGTCTTCAATAGATATCGTTTCTTTCACATGAGGATTGTCTGCTTTCAGTTTTTATATTTTGTATCATTATTTGATCAAGTTTTATTTACATGTACTTTTTATAAATATGTCCATCTTAACTAGTATTAAAATATTTTTTTGATCTTGCATTGTTCAAAAACTCGAAATTAGACAATATTCGTAATATGAGAAGGTAAAAATAAGCCATCAAATAATGGGGGAATCTAGCTGATTAAGACTGATCTGAGGTAGGTTATTATTTCTTTACCAGCCAAGTGCCCACTGCCCTGTACATTTCCATTACAAGCTAAAGTAAGGGGCGGTGGTCACTGTAGTTAGATCCTCGACATTCATGGGCCCTAGTTGAAAGTGGACTTGAAAGGTGTTTTTTTGACAAATAAAAATAACAAATACTCCGTATAATTTTCAGCACGGTATGAAAAGTTTCACGGTTCAGATTTTTCAAGACTTACAAAATGTTTTTACATATAACCACCCTCAATAAGACTAGTAAAATTTGGGTTTAACAAGTTTGTCATACTCGAGCCTTTCATTTTATCACTAGACTATAGCAAATCTATTGGCATGGAATAGCCAGTGGACTAGAAAGATGATTGCTTCTCTTTACTAATTACATTTGACTTCTTCGTCATTTTCTAGTAAAAACTAACTACTCAATTAGTGGAGAACGGCGGATCTATAAGATGTGAGCCTCAAAACAACATGACAAAGAGAAGATTTAGAGTACATTCTCGTTAGAGTCATGATTGGTTTGTAAAACATTATGAGAATTCCTTAATTGATCTCATTCAAGAAAGGTAATATACATATATATACATTATATTAGGCAAGTGTACACATATACACACACACACATATATATATATATATATATATATATATATATATATATATATATATATATATATATATATATATATATATATACGGAGTTACTCTATCATAATGTATATACACAAGATAAATTATTTATTAGGAAAGTTTAATTACTAATATATATTCCTACAATATGCAAAAAGTCATGATATCTTAATGTAGCGTGGTGCATGTAAAAGATTGGGGAGAATCCAGGTAAAATGCATGGTAAATAATGATCCAATGAATTACGAAGTACATTTTAACAATATGTTCATTTTCGTCCTTCTATGCATTTTAAGTCCTCCTCACTTATAAAAGGGTTGACTAATAATAAATGTATTATTCAATTGAGAAATTAAATAAGTGAGTTATTGATAAATACAGCTGAAGAGATAGATACAAAACAATAAAACCTGCACAATAGTTATTATCGACAAAGGGCACAGGCATTAATTCATATACAATAAAAACTCTATAAATTAATAGTGCTCTGTGATCATTAAAATTTATTAATTTAAAGAGCTTCATTAATTTTAAATCTTATAAATTAATAGTATATTAATTTTAAAGAATTTTTAACAACAAAAAATATGTACAATTAATGGCTTTTAAATTTATTGAGATTGACCCGAAAGATGTGACCTATCCGTAAGATATCGCAAAGATAAAGATAAATACAAGAAGATAATAAAGAAATAATTAATTATTTCCATATTAGTTATAGTAATTATTTGACTATTAAGTTTAGTATTATTGTCATAAGTATTTCATTATCAGAACAATATTTATATTACTTCCTCTATTATTATGTACCATATTTTCACATTAAGCTCAGAATAACTATTTTTTCAATTTCTAATTATTAATTTATCATTTTCGACCCATGTTATAAAAGGATTTTCCTAAAAAATTATTATCTAATTATGTTATTGAGTTTTGTAATCTTTTTTAACTGGCCCAAGTCGGGACCTAACAAATTTATTATTTTAGAGAGTTTATTAATTTATGGAGTATTAATTTATAAAGTTTTTACTGCATTCAGAATTTGGGTACACATAATTAAAAAAATACATTCAGATAATCGAAATTTATTAAATAAATTTAATAAGAATCGATTTATTTTAATTGGCAGGAATCGACAAAAGAAAATTTGATCACACGAGTTATTATCAGTGGCAATTAGGTTCAACCCTAATAAAAATCAAACATGCGTTTCCGGAATTAAGCCCCTGAAATTAAATTAAAGTCGAAATTAGGATTTTTATCATTAATTAACCCTAAATTTTAACTCAAATGAGGGTTCTCAAGAAAATAGCCCCGAATTAAATGTCAATCGAAACTAGATCTCGAAGATCCCCAAATTTATTACATCAATTTCGGCTATATTTGGCCCGAATGCAAGTTTTGGTGCTCTTCGAGGCTTAAAATAGCGCCTAAAAGTTAACGGGTTTAAACGAACACTTCAAAAGAAATGGGCTAATATGAAAGCTGCCAATCTAAAAACAACTGAACCTTCTCGATTAATCAAAATAGCGCCCCATACGCTGGAGTTCTTTTAGGCAGCATCTTTCATAAAATCAACTAATACATCTCGCTTCAAATTCAACGGTTAAGATCAAAATCCGTGTGATTACGGATGAACCAAGAGAAGAAAGCCCGAAAACCTATAAATACCCCCTCATAACCGATTTTTTCATCCTGAAACACACAAAAAAATACAACAAAAAGCTTCCGAGAGAATTTAGCATGTTAATAGCTTTTAAAGTATTTTTTCATAGAAAACCTCCTCAAGACGTTGCTTATTCACGAGAAAAAATATCAAATCTTTAACCTATAAGGCTAAACAAAGCCTAAATTCAAGAACCGAAAAATAAGAACATAAAATCTTCAACTCGCACTCAAAATAGAGCCTGCATCAGTACAAGGTTGAATTGCACAAACGTAGTAATTTTATCAAGACTAAAATCACATTTATGATCTCCGATCATTCATGTCTCATAAATCAAATAAACTACAACATTAAGCTATAAAATCCCCTGTAGTACATCATAGGCAAGCATATAAAAATGCATAGCCCTTCGGCCTAGTTGTCGGGAAATTTAAGTAAAGCTGCTAAGGCATCCTCTTGACAATACAAGCATATCCACTTGATAGCACTCCGAAGCCTGCAGGAAGCTACTCAAAGACTCCGAACTCGCCCAATTTGAGATCAAGTTTCTAAGGCACTTTAGCTGCATATTATTGGGCCTAAGTAATTAATACTCAAGTCTAACGAACAAAGATCAAGCCTGTGACAGCCCACACATCTGCATACGCTAAGTGCTCTGGCCGACCATATCCAAGTCAAGACCAAGTTCCAAAGACTAAGCCTTCTATCCAGCCTAGTTATCACATCGATCCGCACTCTCTAGTCTCACGCCCAAATCGAGGCACAAATCCAAATATAGTTTGGGATCATACAACTTGCCCAAGACAAATCCAAATACGCTAGATCATACAACTGCCTCGGTGCACAAATTCAAGTTCGTATTAGGATTATACAATGGTCTAAGAACCAATTCAAGTCCAACTTAGGATCATACAATAGTCTAGGCACAAGTCAAGCAAAAATCCAGATACAAATAGGAGCCCAAATCAAGACTCCAAGCCCAAGTCAAGTCCAAGACTACATCAAATCCAAGTCCAGCATCTCAAGCGCCGGCGCGCTTAGAGAATAATAGATTGATAGTCTAACCTCAATCGATTTGACAAATTATTTTGTACTCTGGGGATAGGATTTCCCCAAAGTGGGTTTCATTGTATTTGTGCGCATACTATAAATAATAAAATTCTATCTTCTACATAAATCTCGCACTCAAGGACTATTTCTACTGGCCATTTCGACTCAAAGAGACGCTCAAACATAAAAACCGATTTAGAGGTCTCTAAGCAAACATATCGCTGCCTCAAGCCTACACCTGCAACTGCGGCACTTCAGAGCCCCGAAATTCAGGTAATGTCTTGTTCTCGTGCAACATGTAGCTCAATACCGGTGGAGGCTTCAGAGCCTTACCCAACCAGAGTATTCATCTATATGTAAATGCGTTCTACACCCAAATTTCCACTACGAGAAGTCCTACCCTCTGGCTCCACAAGATCCTATGTGCTAGCAATGATGACGGGAGTAACAACCCTGGAAGAACTAGTAGATGCTCTCATAAGGGTGATCGAGGACTTAGCCAAACAAGTACAACGCCAAGATGACTCACTATCCCACTTGCAATTGAAGGTAGTCGATCACGAAGATCAACACAGCAACCGGTTTTAAATTTATGAACCGAAACCCACGTGAGGCGCCTCTACTCCCTCAAAGCTACACCGTGCACACTTCAAACGCCTCCACAAAGAAGCCTCGAAAGCATGCCTTCAAATGTAATAACCGGTAATCACTGGCCAATTAATAAATTAAAACGTGAGTTATTAAATTAATTAATGTAAAATCGAACCACTTTATATTTCATGTATTATAAATGTTGATGTTTGAAATTAATAATGAGGTGTTGACTGGTATAAGACGCCAACTAAAAACGGTCGAATTTTCATCCAAGATAAACTCAAGTTTTCCCCTATCCTTCCCACATACCAAATGTGCCTCCCCTGCAAGAGAGGATAAATAAAATAAAAAAAAAGAAAAAAAGAAAAATCCCATCTCCCTCTTCCCCTGTCGCCGAACCTCCCTCTCCCCTTGAAATTTCTTTTTTCTTCGATTCTCCATCTCATGAAGCTGGCCTCAAATTTCGAGAGTTTCCCTCACTATCCTCTTCGATTCAAGCAAAAAAGTGTCAAACTTTCAGGTATTTCGAATTTCGAACGGGTTGACTTTTGTTGACTTTTTTGTATTTCTCGACTTTTATTGCTACAATTGATTCTTAGGCTTTAAATTACTGTTTCGAAATAAATTAAACATTTCGATTTAATTGGTGACGCTTAGGATGTTGACTTTTTGGGATTTAGTTTGACTTCTTCGGTTTTGAGGTTTAATATTGCATATAATTATTATTCCAGCTTAGATTATAAATATAGGAAATGATATGAACCATTTTTGGGTAGAAAAGCGTCGATGTAGCGAGTTGACTGAAAGTTGACTTCGCTCGACTTTTTCAAAACGTTTTAAAATGATATGCTATGTTCTGGACCTTTATTATAGTTGTTTTCAGAGGTGGAGATCATGATTTATAAAAATGCCTACTTAATATACGTCAAAATTCTCATTTTTGTTAGATTCGAGTAGTAAACGGGTTTCTGGGATTAGAGGTCATAGAAATCTAGCTTAATTAGTTGGAACGTTGATATTCGGGGTTGATTTAAAATTGTTTAAAGTGTCAGTATTCAAGTTAGTATGTAGGCCGAAAGTTTAAGAGTTCGGGGTTACTGAATTTGTACTAGTTTCATCGCTTAAGCTTGTAACCAGTAATATATCACCTAAAGCTGGGCTAATAGGTACTAAAAAGTTGTTAAAAAGAGAGTTTATAAATCTAAGTCATAGTAATCGCATTTCGGTGTTTTGTTTAGACTCCGAAACGCGGGGTGCTTACGGATCGATTGATTTTCTAAGCAGCTGGGTACTAAATTAAAGAAGCGGGATTTGTCACTCGCTCGATAATATTCTTTTACGCTTGAGCCGGCGAATGCAAATAGATAATACGTGACTTATATAATTGTGTTATGAACTTATACTTTATAGTGTAATGTAAATCGCGGGAAGGGTCGAGCTTGGATGACGGTCAGATACATTACGTAGTAGTTCTATATGAAATTGTCAGATTGAAAGTATACATGGGGCGCTTATATCGAGATTGTTGGGCAGCGATTGTTGCAATGACCGTTTCATCCGGCCGTTATAATTGCTGCGGATGTTGATCGAGTCGCGTGTGGTTGTGTTTTGTCACGTTGGTAATGCTTTGTGCGGATGTCACCGGGCGCTGGGTTTCATATGGTAGAAATACACCATAATGACGCTAGTACGCCGGAGTTTACGTAGAAGTCGCTTTTGTGCGTACGTTTTCAGATATCAGAAGTATCAAGTGGTAAGCATCGCCGTGAAAAGGATATGATATTTTACGGGCGAAATGGGTAGCGAAATTGCCGAAAAGTATATGATATTAAGTGTTTGCCATTTCAAGTAGTCTCGCTGAAGTGGCAAATTTACATTATATAAATGCCTGATAAAGTTTTTGTGTGCATTGTCTTGCACGTTGATATCGTGATGTCACCGTGTCTCAAATGTCATACGGCCCTGTTTTCGTGACGTTGCTATATCGTTATCGTGGTATAACCTTGTGTCTTTGGTGAATTTATAATGTTTGTCGCTGCGATTCTCGCGATATGCTATCTCCTCGATATAATACGCTGGTTAAATATGTATTCCTCTAAAATGTGTACATGTTAATGATGAAAGTATTATTATCATGGACGCTATGAATATTTGGTTTATTCTTTTATTTTATATATATATATATACTCTATCGCCACGCTTATATCTTTTGTTGTGTATCTCATTCGACGCTGATAAAGCTTACCACCCGCGATACGCCTTACTAAGTCAAGCGAGCTTACCCTTCCAACCTCCGTATCGACAAAAAGCATTTGAAGCCGTTGAGTTCGTGGGTGTCCGTTGATTTTACTTAGGTCAGACGGTGGCTGTGGATCCTGCAGATTCATCTTTTTCATCTTACCATATTTTTGATGTACTCTTTATTTCTCGTGTTTTGTTTTTGGAGTTGAAAATTTATAAACTCGCTTTTTACGGAGTATTTTGACTCGTAACGCATGAGGTGCGCGCTTTTCGGATTTGACAGCGATGCCATCGACGGTTAAACTCGTATGAAAAATATTTAATTTTAAACCATTTCACTTTTATCAAAACTATCGTTTTATTGGTTTTCAAACAAGTTATTTTGCGGTCAACCATCGTGATGACTGTGACATACAGCTGATAAAACTCCAACTTTGCGGCTTAATTTAATTTTGAGGCGGTCGTTACAAAAAGGCGCCCAACAAAGGCCACAAGCAACAAGCACTAATCGTCTTCACCGACTCGAACAATCCCTCGCAACACAACTTAGTGGAGTTCATACTAGGGGAAATAAAGATAATCAGACGGTCACTCCCCACATACTCCCTATATTAAAGCTCCCCTCTACACCTCCCGCATGTAATTAACCGAGAATGCCTCATTTCAAAATTCCAACAGCTTTGATGGACGGGAAAACCCCAAACAGCACATAGCTCACTTTGTGGAGACATGTAATAACGCCGGTAATGAATGGGATCACTTCCTCGTCAATCGGGCCTGCCTCGGGTCACTCAAAGGAAACGATTGAAATGCAGATAATCAATCGAACCGCTATTATAAATAGTCGATTACTAACCTGAACGCGAGTTCCTTGCTTCGCTTCTTCGCCATTACCTGGCGAATCTAAGTAGGCATGATAGAACTCCCACCAACGCTTAAGCAGCCAGTAAGGATGAGCCGGCAGCGTACTTCATAAACCGACGTGGAGAAGTCTGCGCCCTTTAAATGCAAAAAGATAAAATTGCCTAAACATCAACTATCAAGATATGCAGACATGCAAAGCTGAAAGGGACTCAGAATACATTCTCTCGCCGATATACTACCTGTGACATTCGAGAAAGGAAATTTATCAACCGTGAGCCCATGATACGGAGCCGAGCATACGCAAATAAAGCGAAAAGTGGTCTCCCAATAGCAAAGACATTCCAGCCAAATACGAGGTCAAAAAGCATCAAGAGATTTAATTCCTGTGAGTCGGGTAAGAAATAATCACACGCGGTGAGTTCAAAGTCAACCAAGTTTTCTTTCAAAACTAAAAAGAATGTAGGCGGTCTTGATCTCGGGTGAAAAAGAAACTTCTCAATTAAAAGAAATGTAGGCCAAAGAATATTCTTTCTTTTGAATCGACATTCCGGTGAATGTTCGGCATTACCAGCGCCAAGCTCATAGTCAAATATCCCGAGGAAGCAAATAGGAGCACCGAAAAGGGATTATCAAGTAAGTACCACAGTAGTATCAACAATCCTATAGAGTAAGTGCTTCATATTCAAGAAGGCGTGATGAGTTAGCCCGACAGGGGAAATCTTGCTGGAGGAAGACAAAGTCTCAACAAATTCATACCACTCTCATATTCATCCGACCTACCGGAAGTTCGGCACGTGACGATTTCTCGGTGCTGCAGTTAAAGAGCTTCTCCGGAAAGCACGGCGTATTATCGCTGATTCTACCAGTCATGCCATGTGTGCACTAAGATAAGAAGACTCAAATGGCAGAGATCAAGAGGCGCCTATGCCACCTCAGTACCTCCAAACTTGTCACCTTCTACGACAAGACTTACCCCAAGAAGATGTTGATCACAACTCCACTCCTTTATGTATCCTCGATACATGCCAAAAGAAGGACTTCCCACTTGTGATGCAAAATATCCCACCACTCCAAACACTAAAACTTTTAACTCTACCTACTTAATTCATAATAGTCTCAAGATAATTTAGTTTTACACGGGTTCAACTTAAACGGGCCAAAGAGCCTTTAGTGGAAAAGTATCCCTACACTTAACAATAGTAGAATTGGAAATTACATCATGGTTCCATGTGATGGATGCCCGTGTCACATAAAATGTGCTATCAGATCTACTCACGATCCATTAACAAGAATGCAGCCTCCTCGACCCTATATCAATGTCTCAAGATTTGATCGGCCCGTAAAGAACGATTAAGGTCGATGAAATCCTTCACAAATAAGAATCACACTTTTGCGTAGTTTAAACATTATAAGAAAAAGAAGACGTCGAGCCCTGCAGTGAAGGGGTTCTTTAGAAACGCCCCGAGTCTAGTCCTTAATCCTTCCTGCAGCGACGCATTAACCCACAAAGCAATGTATGGCTCACTATACCACCGATCCAACCGAAAGTTGGTAGCTCGACACCTTTAAAAAGATTTTGTGCCACCCGTCGCTGATCAAAAAGTCGAGTGCATGGAACCATTTGCACCAAAGTGCTTGGGCGAATCCCCGGTCAAGCCGATATGACCATAAAAGCAGCGCAAAACTCGGGGAGAATCACAATCAAAAGTTACGAGGACAAAATATATATGGTCTAAAATAAAACGCGTAAAATGTTGTAGCAAAAAAGGGCATACCATCAAGTCCCTCAGGCCGACTCGGATATGTTCCTCCAAGTCCTCTGGACTTAATCAAGCGGTAAAACTACTACCACATACTCCAATAATCCTCTACCGAAAACCAAAATAGTGAGTTAGTCTTTTCCGAGACTGGGGAAAGTAAGAAAAAGCCACTATCCGGTCCAGAGGAGATCTGTCTTCGACAGGCTGGGGGCAAGAGTTGAGAACCAAGAGTCAATCCAAAGGAAATCTATCTTTGGACACTGGAAAGCCACCCTAAAAGATACGGGGTTAAGCAGGAAGAAGCTCATGCTTCAACATGTACATTTGAGGCCGCCAGAGCTAAGCAAGCAAGCCCTCATCCTTTTGGAAAGTAAATCTATGAAAGGTTTATGACTAACCCTCCCATGGCATATAAAGGACCTGTAGACGGAATATAAAATAAGGCTAATTCAAAGACGCATAACTCGGGACAGTACTCCATGACAGGGTGATGAACTAGAAATCCAACATTACGCCTATGAGCGCACTATACGAGAATACTCAGAAGTGACTAACCCGATGGCACTCGACAATTTCCTCAAGGAACACAACAACAACCCAAAGATATAAGGACATCCACGAAAGCAAACACCGTAGAAACGATCGCTTGACTCGGGGAGAATATGATGGGTATGAAAATCACCAACAATCTCTACTACGAACGGCGGTCGATTTCAAGAACGGTAAGAGGCATACTTATGTTTCTACCTTCTCATAGCTCAAGAACAAGTAAAGGTCCTCATCCCTGGAAGCTGATAAAGGCCAAATTTATGCCTCTACCTTCCTACGCTTATCGCAAGTAGCGACAACAAAGAATGGGATGCCTTCGATATATGAAACCCTGGGATAAGTTCAGACGCGGATCGTTCTCGGCACCAGGAAGAGCTGGCGCATATGGAAGGCCATGTCTATACGCGGTATCATTTCAAATACTCATCCTGGGACCGACTCAAGTAGTATCCTAGATGCAGTTCCTCAAAAGTGCATCAAGACAACCCAATATACAAGTATTATTCTAAGGAACAAATTATTATGGAAATCACGGGCCCTCCCAAGGATACTTTTTCTTAAATACATAGTCAACAACACCCCCATCTTCATCATCAAAGCACCCATGGGTTGAGACTTCAAGCTCGATACGAGACTATTAGAACAAGGATATGATGACACGATCTAAAACTCAGGTTCCGACGCTTAAAAGATGCGCTTAAAACCTCCCCAGCATGAGGATAAATCGCCTAACCCCCGAATACTCCAGTATAAACTGGCCCAACTTCCTAAGCACAGGATAAACCGTCCATACATCCTCGAGCACGGTGGGATAAACTACCCATCCCACTCCTCTCAAGACGAGTACAACCGTCCAATCCTCCCAAGACGGCAGATAAACTACCCACTACACTCTCGAAAAGAGAGTATAAATTGTCCAACCCTCCCGAGTACGAGGATAAACTACCCAATTCTCCCGAAAGTACGAGGATAAATCAACAACCACTCAACACGAGTATAAATCGGCCCAACTCTCTGCAGCTTTAGGATAACCGTCTAATAATTTCCCCCGAAAGTACGAGATAAATCGCCAATTCTACTCTTAAATAACACGGTACAAACTCGTCTAATCCTCCCGGAAAGACAAGGATAACCGCCCACCACACTCCCCGAACACGAGTATAAATTGTCCAAACCTCCGAGCATGAGGATAAACCCGGCCCAAGCACTTCGACATGACGACGATAAACCGCCTCGGGCCCCTCTCCTAAGCATTTAATGATAAACTCCGCCCACTACACTCTAAACAAAAAAGTATAAATCGGGTCTAACCCTGCACGGCTAACTTACCTATGACTTCAACACAAGATAAATCATTCAACCCTTTCGAGTACGAGGTGTCAATCCTTACCTATGTAATCCCAAGTATAAGTATAAATCGCCTAATTATCCTTTGATGAGGCCAAAAAGATCAAACCCTCCCTCCCTCCCCGAACTACGCTGACTCGATCCCTACGGGTACGTAAAATTGAAGCCCCAAGTTCACCATAAATAACAAAACAAATCTTGTTTGTTCTGCAAAATCCTAAAAAAAAAAAGTGGAAATAATAAAACATGATTTACAAAATGTACATCATGTAATATCCCGATGAAATCAAGACCGTAGTACTCCGCATGCATACATGATGCAGTAAAGAAAGGAAAAGACTTATGCATGAGTAACAACACACAGAGAGGAAGTGATCTTCCCTCTTCTATCCAAAATATACCTTCTAAACTCGTGAGGACCAAGTGTCCTAAGAAATTTGCAGCATATCCTAAAAATACTTTATAGAGACATCAAGAAAATTATCCATGGAATCGGCCCTGTGTTCCGGGTTAAACACATCCTCTCATGAAAAACTTGAGGATCCTTCTACCTGAAACACACGGACTACATATTCATATAAATATGATCCATGACTACGTTGCCGCTTAAAGCTTTCAGGACATATCCAATCATGTCCACAAGCTCTAAAGCCGCATATATCATTCTACTAATGTTCGCTAAGGCCACAGATCATATATTTCATCCAGCTACAAGCCTCTAAAGCCGCTATTGACATATCAACAAGACGGCTGCACTCCGGCAGTTCGGTAGTGGGATCGCCAGAGTAAGCTGCCAAATAGGCTTCGGCGTCAGCTCTATACGCCGTACTCCATCTCGCAAGATACAAAGTTTACTAAAGCCCTTAAGTAAAACATCCAACCCTAATACAACCAAACATCCACACTCTTTCTTTTGGAGATCAAGACTGACTAGCCCAAGATCGGCACTGTGAAAGCTCATATCAACAAATAATCCTCAGATTACGCGGAGTTACAACCCAAGATAGATTACGCCACAAGTGCCCCTAGATTGTAACTCCCAGACCGTATTCAAGAACCCTCGATCCTGGACCAAGGTCAAGTCAAGACACGGTCGCTTTTTGAAAAGAAATTGAACATGAAAAATGAAATCGGGCAGATTTATCTCACCGATCCTCTCCAAATGCTGACATGTAATCCCTAAAGTACTACAACAAACTCATGGGATTCGGTAGTCTCTATAAGAGGCTACCTTAAGAACGGGAAGATACTACCGACGGGTGCGAAGACATCTCGTCTATGACCAACCTAGTTCACATCTCTATCCCACATAAATATGTGACCTCAAAGGTTCTAAAACTCACAGCTGGAAGCGATCTAAATACAAGCAATACTGATCGTGGATCTATACACTACATAGTAGAAACTTCCAAACTCCACACATGAACAAAAAGATGCAAATTTCACTCATGAAAAGTAAAGAAGTGAAAATGAGTGTGTGCCACCCTATCCACACAAGTTACCCATACACATGTTTTGAAAAGCAAAGCTCTCTCACAAATGAGGACAAAAGAAAAGCACAACCGCCAGGAAGTGAAAAGCTGGTGGACACGACATAATGTGGAAAGACTAACAAATCGCCGAGACCTGTGAGGGTCTCTATGAGAGCCGCATCCCAACACGCGGTACGCTATCTAAGCACGAACGCTCTCCTCGGGCTTAAGCCTCCAACATACCTCGGGATCACGATCCGTCAAATACGCGATCCTCGAGAAATCGGAGAGATCTCTATGATAAAGTGACAATAGATCTAAAAACTAAGTTGTCCGGGGACTGTCAAACACTACGTAGTAGCAATAACCGGGCTATGTATACTTCCATAGAAGAGCACAATCACGGAAAGTGAATCATGAGATCCTACTCACACAATCAAGGCCATCGCTGAAGTAAGTTTATGCACTGGTGATACTTAGTAACAACCATAGTAAGCAAATGAGATCCTTACTACACAAAGTTATCCATGCTCATGATTATGAAAAGAAGACATGTACGGCTAATGAGTTCACAGCTAATGGATCGCCATGAAGGGAGTGTTGAGACAATATTCCCATGCAACTCAAGACCATAAGAAAAGCAAAAGAAGAAAGGAAACGGATCGGGATGAACGTGGACGCTTAATAAAATCCCATGGAACCTCGATGCAAACAAACCAAAGCTATTAAATGAATCTATCAGAGGATTTCTAACATACCCGCTAATGCCTTGGTATGATACTCCATGAATTGGAGACATCCAAGAACGAACCACGTTCCCCAAACTCAAACATTATGGAAAAACAAGCATCAAGGACAAAAAAAAAAAATGCCACTGTCCCCAAAGGGATTTCGGCATAGCAGGCTAACACACAAAATTGTTAGACCTATACTGCATTGTATTAAATTCAAAGACCTTCGAGTGGACGGGGTCACTTAATCTCGATAAGTTTAGCAATTAGATATATAATTTCAAAATTCTATGTCGAAATTTAAAAAATCCACTACAACAGATTGCAAATCCATCCGCGAATCGCCAGTCGGGGAATCCGACGGAAGAGACCAATGCCAAAAGATCGGCCATACTTTGATTTGATACATGGATCGCTCCAAACAGATATGAAGCATCCACAACTTTTAATACGAAAGTTACCAAAAAACTAGACAATCAGAAAAATAGATTACTTAAGCCTGCTATAAGAATTTTGCAAAAAAATTATGAAAAATTCTTAGATACTTCTATCATTTCATAGGAGAATAATTGATATCACATAGGAGAATCACTCACATGAATTTCATGACAATCCGATAAGCAATTTGCTGAAAAAATTCGCAAACTAAAGATGGAAATTAAAGAAATTCAATCATATATGCCTAATTTCGGCACTAATTTCTGAGTGATTAACATAAAATTAAGGCAAGTTATGACATCATTAAGCTATATCCTATGTTATGAAAAAATAATGGCAAAGATAGGAAAACGTATTTGAAGAAGGAAGCTTCAAAATCAAAGTCAAAGAGTACACCACATCAAAGTACTACACAAAAGAAAAACCAAAGTTTCAGTTAATAGCTCGCAACAAATAAAATTTATTAAAAAGACAATTTTATTCCTACTCTTACCTATGGTTCAAAAATAGGGGAAGAAGAGAAGAAGTTGTCTTAAATTTTGAAAAACTAGCCTCTTTATATGTACAAACGCAAAGGAAGAATAAGTGAAATAAGACGACTCGGGTCACCGCAAGAAAGAGTGCTTGACAAAAAAATGAAGCTCTCATATAAAATAGATGGAATTTTGGTCACCACCCACTCAAAAGTGGGGGATGACCGAATTCCACGAAGCCCCAAGCTTCTGGTTATTTCCTTATCCATTTTATTACCTTAAAAAAGAAACGTGCTTACGGTAATAAGACAAAAGGCAATAAGCCACAACCAAGTAAGCTAATTATTGCCGAAAAAGGCAAAATTGACACCTCATTCCACCTAGATGGTTCGACTCACCACTGTGTGCCTCTGTCCGAGGTTCGCTTTCTTTCCCGATACTACATCTTGTCTGGTTACGCATAAAATTCAAATAAATACCCGAAAACTTTAAAATCTGGAAAATCTTAAAAAATAATGAAATAATTTTAACCCACAAAGAGGTCAAAATTATCCGTAAAATTCAATATGACTTAAATTTAGTATGTCCTTATCCCGAATTAATTTTTCTTATTCCTAAAGTTAATTTGGAGTTAATTCGAAAACGCTGCGAAAGCTTACTTCTAAATCCACATACGTTAACTAGCTTCATTAAATGATTTGACATGACTTAAATATGTTAACTAGAAGTTAAATTCCCATAATATGAAATTAACTCCCAAAAATGAAATTAATACCAGACTTTCGATAAGTCCGAGTTAATCATCACATGACATTAAATGCAGATTCGTGGCAACGATCATGTACTAAATTAACGTTGATATTAAAAAGATCTGTTTCAGTCAACCCCGACACTTACCAAGCATGTGCCCGAGTTCGTGATGAAATTTATTAAATAAATTTAATAAAAATCAATTTATTTAATTCCAGAAAACCGATTTAAAGAAAATTGATCATACGAGCTACACGCTGTAATTACGCTCAACCCGAGCCTTAAAAAAATCAAACACGATGGAATAATAAGGATTTTCAGAATTAAGCCTCGAAATTAAATTAAAGTTGAAATTAGGATTTTATCATTAATTAACCCTAAATTTTAACTCAAGCCGGTGGTTCCGTAGAGAAAATAGACTTAATTAATGTCAATCGAAGTCAGGCTGTAAGACTTCAAATTTATTACATCAATTTCGCTATTTGGCCCGAAATGGAAGTTCCGTGGGCTTCTGGCTTAAAATAAAGACTTGTGAAAGTTAACGGGCGTAAAAACGAACACTCCAAAAGCACTCTGGCCATTACGAAAAATATCGCTTTGACTCCTAAAAAGAACTGGAGCTCTTTCCGGATTCATCAAATGATACGCTTTGAGCGAGCAAAGAATTTCATAAAATCAATCCGCCAAATCTGGACTAAATTCAACTGCTAAGATCAAAAAATCTGCGTAATTACGATCAACCAACGTAAGAAAGTTCTCGAAAGCCTATAAATACCCCCTCATAACCGATTCTTTTCATCCCGAAACATACAAAAGCATACAACAAAAAGCCTCCTTGTAGAATTTAAAGGAAGAATAACTCGGCTGGGTATTTCTTTATAGAAACCCCTCTAAAGCATTGTTGTTTATTCGTGAGAAAAATATCAAATCTTCAAATCTTATGTTCTGCTTAAATTGAAAGAAACCGGAAACAAGATCACAAAAATCTTCAACTTCGTACCAAATAGACCTCGAAACCTGCGAGAGAAAGCCTGGCACAAAGATCAACTCGCCTACCAAGCATTTGCATCGCCTGCTTAAGGCACTCTAGCTGGGACAAATAGTCTAAGTCCGGTTTAATTCGTTGTAACGAAAGACATCAAGTGCCGCATGTACCACACGGATATACGCCGGCAAGTTTCCTACTGACCATATCCAAGTCAAGACCATGTCCAAAGACTCAAGTCTTCAATCTAGTACAAAGATCACATTGATCCAGACCCCTATTCACTCTCACATCCAAATTAAGGCACAAATCCAAATACAGCTTGGGATCATACAACGGTTCAAGCAATAAATCCAAATATACCTTGTGATCATACAATCCGCCTAAAGCGAGACAAATCAAGTGCAACTTGGGGATCATACAACGGTTCAACACACAAATTCAGTTCACCTAGTGATCATATAACTGGCCCAAGACAACCAAACACAACAAAAGCGCCCAAATCAAGACTCCAAGCCCAAGTCAAGTCCAAGACTGCTACTTAAATCCTGCTCCAACATCTCGCCAGCCGAAGTGCTTAGAAGAACAATAGATCGATAAATTTAACCTCAATCGATTTGATAAATTATTTTTGTACCTGGGATAGATTCCCCAAAGCGAGTTTCATTCTCATGCAGACGCATACTTATAAATAATAAAAATCTACGTAGCCAAGCTACATTACCAACAATATTTTCAACGTGAATTCCACACGACGCTACGCTCGATCCTTAATGGTTTTTTTCCATTTTCTCGGCCGATTTACGACATACGGAGTATATGATAATATAGGTGTTCATATATATAGATAAATAATGTTGTTAAAATCAATTAATATGCTAGATGTAGGTTATACTTGCATACTAAAGTTATACAACAGGAAATCTATTATGTAAATTACTATTATGTCCTTTAAATTAAAAATATGATAATCTATATAGTTAAGTAGCGACATTAATGCAAGAAAACTCTGTCAAGCCAAATAACGATCATTTTATTTTGTTATAAAATATCGTTGATGCCTTCTCAGCCTACCAAGCTTATCTTATCTATCAACAAACGAGGTAAGATTATTTGAAGAAGATATTAGACTCAACACTATACAAATCAGATTCTGCCCTTATAATGTATTACACTCATTGTATCAGACAATACAACAACATGCTAATAAAAATCTATTCTCTTCCTATTATCTTATTCTCTCAGTCTTTTACTTGTTCTTAGTTATATTTATAACACGTTATCACAACCAATCGAGCAGAATACTACACCCTTTTAACTTGTTTTAATTTCTCATGAAATTAATAAAATAAAAAACTAAGATACGAGTATTAGCACGATATGCCATTGAGTCAAATATTATATACGACTATATTGCATCATGTTTCTAAGTTTAATGAATCAGTTAACTTGAATTAAGGGGCATAGAGCAAGAAAGGTTTGAATCCAACAAATCCATTATTAAACATATGGGGTTAAAACGATCAATACGATAGAGCTTGTTTTATACTCTGTATATTATTATCATTAGTCATTGAAAGTTACTTGCATATGTCAATTTCATCACTGCCGTTGATTTATAAAGCCCTTTATAAAATATGGTAAAAGCGGCATATGTTATGGATAGAGTTTATTAGGTCTGTGAGAGGGAGATCTAACTTTTAAGAGATTCATTCTTCTACAATTTGAGATTAATATTGTATATGAATTTGATTTTTATCAAATATAAAATAAATTCAAATATTTAGAGTGCAGTCCTGAAGACTTAGCTTGTGAATTATTTTTTTAGTGTTTGTACTCACAATCAGTCTAGAAGACTTCTTCAAATGTTATTAACACCTTGCCTCTGT
Organism: Lithospermum erythrorhizon; assembly: GCA_019722365.1. NCBI lineage: Eukaryota > Viridiplantae > Streptophyta > Magnoliopsida > Boraginales > Boraginaceae > Lithospermum > Lithospermum erythrorhizon. The sequence continues at coordinate 212,176 of JADFUC010001873.1, forward strand.
GAATCAAGTGGTTCTAGTAGATAATGGGCAATGAAATATTTCCTTTGTCTTTGACCCGCCTGCTTTAATTACTTTTTGGCTTTTCCGTCAGTAGCCTAAAGAACCTTTCCGTTTCAGTGGACGCAAAGTAGCGTGCTTAAACGCTTCCTACTTACTTTCCAATGCTCTTATTTTGTGTGTGCTTTGACTATTACTATAATCAATTTGTATTACTCTATCATATGAATAAGTCCTAGTAGCACCGAAAAGCGCGCCGTTAATCCATTTTTTATGTATTATCAGCAATTCATCAATTACCATACGTGAAAAGACTTTTTTAACACTGCCCGGATTCATTGAATTGCCATCACAGAATTGATTACATTTCTAGTCTATAATGGACCTCTCGTGATCTATCAATCACTATCGGGTTCATTAAATATATTCACATACTTAAGTCACGATTTTCGAGTTCATGAAACCAGTTCAAAAGACTTTAGATAATATCATTGGCGATCTAAAATGGATTATGAAAGCAGGCGCGCAACATCCGCGATGCCTGATCATTCTCTCAAGCGACTGCTTCACGCCTAGTTTCCCCGCCAAATTAAGTCGGTGATGTCTTTAACTTTTTAAGTGGACTAAAAGAAAATTATAGATCCATGCGGGTGGTCTCGAGAGGTCGAGATGACATATTTCAAAAAGAATGTCAAGGGATGTAGAAAGTACCTATTATAATCACAACTAGTCTCAATACTTAGTTACGTATCCAAAGCGTATCTTACTATACTCAACTACCTACATTCGCCTGTAAGATCATGAATTTAGAATCGACAACCATAAACTTATGGACTTCAAATATTTTCAAGAATTTCTAATAATGCCCTCATTTGCTTTTAAAAAATAATACAAAATTGTACCCATTCACTTTACGAGAGGCCCGGCACTCATATAATTTAAAGAATCCGCATTCAATTACATGGATCGAATTTTCTTTGACTGACAATTACCTATAATTTCTTATAGACTGTATACCTTTATGAATGAAATTTCCTCGAGTATATAGCATCCGAGGTAAATTTAAAATTCGTCAAGTAGACAAAAAAAAGAAGAACAAAAACCTTACTGATAACCTCGGTATAAACGTTATCACAATATGAGGAAGTGCAAAATTAATTAAAGGCTTAAGAGCCAAATATACGGATCCTCAAGAACAATAAATTTATATTAAAGATGCACCGTAATCCTCTACGTGTCAAAGAAACTCTAACGCTATTGGCTACTACATCAGACAAACAAACTAAGAAGAATTGAATACTTTATTATCATGAAAGTACATCATATTGTAAAATGTTATATTAAGAAATAATTGTCAACGCTCTCTACGTGGGTCGCATTTCATACACATATATTTATAGTATCGAATATAAAGTTCTTCAAACTCAAGTTTGAGAATTAGAACTTTATTATTTGGCATGACTCTGCTGTATCTATCCCTGGACATTAGTTACTACGCGAAGAATATTTGTAAAATTCACTGACACTATCAAGAGTCAACAAACAGCTTTAATGATTTGAGTGCACTATACGGTTAACTCCTTAATTGACATTCGGGGGCATGCTGTATTACACGCATACACCCCCAATTGATTGTTGGAAAAATGTTATACTACTACGTAGCACACGTGATTCGCCAAGACGTAATCAAAAAGTTATCATACGATTTAACATAGTTGGTTTGGTCAAGCCAAATATTTTACTCCTCCCTGACATACGTGCATAATATATCACAATAATATGCACAAGATATGAATCTTTTGAATGTTTATGATACCTATCGGGGTATAAAACATCTATATACTTGAAAAATATTAAATTGAAATTAGCTTATGAAGTAATTTTCTATTGTAAGTTGTATCAATATTTTTAACATCGGTGGGGGAGAATATACAACTGGAAAATAGACTATCTTCAAAATGAAATATTCCTATATTATATGATCCTCAAAATGAATAAATATGAACTCAAGTTCAAGAGATAACAATTTAACAATCTGGATAATATGAATCCACAAGTTCATTTCAATAAATAAAATTCTCGACCTCAAGATAATAACGAATTATACCAGCTTGTCAACACTAAATTAGAAAGGGTTCAGCGAAGAACTATCATCAGAGATCAAATAGTTCCAATTCATCGGTTATTATGACATTAAAGCATTTGGTCTATAAAATGATCACTCCCTTAAGACGATGAATAAATATTCTCATTTAATAAGCTAAATATATATCAAATATCTAGAAGACATTTATTTACTTTAAATTTATTAATATAATAGATCTCAGTCATCATGACCACGGTGGGTCCCAAAAGGAAAAAATTATCGACAATAAATATCAGAAAGAATGAAGAGCTCTATATCATGAAACAATACGTGGATCTAAAATATGTCTCCTGTTGCATGATGTATATATTTATGAATGACTAAAGAGAAAAGACGCAATCAAGAAAGAAAGAAACTCATTATATAGTGAGAAATTTAGACTTCAAGCCTAATTTAAGACGATACTTAAGCATTATGCCTGGGTACCCAAAGTGGTAAATAAACGACCTAAGATTTGACATATAATATTTGTACCCCGAAATACAAAAAAATGCTTGTGCCGATTATTGATGACCTTTTTAATAGAGGGTATCAAAATTATATATGTTTGGTAGCAATAAAAGATAATCCTCTGATTTTCGTGCATGACTTATAATATAAAGATGCAACGAATACGTGATACATGAAAACACGTAGAAAGATTTTGACGCCTCGGCTATTACATCCGTATTCCCTGGAACTTAACTCGCTTGAGATAGTACGAGAAATATTTGAATAAATTTAAAGAGTCATCGGGAAAGATGGCATGCAAGTTCGAATCGCATTATTAGACATTGATTTGCATTACTCTCCTTATTCAATATCACATGAATAATATGCAAGTTTATCGATAGTAATAAGGTTTAACTTTTGCATGTATATTATGTCTTACGTGGTTATATTATCTTTTGTTTACATATTATGTAGGTATGATATATTTGAATTATTAATAGTAAGTTGATATTTATTATTTCATATTTTTGGCCGATGATTTGATGTATTTATCATTATTGATGATATGAATAATCATGATATTTCACAAGATCCGATGATACTTTATACATACTTTAGAAGAAAGTTCTCAATGACCAAGCATCATCAATAAGTTAGCACAAGAACTCCTATGTAGCCTTCAATCATAAGATAACGTGTCTATAATCGATTTCGAATCAAATACATCAGAAAGGTTTATACAAGCCACCGAGTAATGTAAGTACAAATCCATATCATATTTCGATATTAATAAGTAGTAAATGTTTAATATCAATTAAATAAGCATTCATAAGAATAATTTAATATATTGTATAAGACATAAACTCTTGGCCTCAAGTACCAATTTAATGTATATCCATAAACGATGCATAATCACGCAATATCGACAAACGCCAGAAATAATATCTGATATTCTTACTTGAATAATTTACTTCCCCGATTTATCTCATCAGTGGGAGCAGATATGATCATCGTGAGAGATATGGATATACACTAATGATCTCATCGAGGAAGATACTTATAATACGCATTGTATTATTTTTCTCTCTCTTCACCGAAGTTTTTCCCAATCAGGTTTTTCTCACAAGATTTTAACGACAATTACTTCAAGATATCTAAATAGAAATATAATCTTTTATTTCACTAGGTTTTTGTCCCATAGAGTTTTCCTAGTGACTATTTTTAACCAAAGACGCTATAATATTTAACGATCTTTGCTACTTAACAGTATTTACACATGTAAAGATCGGAAGAAAAAGTTTATGAAAATGACAATTTATGTTTATGACTTAAACATTATTGAACTTCAAGAGCTTCCAAAAGTCATGGAACTTAAGCTTAAAGAAGAAATTTGAGATAAAATACCATTGATAAGTCCCATTGAGTACCCTTTTCAACAATTATAATATCACTGCATATGGAACAATGACCCATTAATGCTAAGAGAAAGTACAAAAATAATTATTTTATAATCAAGTACCATATATATAAGTGTTATTGAAGCAATAATGTATATCGCTAGTTAACTAGACCAGACATATTATTTGTTATTAATCTATTATAAGATAGTACACCTCTTCACTACCACGAAGGCATCGAATGAAGTTAAATGTATAATGAATACGTAGATTGTTCGTATAACATATCTAATTTCTGTGCAATCGTTACGCTAAGAAATAATATTTATATGATCTATATTGAAGATTAAGCATCTATGGTATTTATTTAGTAGACGATGTCATGATGATATATGAAACAAGAACTATATCAATAACACCATCCAAACACCTATAAATCTTTAAATGTACGTAAGAAGTCGCAGTGTGTTTCCGTCGTGGGATAGCCATTCAACATCCATATTAATGGTGATTTATCATACGAAAGTTTTGCCCCGATTTATCTTTACGATAATAATCGTACATCTATCGACGCTTAAAGCGAATTTATTACGTCAGCGAGATAGAACAAAATATATCGATGTTCTTCACCCATGATCTTTAGAAAAACGTAATCGATGTTCAAAGAAATTCGATTGGTGATAATCCAAATGATATTCAGGTCGGGAAATCCATAGTTACGTTTCATTTGTTATGCCCATCGCTGCCAATTATTGTAATAATTCATTTACTGGGGCTTTAAATAACGTTTTATTACATAAACGTAACATTCAACCATAATAATCAGAAGTTACTAGTCGGTTCTTACGATAATACCAGGTTATGTCTTATCGCTAGATCTCACGCATAATCGTTATAATAATAATAATGGTCAAATTTATACTATTATATCCGCTATTATCCGAGCCCGTATGTTTCACACATACAAAGGATGTTAAATTATATTTCCCCATGCATTTAAATTAAACTATATTTGGTAAATCGAGAAATTAATCGGCAATCAATAGAATTCTCAATCTCTAATTTACACTCTACGTATAAAATATTAATCGATTTAACTCAAATTAATTAACTTTAGTTTTATTATTTTCTTAAATAGTTAGTTTGAAGTTGTTAGTAACTCGTTAGTATTATTTTTACTTAACGAAGTTAGTTTTTAAATTAAACGAAATTCTATTTAATTAACTATTCTGGCTGCGCTTTTGTGCTTATTAGAGAAAGTTTTCCATATGTGGGATTTATTAGGTTTTCATCGCATGAAAAAACCTAATCACCACTCTCCATATTTTCGCCCCTCCCTCCATCGAAAGTAAATGATTTCTTCAAGTGTAGAACTCGAAAGTTCTACCTCTTGATTTATTTGTCCAATTCACTACGTGTTCTAAGAGACTAAATATGTGATTCAACCCCTCCCTACAAGCATCAACTTGAGATACTATCAGTAGCTACACAACTGAATTCAAAGGAGGCTTTCCGGTAAAAGAACTTCATTGGGCGATTTATCTCCTCAATAAGTTTCCCCCGCTATTCATATCAGATTATATATTTTAAATTTGACATTTAACAATTAATCCGATCTTGTTAGCGATATTTGAATAAGTTTGTTCAAGCTATATCATTGAAATTTCTTCAATTTTAATTAAGCTCACTTCCTACCTCAATATTCAAAAGCTTATCCGTATATAGACTACGCCGCACTAAAGCGATGTCAACCGATACGGTAACGTAGGGGGAGCTCTATAATGATCGCATCGCTTTCTTAATCAAGCATTTTCGTCTCCCAACCTGCTTTTCCGATAGCGCTTTTAATGGAAGAAATATCAGATGTACGTACATTATCAGACTCTTTTTCCTTCGCTTGATTTTTATCCCCTGCATCGGTTTTACCTAGCAGTTGTTTTTTAACGTAAGCATATTCTCATTGACACATCCAAGCGGGGGATATAAATAATGCTGACGTTTCGACCACCAAGTTATCTTATCTAGCAACAAATGAGGTAGATTGATTAGCAACATATTAGACTACTACACCCACCATACGATTTTATCTCAGTTCTATAACAAAAGACTCATCAGGACAGATATAATACAACAACATAAACAATAAAATCTATTATCCTCCTATTATCTTATTCTCTCGGTCTTTTATTTGTTCTTAGTTATATTTATAACATATTTACTTTATATATAGTATAGATACTTTTCCATTTCTTATATTAACTCAATGATTTTAGAATTGTATAATTGCATAATATATAATATAATAAGGAGCACGATAAAAGAGTGTCTAAAGTCAAATTACCATAACGACAATACAATCACTTCAAATTTAGTTGTTTCTAGCCTAGTGACATCCATTCCAAGCCTCCAACCAAGAGGTCCTAGGTTCGAGTTAACAAAGAATCACAAATTTGTAATACTCTCATAAGTTATAATACTCTTGTATTTGAAATAATATCATCGCTAAGTATTAAAAAAACAAAGAAGTAAATTATACTCGGTATTGTGAAACACATGAAGTACTACGGAGTATTAAATATCAGTTTATTTTGTTGTTGGAATTCTTTTGCTTTACTAAGTTCGAACATGACACGCAAAACATGTATGTGATGCGAAATAGTCAAATTGGTGCGAGTTATATATCTAAATAAAAATGTACATTACTTTTTACAGTTTCAAACTAAACATATATCCGTGGCCTAATAGCCTTGGGCATCGAAATCCAGCAGGCCTCGTGCTCGATTCCCCCGGATGTAAGAAAGATATTATACATACTTCCTCGCTGGCCCACCCACTATGTGATTTTCAGCGCCACAGCCTTTATTGCAATATCCAAGTGCCGAAATCCGCTGCTCACGCAGAAAGAACGGCCGTGTATAGAAAACAAGTGTTCTGCTTGTTCTAAGGCTAAATTCTCCCATTTGTTTAACTTCCTGGCAAAGGTGTATATTATACATATTTCCTCGCTGCCCACTCCACTATGTAGATTTTCGCGCCTTCTCAAATAGCCTTTACGCCACTTGCGACAATATCCGTACAAGACGCTTGCCTTCCATGAATGACTCTGTGGTAAGAGAAAACAATATTTTTGGAGCCTTGCGCCCCATTTGATTACCTAAATTAACGTAATTAATCGCCCAAGACGATATAATTTATAACTCCATCTGCAGTAAAAAAAAAACTAAACATTTAATAATTGACAGTAATGTACATTGTATTTGGTAAGACGCTTCACCTCAAAGGAAGGACCAAGGGGTTCGAGACATCACATGTTAAATGGAGAACCAATATACATCAATTGATCCTTTCTAAACGAGAATACAAAAAATATTGAATTGTCTTGAATTTTTTAAAATATGAAATTCTTTTGTAATTAAATGTTTCAATGATATCTTGAGCTATGATTTATAAGAACGTATTTCACGACAATAGGGAATTGTAATTTACATATTGTCAAAAAATAGTTAAAGAATAAAGCGAGTTTTATTATAAAAAATACTAATATTACCTCCTTGTTAGTTTTAATAATGAAATGCAATTAGTTAAAGTAAGGTAAGTGTTTAATCAAGAGAGTATCAAGACCCTAGCTTGGTAAAAGTGGGCAGCCCTTTCAGCCTTGAAAAAGAAGCTTTACTAAATAACACTTTAATATCTCAACTCGTGTCCAATACATATACTGTCCACACATCCACACATCTGTGATCCTTTAACTCCAATCATTCACATATCACCCCTCAATACTTTTCCTGCTTTTTTCCATCCCCATGCACGCACGCAAAGTTAAAGAAAAGCCAACAATCATCACTTCTAAAAGCCCCCTCTTTTCCAAACCCCTTCAACAATAAGATAGCCAAATTCATATACAATCACTCACAACATTTTCATCATCATCACAAGTAAAAATAAACACAAAGAGCGAGTTTTATTATACACAACTCTCTTTCTCTTTATTGTTCCTTTAGAGAAATGAAAGTGCCCTTTACTTCAAACCAAAGCAATCATCAAAATATTGTTGACACAAAGCCAATCATCAATTCAAACAACTCCACCATTTTGAGCTACGAGCCCAAATCGGTTCTTGAAAACCGAGGCAGCCCACGTATAGCTACTGTTCAAAAGCCGGCTCATAAAACCGATATTGTTCCGGTCTCCGACGAGCCGGTTCAGGTGGATGATCATGTTCTTAACCAGTTTGAAGATTGGGATTCTTTCATGAAGGAATTAGGTTTACAAGAAGATAGCAATCACAACAATATTACTGAGTCCAAACCCTTAACTAATCAACAAACTCAGTTTCAATACATTTTTCCACCTACCCTGCCCGAGTTACCACTAGTGAATTCATTTGAGTCCACCCAACTTGCTCCTTCTGATATTTCTCAATTCCCGCATATAATCCAAAACAATATCATCAACCCTTTTGACATCCCTAATGATGTTCAACGTATGAATCTTAATAATCTAGGGTTTGATTATGTAGACGAGTTAATTCGCTTTGCCGAGTGCTTCGAGACTAACTCGGTCCAACAAGGACACGTGGTATTAGCACGGCTCAATCAGAGGCTTGCTGGTCCAACCGGGAAGCCTCTCCAGAGAGCTTGCTTCTACTTCAAGGAAGCTCTCCAAACCCTACTCACTGGGTCAACTCGTTTGACTCAACCATCAATCTCTTCTACCCTAATCCAAACAATAAATGCAAAAAAATATTTTTCCAACATCTCCCCTATCCCTATGTTCTCAGGCTTCACGGCTAACCAAGCCGTGCTTGAAGCTGTGGACGACGGCTCAACGATGATTCATGTTATTGATTTTGATATATGTTTAGGAGGGATTTGGGCATCTTTCTTGAAAGAGTTAGCCGATAAAGCCGATTCGAGGAAAACCCAACCTCCATATTTAAGAATAACGGCTTTAGTCCCTGATGAATATGGCATTGAGTCGAAGCTAATTGCGGAAAATCTTACTCAATTTGCGGCTGAGTTGAATATAGGGTTTGATATTGACTTTGTATTGCTTCGTACATTTGAGTATTTGTCTTTTAAGTCCATTGAGTTCATGGAGGGGGAGAAAGTTGTTGTAATGTTATCGAATTCGATTTTTCGACGTGTCGGTGGGGGATTCGTTAATGATCTTAGAAGGGTTTCACCTCATGTGGTGGTGCATGTGGACAATGAAGGGTTGATGGGGTTCAATACGACGTCGTTTCGTCAAGCTGTGATTGATGGGCTTGAGTTTTATTCCACTCTCTTGGAGTCTTTGGAAGCATCAAATGTGAGTGCAAGTGGAGATGGGCATGATTGGATGAGGAAAATAGAAACTTTTGTGATGTTTCCAAAGATCTTGGAGGGGATGGAGGCGGCCGGGCAGCGGAATTTGCCGTGGAGGGAGGCGTTTGTGGCAGCGGGATTCAGGCCGGTGGAGTTGAGCCAGTTTGCTGACTTTCAGGCTGAGTGTATATTGAGAAGGATTCAAGTTAGAGGGTTCCATGTGATGAAGAGAAATGGTGAGATGAGGCTTTGTTGGCATGGGAGGGCCCTAGTTGCCACGTCAGCTTGGAGGATTTGATTTTGACTCGAACAAAGAATTGAAATTAAATAAATAATCTTAAATGATGGGAAATTGTATCTTCCCCTTCTAAGTATAGGTGTGGACTTAATTATTGTTGTATTCAGTTTAGGTTTTAATTAGCAGCGGAATGTAATGATTCTGATAGTCTATCTATGTATTCTCATATTTCTGACTCAGTTTACAATTTTATGTTTGCGGTTGGTTTTTTAATTGGAAAATGGAGGGGAACTATATATGGTATAGCAGTTGTTTAATTTGTACGTATAAGTGTATCTTTGTAACAAGATAAAAAATGGCATGGTAATCATTCATCGTATGTATGTATATCGAATATAATTTGTTGTTTTATCAAAAATAACTTAAATCATAAAATATCACACGTTTTTATTCATATAATTACATTATCAAAAGAATAAGGAAATCGAGATTCAAGAGCTTAAAAAAGAATAGTACATTTCAAATATAACGCGTTTGATTGATAATGTGCATGTTATAAGTCTAGTAAAATCCTAATACATGCAGAGTGATATATCTGAAATGGCACTACAAAAACAGATCAGACTACTGATTGCAAAACATACCTTGTAAAAAACAGAGTATTTCTTGGTTTTCACTCTCCCCAATTCAAAATGGTACTACAAGCTTGCACTACTGATTGCTATGAATTGAGGTAATTATTGTACTGCGTATTATATTTTGGCATAGTGATGATTTGATGAAACTAAGTAAAAATTGTAATCAGACATTACATATGGAACCCTGGTGATCACTATAAGTGAGATTTCATTATGGATTAGCTCAAACATATTGAAGTTGTTAGTTAGTTTCTTAGTTTGTAGCATTGTATCTTATCACATAGCATTAGCAAAGCAATCGGTTGTAACTTTAAATGTTTGAATTTGAATTCATGTAAATCCATTGTAATTGAAGTGATTATAAATACAAGGTTTCACTAGATGAGAACTACTTTTCATCAAATTCTACATGGTATCTTCGGCTTTGGTTTAACATCCAACCAAGCTTCCGCTCTTCTTCTCTTGCTTTCTATATAATGTCTCTCCCTGTCAATGGTGATACTAACACTAATGACACGTCTGGTACTACAAGCACCAATCCTCCTACCCCAAATACTGGTGATGCTCCTCATTATCCAGCACTAAATCTGCCTCCTAAAAGCCCCTAAATCGACCAATGTCAAAAACCATATGAATGTTGAGTGTACATATCTTAACTACCCCAATTGGAAGTGCATGGTGATTATTTTTCTGCGTGGTCAAAAGGTCTTAGGCATTGTCGATGGTTCTATGCCATGTCCTACTCCAAATCATACTCAATTTGATCTTTGGACTCAATGTAATGACATAGCTCTCAGTTGGATTCATGCTAGTCTCTCAGTTCTTGTGAATGAGACTCTTGAATTTTGATTGTCAAACTACATTTGAAGCTTGGACAATTCTTAGCCAACTGTTCAGGACAATGCATCAGCTACTCAAATGCATTTTAGGCAAAAGTTCCAGCATTTTCAAAAAGAAGATCTGTCCATAGATGAATATCTGCAACAATTGTATTTTCGGTACACAAATCTCAAAGCTGTTGGTGAATAGGTTAAAGAAAGTGATCATGTTGCTCAGGCATTGCTTGGCCTTCCACAACCCTATGACCCTTTCATCACTGCTATGAATACTCAATTAGTCATGCCTTCATTTGCTACTATTAAGACCCTTGTTATTAACTAAAGAGAATAGTGGTTACTAAGTGATAAAGAATGATAGAAAGAATGTGAAATTATATCGAATAAACTCATGAAATATATGTAAGAAATCCACCCATATTTATGTGACAAATATCAAATACTTACGTAATAATAAGAATCTTGGTACTCAAGTTATTACTAAAAGTAATACGGTAATAATAATAATTAATACTAATAATATCTTATCTAACACTACCCCTCAAGTTGGCGATGCAAATTATGTAATGCCCAACTCTGGCAAAGCAAGATACTCAAACCGTTGTCGCCCTGCCTGCGCGGGGTTTAGCAAAGACCGAGTCGATGATTATGTCTACGGGAACGCAGCCTCGGTTTTGCCCCTCAAAGCACCGATTCAAATAATATCCAGCAAACTTCCGCTGACAGAGAAAAATACCTTCAGAGCTTCGTGCTACTTCGATACCCAAAAAATATCTCAACTTACCCAAATCCTTCATTTTCTCAAATGTTGCCTGTGATATCATTAAGACGGGGTTGTTTCGAATTATTGCCCGAAATAATTAAATCGCCCACATATGTACCAAAACATCTAACCGACTCCCCTGCTTACGCAAGTAAACAGGGAATAATTTGAGTAAGCATCGCACAAACCATATTTGCAATGTCAGCTAATTTAGCAAACCAGAACGCCGGAGCTTCGCTTCAAAGACATTAAACTAAACCTAATACTTTGGACGCTATTCTACCAGCCTATACTCTAACACCTCCCTCAAAATCATGGTAATTTGATAGAATTTCCTTTCATGAGTTCAAGTAACAATAATAATGATAACAATAATAGAAAAAAAACATTGGCGAAATACGCCGTCAGCATTCTCATCAACTAAATTTAAATATGTCAATCCATAGAAAAACCAAACACCAAACATTGGGCGGTACGAGACTCGCCGAAAGTTAAGAATCCTCAATAGTCATGAACGCCGTATTCTTTCGAACTCACGATTCTCAAATACGTGGAACGCCTTTCTTTCTGAACTGGGCTTTCAACACAAGGGAACGCCTTTTTTTTTTAACCCTAATTTCAGTCGAATGAGGAACACCTTTCTTTTCGGACCTCATCAAAAATTGTAATAATATCGCGAAAAACCAAATCACTTTTGCATTTAATGTCATCGATAAGAAACGCCGAATTTAACTTCCGCAGATATCGATTGTTTCAACGCTCTTCTCCCCAGTTGGAGTGGCAAACCCATACAAATAATCAACAACCGGAATACTAGTCCGCGATCGGTGACTAACATGTGCCAGACGGGGATTTCAACATGTATTAATTCTCCTCCCTCATACAATATATTCTACTATAATACCAATTTCTCCATCATCCAACACGGCATACATATCACGTAAGAAAGAACACTTTCGATCTACCTCAACTAATCCATCTTTCTTTAGAAACAAAAGAACATGAGCCCGTAAGTATCTTTCATTACTTTTAACCTCTAACTAGGTTAACAACAAGAAAATAGCACTGTGCCCCAAAAAATAACACAACCAATAAATAGACACGCTTCTCTCGGGTCAAACATAAAAGCATATAATAGCTTTGTTTGATACTCATAGCTCGGCTACCATATATTATAACTAATCATTACCAAATTCCATAACAAGCCTATGCCCAAATCTAATACCACATCGTATATGCCAAACTTCATTAGAACTATATAACCGATAAAATAGTATGTCTCAAGGGCAGAACAAATAATAATAAATAAACGAAATTCCGTCGGGTGAGCATCATAGTTGTAAATAGTGTGCTGCAACTGGCCGCGATAAATAAATTGTGATGACAGCAAACCTTAAACGTAAACAACGAAAACAAGATTTTATCCTGCAAAGATTAAGACAAAAACTCACCGCAATGGGAAAATCTCAGTGATCTTACGCCTCCTCGATACTACGATAGCACGATAGAAAGAATGTAAATTATATTGAATAAACTCATGAAATATACGGGCAACTACCTTCCATTTATAGTACAATATCAAATACTTATGGTAATAATAGTAACTTCGTTATTACTAAAAACTAATATGGTAATAATAATAATTAATACTTAATAATATCTTATTCAACAATAAGACCCCAAATTTCTAATTTTGTAACGCTCTTATATTCTTCTACCTCCAACAACACTGCTCTTGGTTCATTCAGAGGAAATTCTTCCAACAACAACAACATACCAAAGGCGCATTTTCTCTACATAAATCTTCTCAAATCGGAACTTACAGGTCAAAGATTCAATATGTTTCATAATGATCTGCATGTCACCGGGTATTCTTGGCTCCTCTCCATCTATGCCACCTCCAATGAAAGCCTCATCCAAGTGTCAAATATGTGGCCTCTATAATCATGAAGCTCTTGATTAAATGCATAAAGCTGAACTATGCGTGACGCCTCAAAAAAATTGCACAAGTCTCTCATACTACGCATTACTGGCTGAAGTCTTCAAGCACAATTCGGGTATCCCCGATAAATGAGCTCCTGTTACTAAGGTGTGACATTTCTCTCCTTCACCTTAACCCTTTATATCGTGGTACTACTAAGTCATGATTGTAGCCCAGGTATTACTTCCCATCACACATCAAGTAATCGATCTCTCTTTATTCCTCTCACTTATCTAATATTTTCTGTCTGCTTCTTACTAAAAAAACTTAATTTCAAATTTAAGTTATGTTTAGAAAACAATTGATTTGTTCAATTCTCACACCGATTTTTCTCTGTGAAGGGATCATCTAACAATGACAACTCTACTCCAATCTAGTAACCGACTCTATCCAATAAAATCTACCGCAGTTTTGCTCTCAAACTATTTCCCTTCACCATCCCATCACTTACGGCATCAAAGGTCATGCATCCTCAGTTCGGTTTTGCATGCATTAGTTAAAGAATAAAGCTATTATATGTAACTCTAGTCCCGATTTTCATTGTAATATTTGTCACCTGGTGAAGCAATGTAAACACTTCTTTTCTTTCTTCAAAGAAATTATTCCACTATTACTACACCTTTTCAATTAATTTTCTCCGACTCATTACGCAAAATGTTAAGAGACTCCTTTAAGTACTTTGAGCAATTTCACACAATGATCACTAATGTATTTCAAGCCAAAATCAAAATATTTTTTAGGCAAGGACGGTTGAGGGAATTTATAAATTAGAGCCTTATCTAACTAAACACGGCATCCCTTTTCTCAGATATATTCTTTGTCCAACAACTCCACAATAAAAAATAGAGTTGCCTTTCTAAAAGAAAACATAGACATGTCAGAAAAGCTAAAATTATTACTCTTTCAATCACAATTTCCACATGTATTTTAGGTCAAGATCAAGACTATGTCAGACTCTTACTGCATAAATTCACTGATCCTGGGCTTAGATGCCTTATCGATAGTTTCAAGATAACTCAACTTATCGAAATTTTAGCACCTGGACTTATGAATTCCTTAAAGATTCGAAATTTGGCATCCCTTGATCTTTTACGGGTATAAACTCATACACAATCTAATTCTCGTGTAGTTGCGTTATTCTCTATCATTAGTAAGTATGTCTTCATATACTAAAACATGTATGCAGTAGTCCCACTCGACCTTCTTGTCTATACAAAAATACTAGTTTCCATTAATGAATTCAAATGATTAGAACTGCTCATTAACTTATATATATGTCAACTATCAGTATCCGGATAATTTGAAAATTTTTATGACTAATAAGAATTTCTAGTAATCAGACAACTCGCTACTTAAAAAAAAAATTTAATTTTTTCGTCGCGCGGACCTGAACGGTATAAATAATTTCTACGATAATATTATTTCGTAGAAATTTTTAGCCGAATTACATTTTATAATTTAGTAGTTTTTGCTATGGAAAATTTTATCTTTGGAATCGGGTTCGCTGAGATTTAAGTACGATAAAAGTCGAGTAAATTAACCGAAACCTAACGACTCGCCGAGTTTTAAATATCTATCCATACTTATTCAACACATCAGCGCAAATCTCATCTTCTTCCTCTTCTTTCTTATCGCCGATTCACACCCCTCCCCTTGAAATTTTTCTTCCATTTCTCTCTTCGATTGTTGCCAAACTCAAGATCGCTTTAATATCTTTCTCTCATCATTCTCTTCGAAGTTATGTAAGAAATTCTCAACTCTCAGATATTTTCGGTTTCGGCACGGTTGACTTTTTAGTTGACTTTTTCCATAATTCAATTTTATGATGAATCTTAGTTGGTTAGCGGTCTCCGTGGATTTATATAAGGGATTAATTCAACATTTCGGTGTCGCTGGCGACGCATGGCCGGGTCGACTTTTAGGTTTTCGGTTGACTTTTTGGGTTGATATTTTTCTAAGACTTTAAATTTTAGGAGGTTGACCTTATTATAGTTATCGCGGATATTAAATTGGTGATTTAAAATCGATGAAAAGCGGAATAACGTCAAAAGCGTAATTCCAAAGCTCGAAATAATCGATATTTTAGAGCATAGCGTTGTTATCAGTGGACCCGTTGATTAACAAGAATGACTTATAAGTTGATTTATAATGATAAAGTGATAAGTATGGAATTTTAGCGGGGATCGGGATTGTCAAAGGTCCTCACTGATTACAATTCGAGAAGTTTACCTGGCCATGTTAGACCGTTTAGAAATCGCTCCGATTAGGGAGTTGGTAATGCTTTATTCTAGAACGTAATTTTGGTATTAGTTCCCCGAGTATACTTTCTAGGTGTCAGGCCTTGACCAAGGCACGCTCATGACGTTTTCCCGAGAACTTTTAAGTATAGCAAGAGAAAGGAAAGACTTAACTCATCAAAGGGATATGTTCTTTCCGAAAGTTATGCAGTTTCACACATGCGGAGAATATCAGATGTGTTATTCCCTAATGTCATAGCAGGTGTATCAGGTGAGAAATTTCGTGATATGTTATTCTCTTGAAATCATACTTGTTTCACGTATATTACATATATGATAAGATTATGTGGCATCGAAGACTAAGACGAGGCAAGTAGTAGTCAAGTTCTCGACTTACGTGTTTTCCGCTCGGCTCAGAGGCATTTCAGATTGATTGGCCTTTGTAGGCATTTTTGTGATTAGATTACCTGACCGGCGATTATGATTGAATCAGGATCGAGACATTTTATCTGCTTGCATTACTATTGTCGGGTGTCGAGTGCATTGGTTGTCATGAGGACAATGGGTTGTGAAAGCTATACTTGTCTTCGAGGCGACTCGAGTAATAGGATATGACCCTGCACTGGGATGACATGGGTTAGGCGGCCTCAAGAAGCGTTGTTTATCAAATGCCTTTATACGCCGGTATAAGAGCGTTGTTTATCGCCTTTATACGCCGAGAGCAAGAGTTGCCAGGTATCGCCTTATACATCGGTATAAGAAGGCTTATATTTTATACGCCGGTATAAAGAGCGTTGTTTATCGCCTTTATACTTCGCATAAAGAGCGTTGGTTATTTCTTTGTACTCTCGCAAGAAAGCATCGGTATCGACCTGCCAGCTTATGCGCATCAGGATTAGAACTGACGGTATCTAGTCATTTGTGTTGATCAATTTACTGTGAGTATAGTTTTGTCGGGTCTATGTGACCGTAATTTCGCGGCTCGGGTGTGATTTTATTCAAAGTGAGTCAGATTCATTATCGAGACCCTATATCATGTTACGCCACGCGATGTACGAGGATTTTCTTTGTAAGTATAAATATGGACCTACTCAGTAGTCCCGGTTATATATCTATATATGTACGCGCATTTGACTCCTATGTTAATTTGCCGTGTCGTGGGCGCATGGTTTGCTTCACCCCCCGGTGTTAAGTTTCACTAAGCTTCAAGGGCTTACACCCCTCGCTGGGGCTTACATTTCATTTGTGCCAAAGTTGACAAACGGCTAGCTGGTTCGTGAGGCTGCTGCTGAAGAGTTTGTTCCGAGTGGCTAGCGAGCAATTTGTGGCAGACCCTCACACCGATTTTGCGTTGTCAAATGTTTTTGATTGTTGTACTTTTATTTTCAAACTTTAGCCTCACGGGCAGCTTGTCATTTTGTATTCCAGTACAAGCATTTACTCTCTTTGTAGCCTCGCCGCATTACTATTTATTTGGGGATATGTCAGATATATATGGAGCTGTTGGTTGGGACATCACCCGATGGATTGTAAATTTAAACTGTGATTATTTTGGAAATATTATATGTAATTCCATTTTTGAAGGAAATCTAGTAGTTTTTAAACTCGAAGTCGCCCATCGGTTTCGGGGCGATTCTCGGGTGTTCCGGATTATAATGACTCTCACTCGGCATGCCGACCCTAGCGGGTCGCTATAAGTACAAAGAATCACCTTGACTTGGATAAATTATATTTATCACGACTACCGTAAACGTGACATTTCCATTTAATTAATCATTCAGGTTATGATAGTTATTTATTCCTTTGATAAACTAGTTATCTCTGAGTAAATATGTTAATATCAAAATCAATATTTGGAAGAGTCAAACTATCTCAAGATCATGCAAATCATAAATCATCATCATTGTTGTTCATGATTATATCCTTAAAAGCATCACCTTTGTTAGGGATTACCATCAGAGTAAATGTAAATAAGTTCAAGTCTTATATTTTGTCAACTGCTTGACTTCATCACATCTAACGCGAGGTTCTTGATGTTGATCAAGCTGACCATACATTCAAAGTTGATTTCGAGCTAACCTCAGAGAATATGTAATCATATATTGCTTTTGCATTTAATCTAGTTAATTTAGTAACGCATTTTAATAATTCAAGAATATTAAATATTTTCTTCTTAAGCCAACCCTCATTCATTTGAACTATTCAATGTACTTATTGTATTTCTAAAATACAATAGTAAATTAGTGAACATATACAGAGAGTAATAATGTAAAGAGTGCTTTTTATTTATTTATTGATCTCATAAATCTTATTTATGACTCTAATAAATAGTTTATTCTAAATATTTAATTTTAATTAATGATTGCCCCATCATGAATTCTAAGTCTTATTCACATTCGATCATATATTCTAAATATATGATTCCAAAGATTCCATCTTTATGATCTTTCATTTGTGTGATTATACTTTTATAATTCATATTGCCTTAGGAGATTAGATTTTAAGTCAACTTACTTCAATTTACAGCATACACGTTATGATATTTATGTTACCTGTCTCAACATAACGGGAGAGATTTGTAATTTTCTACATGTAGATTAATAGCCAGTCAATCGACTTGAATTAATCTTTTAAACATAAAATTTATTTATGTTCAAAACATAAATAATAGCAAAGACTCCTAATCTATGAGGAAGCCAAATTAAACAATATGTTAAAAATATTTGTCTAAGCTAAACGATAAAATTGGGTCTTCCTCGTCGGATGCTTAACGCATTCCTTATCCAGTCCACTCCATCTCAGTGATCTTCTATTCCGGCCCCAAGCACATTTGAAAATACGAGTATTACATAGAATGTCAATAAAGTTATCATTTTATCGTAAAAGTGAAGTATCACAATTCATAAATACGACGGCAATTCTCAAGCCGATTCTGCGATCAATCACGCCTCTCGCCACCGGAAAGGTCCCATCGCGCATTCCGGCGACCATCTTTGTCATTTGTTCCTGCTTCCCTGCTCAAGCCCTAGCAATTGTAACCAAACCGCCGGACGGCACGCTTAGAAAATCTCTCTTTATCCTGTAGATCATCTCAAATCAAAGCCAAAGCTTCCTTCAAGCTTATCCATTGTACCACAATTTAAATTAGATACCTTGCTGTGGTAAGCAATCATGAGTGATGTTTAAGCTCACTCGAGATATCGATTCCGTAGTCTCTAATAATCAATCAATCTCATTATCTTCTAACATGATTCTCTCCAACCCTTCACGCTGATCGTATGCATAACATTTCGCTTCTTAATATTTTTAACATTATCACGACGGTAGTCTCGACGAGCATAAACTTTATTATGATTTGTCAACCCTCATTCTTAACTTTCGAGATGATGCTTTATAGTGACAACATAAGGCATTTGAATTTTGGAACGCATCAAGTGCTTATACCTGATCAAGTCACGCCTCCAAACATATCCGAATCCTCGGAGTACTGGGGCCCATTACATTACATATTCAATGTGCGCCAAGAAAACGAGCACTAAGTCATTTAGTATATAATCCTTTCAAAGTCAAAGACCGAAAAGCACTCATAAGGAAAGCATCATAATGCATCACAATAGAAAATACATAAGTGAACAACTTAATCTATCTCATTATAAAATATTCTATAATCATATAATAGAATAACTTGTTTCAGTATTTACAATCCTACTAAACACACAAAGTATACCAAGAACTCATATATAACATATAACCGATCAAGATCACACATTCTCGACTTAAGCCTGCCATGTACAATCACAAAATTATGACCATCATAACTCTCATGCTAATACTAATAGTTCAGCCTTTTAGACTATATTAGTAACCTTCTTATGTCAACTGATCCACGCTCCTGACATTGAAAACTGCTGCACTGGGCCACTAAATGCACCATAATGAAAAATGTTCTCGAGTTCTTGAACAAAAAGTTTGTACTCATTCCATTGACGGCATCTCAGACGCGATGACGGCTCGGCCAGATTAAGAAGTTCGCACACATACACCTAACCTAACTTTATATTTTGGTATGACATTAACTTTTTATTTATTAGGTGGGATTTGTTATATTTTATTAACTCTTACGATTATGTCTAGCATGTCAATCAAACAAGAAAAATATATACTCATGAATCATCAGAAAAATATTACACATTACTGGAAATCATGATATAAATATCAGAGAATAATATTTCTAAACTTTACTTCAGTTTCATAAATCATTTTCCTGTTGACCTATCCTCTAAGGTGGATCAATATCTAATAATTAATTATAACTAACTATGATTAATTATTCCAAGTTTTAATAGATTTCTATAAATCCAAAATTGGTACACCTTAGGTAGATTAATGTCTCTAGGTCATATTATCTATATAACATAATATTATATCATAAAGTCCATGATATCCATCAAATATAACGTATTGTATCATGCATGATAAATAATCAATATTACATTTAACATACATAGCATTTGGATTAAATAACAAGTGTCCACATATCAGTATGTCAAGAATAATCATCAAATGTAATAAATTATTTAATTTGTCTAAGTGTAAAAATCACTAGTAATCTAAGTCTAGTGTTTATTTGATATTTTATATTAATGAGGTGTTTATTAATATCTGATATTAACAAATGTAAAATTAATATCTTATATTAAAAGGTGTTATATTAATACTTAATATCAAATATATCATTAATATCTAATATTAATAGCAATACGTAACTGGAACGAAGTAATACTGAG
>JADFUC010001167.1:0-30487 GCA_019722365.1 Lithospermum erythrorhizon
ATCGGTATTGCTTCGTTCAGTTGCATTGCTAGGATCTTCTCCTCGCTGCTTATGAGGTTGCTTGAGACCCCCACTAGCCTTGAAAGCAAAGAAAAGATTTCTCTTTCATTTTAAATCTTTGTTGCTTATTAAGATCCTAAAGTTGATTATTAAGCTTTAAATGCTTTCCTACAGAATTTGAGGTATGAAGTTAGAGTTTAAAGATTTGATTTAAATGTTTGACTTTTGTTGACTTTGGTATAAATTAAATTTGAAGAACCTTGTTTAAAGTTTGTTATGGGTAGTATGATGTATATAAGTGATTAATTCATAGAAGGAATTAAGATGTTTTTTTGAGGATTTTAGTGATAGGTGGACTTTTTAAGGTTAGTTGAATTTTATTGTTGATTTTTTGTAAGACTTTTAAATAATGTAGGGGTTAATTTGGGACCTTATTGGTGTGTAAGGTTAAAATTGTGATTTATAATTGATTAAAGGGGTAGTTTGAGAAAGTGTGATTTGTAAGTTGAATTTCTGAACTGAAAAGTTTTGGAGTATATATTTGGTAATTATGGACTTGAGGGTTAAATAGGATGAAGCTTTATGGGTTGATATGAAATGTTAAAAGTGATAAAGGGTGGAATTCTAGCGGGGGGGGACCGATTGGGTTGTGTCAGAAGCCCGAGGGTTGTTATTTAGTTGTTTTATCCGTCGTTTTAGGCCAGTTTAGCAATCGTTCATTTAAGGATTGGTAATTATCTTTTTAGAGCATAAGTATAGTAGTAGGTTTTTGATTATACTTTCTGGGTGTTTTTGTTGGCGTTGATATTGGAAAGGCGATTCACCGAGTGATTTGTATGTTTCTTGAAAGGTTTTTGTGGTAGGCCCAAGCGAGAGGTAGTACTGCTTATCTCGGGTGCTAGTTTCACGTGCACCCACTTTAAATTGTGTGAAGCGTGTCATTTTGTATGATTATGTGTCGTTCGTTTGTGGCAGAGACATGATATGATTATGTGAATGTGATACGTAGAAGATTTGGCGAGGTAAATGGCCAAGCGAACTCCCGACTTCGTTTCTTGTGATTTATGGCACTTGTCGGCATTTTAGATTTACGTAGGCCTTGTCGGCGCTTTTGTATTCTAATGGCACTTGTTAGGCGGATTACGATCGATTTATGATTGTGAGATGTTTTAATTTGTGTCTTTTGATATGTGTGCTGGGAGTAAGAGTAAATTTGGTTGTTGGGAGGTGTTGGTTGAATTATGCGTGACTTTTGGGGTGACTTGAGTATTAGGATATGACCACATAGTTGGGAGACTGATTAGGGGTTAGGTGACTCTTTCCTTCCTTAGGGGATATGTGGCCCATTATTGGCCTTATACTACGGTATAAGAGCGGTATGACTCTTATGATCACTTTGTTGGTAATGCGTTGTCGGTGTGGCCTTATGCTGCGGTATAAGTGCGGTTTGGCCTTATCTTGGTATAAAAGGCGGTTTGAGTCTTTATGATCCAACTTTTGGTGTGAATTGTATCGGTGTGGCCCTTATACTCTTGATGCATAAGTCACTTGGGGTTTGGCTTATACGATTTATAAGGCCGGTGTTTATTAGCGATTGGTCCGTTCTCTGGTAGGCAGGATTAAGCGTATGCGCATTAGAGGTTGGTATACTTGTGGAGATATGAGAGATAGGAGGTTTGATGACTAGAGTTATAGTCGTTGTTGAGTCTCTATGATTTCATTCTGGGTGATTGTGTGCCTTATTGAGACTTTCTATTATATCTTAACATGTTATGCCTGAGACCTTCTTTGGAATCTTATTGTATGACCTTATTAGGTAGTCCTGGATGTATACGTATTTATTCATATTTGACTATTATAATTATTAGTATCTGGATTTCCGTATGGTTTAAGTTAAGCGTATGTTAAGTTTTTCGGCTGAGCCGCGGCTTACGCTTTAAAGCTTTGAGGCGGCATTTCGTTGTGGCAAGGTTGGGCGGGCGGTTAGTCGAGGGAGCTGTTTGAGGTTTGTTCAGAGGTGGCTAGGTGGCGTCGAGATTGGTGAGGGACCTCGCGGTCTCGTTTGCGGTGTTGAACCATTTTTTTATTGTTGTATTTCATTTTTAGGACTTTAGGCTTGTCGACAATTATTTACAGCCAGTCGAGGGATGCGTACTTCTACGCTCAGTTATGTGCCCTGCGGCATTATTGTTTTTTAGATATGTTGTATATAGATATGAAGTTGGTTGGTTAGATATCGCGATGGATTGTAAATTTTAAAAGCTGTTTTGGGAATTTTTATTTGTAATCAAAATTTTTGGATGAAGCAGTAGTTCTTTAAAATGAGTATAGATCCGTGGTAATAGTGACTAGTGTTCGGGGATTATAATGATTAAGCCGTCTGACTTGCATATGATTCTACCGTGGAGTCAAAGTGTATAGCTCTTTTGTAATGCTTGGCGTAAGAAGAAGCGAGAATAGTAAAGAGAATTCCTATGTGAATATGAGTTGTGGCCTTGTGGAAGTGATAATACATTTCTTTCTGATGTCATAGTAGTGTTGCGTTGTCACCGGCTTATAGTGATGTCTATAATGGAAAGTCTAGACATATAAACGCCAGAACATACTTATGTGAAGATGATAACAAATGGTGATCCACTTAACTTTTTGTAAAGTCGGATAAATCTTAGCGAGACCCTCTAATGATGCACTCTCAGAAAGAGCTAGTGAAAAGAACATATGGCATGGGTCAAGAATAGATTGGCAGGTGATGGAAACACAGTGCTTGTCTAAAAATTGATTACAGCGAAATTTAATGGGTAATAGCAAGTCACTAGTTATGTGCCTATAGCGTAATTGCACCCATTAATTTTAAAGCTTGACAATTCACGTTGTAAAGAAGATACTTCGTTCTAAGGAAATGCTATAGCACATGATTACTTTACTATTAGTCTTCAAAATTGGGTGTGAAAATTTCTCAGAGATATAGAGACCGATGAGCTTGATTTAATAAAGGTTCTTGTGTTTCTCTTGGAAGTCGAACTTCGAGGGAAACACTCTGAGCTTCAATCTTTACTAATTCTAAGAGAAAGAGATGTTTAAAGTGAACAACGATTCTTTCGGAATTCTTAAGAAGGACCGTGCTTGTTTCCATTCTTAGCAAGGAAAACTTGGCATTACGTAAGAGAATCACGATTTCGTAGCTGCTTAATCATGGAAGCAGTGTGAGGAATCGGAAGGAATGTAAGCCAACGTGAGTGGCTTGAGATGATCTTAAACAAAAGAAGAATGTGTTCTTGAACAATGTGTGGAATAAAGGTCTTGGAAAAGGAGTAGTGGACTTGAAGTTCATCTTTGGAAAGAAGTGGTCTCTATTGTTATATTTTGTTGTATACATTATCTTAGGAACAATTTAATTTAGATAAATGTGCTTTCTAAGATTGTTTGTAAGGAAGTTAGGATATTCGAGGCTTCAATATGTGTTAATAGATTAAATGTTATTTATTGGGTATCTTTATCGTTATGGCAGTATGATTAGGATTTGTTAATCAGGTTGTTTGAATTTATGTTTCAGCTTATGATCATATAAAATGTCATGGCTGATGGATGATAAATATAGAAATTTTGTGTTAAAATAAAATGTCACAAAAAGCCATATCTGAAAGTTGAAAAACGCATAACTTTTGAATAGGATTCGTAATGATATTTGTGAATCAAATGGGGATGCTACTTAGAGATAGTAAATCTGATATTTGCCCCAAAGAAACTTCGTTTTCTTTATATATGAAACTATTCCCGAGGGTTTATAGCGTTAGCCATTTCTCGGATATTATTAGGGGTGCAGTTTGCAACCACCCAGTTGAAGTGTGTTAAAACCATACATCTTATTAAATGCATATTTTTTAATAATATTACCAACAATACAAATTGAGTGGTTGTCGTAATCACTGAGTTAAAATATCCTTAGTTTACTCTCTAAGTATACTAGACTCGGCCAGATTAAATGAATTACTTGGCTAATAATTGTTCAGCGTGGGGCAGCTGTTATTCTCGCATCCGATTCTAGGTAAAGACCTTGACAAGCTGATCCATTCCGTATAGCTATAATTTACATATATTCTTTAAAGTTTATTACCGGCAATTCTTTAATCATGAATACCTTTAGTAAAATCACATGATTCCTATTAAATAATTGTCTTTATGTAAGTATCTGAGTAAATTAGCTAGAACACATGATCACGATATGGCATCACGATAAAATCATATTACTATGTAATAGATTCCAAGCCACTAAATCACGTGAGGTCATAATTGTAAAGACAGACCTCCTAATGAAATGTGACTAGAGAATACGTCTATCATATAATTTAATCTATCGTAGATTTTTTTTATTCACCTCGAGAAGCTTCGTGGTGCATTGCCTTAAAGCAACAAGCAAATGATAACATCATCTAAGGTTATATTTAAGTGATTAATATAAGCGTATGTCACATACTCTAAGTAATTAGACTTCTGAGATGTACAAGAATCGATTCTTATTATACTATGAGTTATAATAAATTCCTTTAGTACTTTCGATGTACAAAAATATTATGTGTAGTTGCTGTGCTCCCGGCCCCAATCTTTAAAGAGACTCGAGGTTAAATCTTCACTCTTGAACTATGATCTTCGAGATGAAGATTACATTTGCCTTAAGTTTCACAAACTTGGGCGTTGATAATAGTATAATCGTCTTTCCTTCTTATTCTGGATTTGAGATGTGAACTACGATAAGAATGTCAGTATCATTACTTAGAATTCTTAGATTACTTACTTAAACACACATGTTACTTGGCCATGGGTAGTCAAATAAGGAATGAGTTTGAAATAGATATGAGTATAGTCAGCAGAATTATCAAAACCAAATATTTGCAGTTCATTTATGACTATATGTTCATTATAGATGAATGCTTGCGTCTAGAGGTAAAAATAAAGTGAGTTATAGCTAACTGGGCTGGGTAATATTACGAGTTCTATTTAGCTTTCCGGATACAGCCTCAAAATTAAATACATAGGAGTATAATTTATTCATAACATCGTATATCTTTATAATGGAAGGCGTGCTTGATGCATCAAAATTGTCACATAATATTCACGATATAATCGAAGGATTCTAACTTTAGTTAGTATCTCTAAGGGAGCCACTTGAATCCATTGAAGTCATATATTCATTTCCACCTTTTATATTTCATAATGAAGAGATACTATACATACAATAAATTATAAATTAACAATGGAAATGGGAAATAAATACCGGTTCAGCCAATTCCTTGCATACACAGTGGCTAATCACCGACTTGGTAAGACCAGAAGTGTTAAATTATGTCTACTTCAGTTATACAATATAAACTTGTCCATTTGAGACATTTCAAAGTTTGTTTGTCAAACACTAACTTTCTTAGGTTGTCACAGTGAAATGTATAAGACAAATTTAGTTTAAAGGTAAGTCTGACAATTTTGATATGTGAATTTATTTCACTACGTTTGTTTCAATTATATTGAGACACAACTCTTCACTTATGCCTCTTTCCTTCAGCATCCTGAGGTAGAATGAAAATTCACTTTGATATGCAAATTGAAGATTTTGTATCAGTTTTGTTTTCATTGAAAACAATTGCTTCTATATCTTAACTAAATTAAACTTTTTAAAGATCAGGAATGATACATCAACATTTTAGGATAATACATTACTATTATTAAATGTCTTTAAAACTTGGTATTGTTTTTATAACTGATTATCCACAATGCTGCTTTACCAGACTCTCGTCTATCATTCAATGCGACATATATCTACTGATTGACGGCATGTGTACAAGAGAAACAAATCAGTTAAGCAGAGGCTCCTACAGAATCCTTTACGAGGAAATTAGTTCATGCTGAGATCGAAACAGTCTAGGTAGAGAAGGAATTAAGTTTCACCCTTGAAGATCATTTCTCAATTTTATTATTCCTAAAATCTTACCATAACCTACCAAAGGGGAAACATAGGTTCAAAGCGGTTTGAGAGTTTATTAATTCATGGACCAGTTTAGGCTGGCGGGCTCTTTATAGTAAATCAACATGGGCCGAGGCTGATTGTTTCTTTATTGTCTTTGTGTCAGAAACTCTTTAGTGATGTCCACACAAAGAGAATCGTAACGAAGATTGAAGCAGTTTGGCCATAAATGATATTATGTTTGTTAGCCGGAGGAATGGAATTTGAGGATATGAGGTTTAATCAAAGGCCTATAACTCTCTTCCCAGAGTGTTTATCAGGCATTAATATTTGAGCCAATAGGTGTCTACTTTGAAGTCGTAGATTTGCTTGTGAACTCGACTTCTGTTGATGTGCAGCTAAATGAAATGATGTTATAAGCAGAACATGATTCATGATTCATGAAATACTTTCCGTTAAATGAGGCAAACGTGAGGCTTCGAGGAATAATATAACCACTTTGAGAATAAAACCAGGCCAGTAAATGGTATTATAATCATAACGGAAGTAATGTTGGATTGCACGAATAATATAATGTCGATTTAGGATCGTTTTCATCCAGAATTAATTTGCCAAAAAAAATGGAGAATCGAGCACCGCAGCTGACCTATGACACTACACTATATTTTTGATCACAAATATTTCTTTTTTGAGTAAATACACTTTTCACTCAAGGAATTTATATTTTTATTTTGTAGAGGGAGATTCATCCCAAAACTGAAGCTTAAAGTATTCCTTCATCATCACAATCGGAGGCACGAAACAGCTGCCAAACTTTCCATTTAAATGTCTTAAAGTATCGAGAGATAATATTTTGTTTTTGTTTATAATTGGAAAATTTTGGGAAAAATGGGTATTATGTTAAAAGATTTGAATCTTTATCTTAGTTATGCTTCGATTAAAAATTATACTTGTTATAAGCCGGAAGCATTTGGAATATTCTTAGATATTTTATGTTTAGGTTTGGTTTTAAATTGAAATTTGGTCCGATTTTTTGTAAGAAAAATCACGAGATTAAATAGTAAATATTCTTGTATAAGGTTGATTTCGGAGTTTATATACAATATATAATATGTGGAGTTACTTTCATCAAAGAGATTTGATTTTGAATCCATTCGATATTTATTATTATAAATGTTGGAGTTAAATGATCAAAAACCAAAATAAAATGGATATAAATATATGTTTGTAAAATAATTAAATTGAGAATTTTTTGATTTACTACTCTAATTTGACCTTCTCGAAATTTGGAATTTTTTTAGAAGTCGTTTGCTATTTTGATGACTTAATGGCATTAGAAAGTTAAATCAAAAGAAATTAATTTTGGGTTTGAAATTTAATATTTTACCTTTCCGATGTATGAGGGTATAAATAGCTACATTGCAAATGTGGTAATTTTTTGAAGATAATTTTATATTTCTTTGATTTATGGGGAATTAGAATAATAACTATAGATAGGGTTTAGATTAGAAATCTTCATAATAAATATGGAGTTTGTTTTGAGTTGGGGAATATATTAGTGAATCCCAAAGATACCCGTTCGAGATGTTAGTTAAGAAATATGCACGTTCTACAGAAGGAAGTAACAATATATTAATACCTTATTCGTTGGATAGGACTTGAGTAAGGGCCAGGCGTGTGGAATAGCTTGGTTGAGCAGTTACTTTGCTTGTGAATACCAATCTCAAATTGGTAACCTTTGATATCATATTATGTTTATATTTGGTATGTATGTATAAGCGGTTAAGATATTGTTGAAGTTGTGTGTGTATATTATGATTTATTGTGTGTGACTGTGTTGCGTGTGTTTGTGTGTGGATTTGTGGATTGGTGTGTGTACTCTTTGCGGGTTGAGGTTGGGTAGAGTGACACTACGAGTATATATATATATATATATATATATATATATATATATATATATATGTGTGTGTGTGACAATGTGTGTGTAATATCGTTGGTGGGTTGCCTCGATCGGGAGGTTGTGATATGCATATTCATGGTTTGCCCTGATGTTCGAGAGGTTGTGATATGCATATTGATGGGTTGCCCCGGTCGGGAGGTTGTGATGTATATATATGTTGGTAGGTGGTATGATCTGCTTATTAGTGGGTTGCCCCGGGATGATGTTATATTTTATATAATGGTGGGGATCTTCTGAGGAGGTTGTGATATCTTGATGGAGGTTGGGTGATTGTTTTGAATTGGATTCATTTTTTGATGATTCTATATTTGTTTAGCGAGAGTAATATTTGACCCCGTACGATTGTTGAGTGTTTAGGAATACATGTAGGAGTATTACGTTTTTATCTCGTGATGTTATTGAGCAAGGCTTGTAGGTGGCATTGTTGACCCAACTTACATTTAATCTTGTTCTTGTTTATCGCATATACTGCAGCCTTATATATGCTATATATATATGTGTGTGTGTGTGTGTGTGATTTATATATGTTTGGATACCATTAGGTAAATATTTATCTTTCCATTTAAACTGCCGAACTTTACACTTTCTTTATGGCGTTTATGTGGAGTTTTCATGGAGTTGATTACGAAGATTTGCAAAGGTTCATGGTGAGCGTTGGTGGGTAAGTCGCCAGCCGATCGCTTAAATACATGCCGTTTCTTTTGTTTGTGACTTTCAAACTATGGTTATCTTTTTGGAGACTTTTAGACATTTTTATGTTATGTTGTATTTTGAGAGATGATGTTGAAATGCGACTCGCCAGTATTATGAAGATGATGTAGTCGTTTGTGGTAATGTGCTTAGTTCACCCGCGATATGCAAGTTTTTATTATCAAATGAATTCATTTTATGTTGATATCCGTGATTGGTGACCTAAATTATTCGGGTTAATAAAACGCGCCAGGCGGCCGACACTGAGGGAGGGTCGTTATAATTTTAATTATCGAGGAGCTTGGGTTGTGAATGCATGTAATTGTCTTTGTGTGGTTATGTACCCCTAGGGTTTGTTGAAGAATTGTCAATATTTTAGTTTCTTTTTTAGAGTCGATGCTTTCATTTATTTATTCGTTATATCGTAGAATGTTTAAATTTGAGTACTTGTGAGGTCTATGCGGTTGAATCTGTGAGAAAATTTTGCGAGAGGTGATGTAGGGAGAGGAGGTGCCGGGGGGAGGCGAGGTCGAGTTTTAGAGATGTGGATAGATTTGTAGGTAGTGGTAGGCCTGAGTGTGGAGCAAGCCCGGGGGTTGAGGATAAATGTGGATGAGGTAGAACTATGCCATTTGTCTCGTAGGGCCAGGAAGTTGAATTGTGAGACAAAATATTCGTCGTTTCTGAGCGTGACCCGCGCTGAAGTTTGTTGGAGGCGCCGCTTTATTCGGGCGTTGGAGTTCATTCGAGGATAGGAGACATGTTAGAGCCTATGTGGATGTGCTTGGAGGTGAGGGACCCCGAGTTCTGGGTTCAGGTTCTCATGGTGGAACTTCGAGTTGGTGGGGAAAATGTGCCTTTGATCATTCCGAGCTTCAAGGAGGCAAGAGGGAAGGCATGAGATAGAGTACACTGCAACCCCAAACAAAGCAAAATAAAGGTCCTCGTCCTTGGGCGCTAATTAGGGCCAAATTTATGTCCTTCCATTAAATATGAAATGGCTAAGAGACATGGCGTTTGACTAGAACACGAGGGCCACTTGAGTCTCGTCTGCAGCGATTTACATTTCTCTAGAAGAACTAG
Organism: Lithospermum erythrorhizon; assembly: GCA_019722365.1. Lineage (NCBI taxonomy): Eukaryota > Viridiplantae > Streptophyta > Magnoliopsida > Boraginales > Boraginaceae > Lithospermum > Lithospermum erythrorhizon. The sequence continues at coordinate 9,687 of JADFUC010001167.1, forward strand.
AGGAACTAGGGATCGATGCTACATACACGAAACAAACCCTACGAGATTAGCCTTGGTAGACAAAACCAAAAGCGGTATCCCGGATGAGTTCTTAGTGCTTTAGGAGCGACCCATGCAAATATCGATGAAGCGGAGACATTATGGAATGAATACTGAAAGGTACCTAAGTATGTAAGTCCTTATTTCTGTTCAAGCTGGCGAGTAAAGCGGGTTTGAGAACTGAAGCCAGAGCAAGAGCTGCAGCAGGGTAATCCGAGGGGTTCAAATATTTTCTAAAACCGAGGCCTCCCACAGGCACTTGAGGATAGCTACCGGCCTCAGGCAGCCGAGGGATATTTGCTGCTCAGGCATGAGGGATGGCCCCTTGACCCTCGCTTGGTATGAGGGTTAAAATGCTCCAAACCCTCAGCAGACTACGTTTGGCTTGATCTGAAAGTGATCTACTTGGTATAAGCGACTTGATACATTTGATAACTAAAATAACATTATATTATCTAGTCGGATATAAAATCAAAGGCATGCAATGAAAGAATAAAAAGTAAGCGTGATAAAATAACAATCGAGGAAGGGAAATGCGTTAAGTGGAATAAATCATAACAAAGCAAAAATCCGATTACATCAAAAGAAAAGTAGTGCAAGGGTAAGAAGCTACTACGATAGTCCTCACGAGGGTATTTCAATGCAAACTAGCTACAGGACAAAGATCCCTGGCTGCTGCTTTGAGAGATCTTTCCTCCAGAGGTATGAATACGTAGGGAGATACACCACTTGAAGATCGAGGTAGGAGGTAACGAAGCGGACATAAGCTCACGAGGCAGGAGCTTTACCAGTCTGCAGCGGCGTGCTACAGTGTGGTGCCTCTAATCCCGGCTACTTGTACCTCCCGAGACTTCCATGACCCTTGAGGCTGAATCTTGTGACTTATCCATCAAAAAGGGGCTAATTCCACGGGGAAATGTCGAAAATACGCTCGGCAAGCATTTGCCAGATCTTTGAGACCCATTTCGCCGCCACGAAAGAAGTCCTCGTAATTTGTCATGAAGATCGGGGAGATCTCACGACTGACCGTCTGCGAGAACACGGAAAGTCTTTCGTGACATCACCGCCTCTTTCGCCCATGATTTGACTTCGACTGAGTGCATATTGAGGGCCGGAGAGGAAGAAGCTCGGCCACGAAAAGAAACTGATCCTTCTCTTGAGCGAAAAGAGAAGGAATAGGGGGTAAGGAGAATAACTCGACAACTTAGTGGCAAAACATACAAGATATTCCCGGGTACCGACAAGCTCTGTATGCTCAGTTCGCTATGACGAAGAGACTTACACACTCTGAAAATCAAAGAAAGGGTGGCACAAACAGAAAGAATAAAAAAGAAAGACTACGCAAAGGACAAGGGCTAGAAAAAATACGTTCCTCCGGCTGGCGTTGTTGGGAATCAGCTAGGGTAGGAATCAAAATTCTCTACGAGATAGGATAAGCGAAGATCACTGGGAACGTGAGATGAAGAGCGCCATGGCGCCCTACAGCATCCTTTAAGGTCCACATCGCTTGTAGAATTGTCGAGAGAAAAATGCTTCCCTACTTGCTAGAACCGTGGCTTTCGAGAAAACCAAAGGGAGAAGGATCACCCATAGAAAGACTCTTCCACTACATTACTTAGCAGAAGCGGACAAAGAGGAACATTAGATGAAAAGAACACATTGAGCCACGATTTATAACCCAGCCAGGCAGCTGTGAAAGTGGTATCGGGGAGGCAGTGTTGTTTCCTTGCTTTAGATAAGGCACAAGGGCCAAATTTGAGGCCATGGACAATCTACTTGATCTACCGAGGTACTGATGTTGGTATGACAGATCTGGCCCCGGTGTGTAGCCCTACTTTACTGGAGAAGCGGTATCGTTAGATAATAAAAAGCTGAGGATATTTGTAATTTAAAGCACGTCTTGCTTGATTCCGATGGCAGGGGAATGTACTCAAAATTGCCCTGAAATATTCCAAAGGGGATTTGATCGTCAGCCGGATATCATACTACCCGGAAACCGGAAGTCGCCAAAGGGAGAATTCGAGGAGAATCATCCCAGTCAGCAAGAGATAAATGAAGTATAAATGAAGTATAAAATTTACCATTAATCGAAGGCCACGCAGCAGCATGACCTTTATACAATGAAGTATAAGCTACCAGAGTTGTGACTTTATCTTCCGTCGAAGGGACCCCACCATTAATGTAAAAGTGGAGAAAGCCCGGTACCGAGAAATAGTCACCAAAGAAGGTAACCATAGGTAGCGAGGACAAAACAAACAAAACAAGCAGCCAAGGGTGATGGCTAGAGGCAAAACCACGAGAAGCACAAGCAAATCCGAGATAAATCAAACCATAAAGGAGTGCGATGTAGCCGCTGACACGTCAAAAGAAATATAAGCGAATCCCAAGACTCGCGATCCAAAGGGAAATATCCCTCTTTCGTGAGGAAGCTTGACGTCACAAGAGTACTTGAGTGGAAGAAAGTATAAATCTCCGACCCGCTGAGTCGCTTAGCTTTCTCGAATCAAATCAAAGAAAAGGCTAAGAGTCAGCGCCAAACACCAAGAAGAAGGTTGGAAAGCAAGTAGAGGCGTTCCGCGCTACTTAACATCCACCGATCAAAGGAGCGGCTAAGAAAAATTTGAAAAACCAAAATAAAGCAAGTGGTCAAAGCGGAGAGAGCGTTCTCGTACTCACTTTCAATGCAAAAACTAAAACCCGCAGTTCTTCAGACCCAGGTATCACGAGGTATAGGGATATATATACTTCACACTGCCTACAAGAACTATGACCAAAGCAAGCGAGGCGTATTGGCCAAGGGAATGTTAAAAGCACGTGCCAAACATCCCCAAGTCACCAATTGAAACCACAAAACAAACACATAATAAAAAAAAGCAAATGCTTGGCCAGGGAAAGAAAGGGAAGGGGAATACCAAATGAGTTCCTAAAGTCATTACATGCAGTTCAGCTACGCAGCATGAATACGAGAGTGCGAGCTGCTAGAAATCATAATATTTTGATTACTATATAATTATGCCCGTTGCGACAAAATTGTTATAACAATTCATTAACTAGTTTTTATTTAAATGAGATTACTTTCGAGCTAAGTGTTCAATAAATAGTAATTGTAAATTACTAAAAATCGAACTTCGCGATAAGATCGGGGGGTTATGTCATATTCTTTAGATCCATTGCATGTCGATATAATAATCATAATGGTCAATTATATTATCACGGCTAATATTATCTGAGCGGAAGGTCGCGTACATACAATGGCGTTGAGTAATATTCCCGTAAGTAGGAATTAAATCAAGATTGTTAAATTGGGGTGATTGAAATCGGCAATACCAAATCGAGAGTTTTCACGTTGATAATGTAAACTACACAAATTGGACAAAACCGAATCCATTGAAGTGCTATTTCGATTGGCGGTTTAGCGAGCTTATTAGTAACTTGGTAAATTCTTTTCGTTAATAATAAAGTTAGTTAGCGACACTTGAGTTGGTATTTATCGGAAATGAGTCGGCTATTCGGTAGAGCAAAGGACTATATAAAAGGAAAAAGATGAAATGAAAAACCTAAGTTTTTTCATTTTTAAATCCTCTTCAAAGAAAAGCCCCATCTGCCGCCACTCTCCACACTCTACAGCATTTTTGAGTCTGAAGTTTTTGACTCGTTTTGTTATCGATTGCTGTATGATTCTAGCCGAGATCCAGTCAGCGAGATTGACCGCTCTTGGTGTGGACTAGCTGGAGGCATTGTATTTTCGATGCTCATTGCTAGGAATTCAAAGGAGGCCGTGAAGGGAATTAAAGTTGGGGATTTTACAATACTACATACTTGTTTTTATACATATATGTATATATGTATTTTTTGTTTTAGATAGTTCATATACATTTATTCGATCTTAGAATTGTTTATATTATGAACAAAGTTGCATAATTTCCAACATACGAATCACGGCAAATCAAAGAGAGCCAAAAGCAGCTTGATAGGCAGAAAATACGCATCACGATGCTTTCATGAATAAAAGCAGGAGACCTAAACTATCCAAAAAATTCTGAGAAAGACATGAGCACAAACTAGACTCAGAGGCAGTATGTGAAAATTTGAATCGCCCCCAATAGAGTCACGAGCTAGTATTGGGAAATAATTCCCAATTTGTGCGATTAATCAGTTCGAGAGCGAAATTAAAGCCTCGAGGGCTCGTATCTCGACTTCGAAGAATGAAGCTGGAAGGCCTCTTTACTATCAAAGCGACCGTCCTCGTAACAAACTTCACGGGGAATATAAAGAAATGCGAAAACAAATTAGCGATGCAAAGTTTGGGCATTACAGTGCTTGATGCGGTTTGACGAACGAGAAATCTCAACTTTTGCTAAAATTGTTTCTATATTTTTAGAATACAATGAAAGCTAGGAATCATATTTTATCATCAAAACGCTAGTACATGAAGCGATTGGTGATCACAAGCAGCGACAAAAGTCAAGGATTCCGAGAATAATCATTCATGGTCATCAAAATATACAAGTTTGATTTTTATGGTGAATTAAAGCGTGAAAATCATCGGCATATCTGGCATCATCGAAGACACCTGATCAAGCTTAATTAAAGTATGAAAATTTATAAAAGTTACTAACTTTATTGATGAAACTTAAGAGTCTTCAAAAAGTAGTAAACTTTGATGGAAATCCTCAACATTAATCTTGCAAAAAAGCATGAAGATATGTTAGTATGATTACGTAATCATACAAAAAACATTAAAGTATATCAAGCTATGCAAGAAAAGAAGAAGAAAATAAAAATAATAATAATAATCCAATACTTTCGAGGAACAAATGGCCGGGGAGTAGAAAAAAGATGAGGAAATTTGATTTTTATGCAAATGCAAGTAGCTTAAATAGACAAAACCTAAGTAGACCCGAAGCCTAAAAAGCATTGCTTGGTCTTACATTGGACATAAAAGCTGAGTAATGCTGCGAGAAAAATTGAGGCGATCGAGCGTCTTCGCCTGCAGTAGTTCGAATTCTCAAGAAAATACATGGGATGGCGAAAAAATTTCACGAGAAACTATATCCCAAATATTTGCTCAGTTAACGAATAAGCCGTCTAGAGAGCCGAAAATTGCGAAAAAAATAGAGTTTTTAACTTTAAAGTAAACTCTAAAATTAAAATAATTAATTGTAAAACCGAGAGTCGAGATTAATTATTTTAAGTATTTAACATCACTTAAATTCATGTTAAACTACAAATATTAATTAGTTAAAATCACGAGGATTGGGATTAATATAAATGCAATAAATCGATACTAATATATAGCGTATTTATGTTAAAAGTAAAACTACAGAAAATTAATTCATTAATCCTACGGATCGAAAGTTAAAAGCGGGATCTTAACATGAACTAAATTCATGTTAACATTTAAATCGAATAAAATAATTCTCATTAAATCCTCTACGGATCGAGAAATTAAAATGGAATCTTAACATGTACTAAATTAATGTGCGTAAATGCCAAACAAAATAAATTCCCAATAAATCCTCTGGATCACAGGAGATTGATACGGTTTAAAGTATTACTAAATTCATGTTAACACAAAACTGCGTGAAGTAATTTACGAATTATACAACGAATTGAGAATCGAATGGGATCAGCCTTGATTGACATTAAATCACACATAAATTAAGTCTTCACGAATCGATCTCGGACGAGAAGACTTAATTAAGGATAGAAGTGACGTATAAATGGAAATAATAAAAGCGATATATACTAAGCAAGTCAACCATCCGACAAGAGTCACTCGAATGACACGGGGGTTGGCGCGAGGATTATGATCGTATGAATCGCGGAAAGATCACATAAAAAAGTAATCATCACTTGAAGTCACGAATGACATGGATGATGGTAAGGGGCCCACTTGATATTTAATCACGAGGCTGCGGTAAAGTCCCAGTATGATTAATCTGAGCTTCACGGACCTGCCACGGAGGGAAGAAGTGTTAACCCGGAGACAAGATGGCCATGCTTTGAATTCCGCGTTAGAGCCGGGGAACTCGATACTTTCGTCAACCGAGTCAAGCGAGACGGACTGCTATCTATAAAGAGAGACGGTAGCGTCTTTGAAAGAAATAAAAGACCCCATGCTTAACTGAAAATATGAATATTGGCCTTTTTAGGTCGGGCAAAACCACTTGCAAATGTACTAGGATCGAGAGGGCTTCAATCACACAATACAGGCAATGAAAATTTATCAAAATAATAATTAAAATTGATTAAGATGAATTAATCAAATTAATTGGAAGTCGACCACTAAAAAATGCCATGTGAACAGGTGATTAGGGTTCCCAGGTAAACCAAATTTCATCAAAGGCCCTCGTCGAGCAGAGTTCTAAGAAATCGAGCCCACAGAGTGTCGAAGTAAAAAATAAGGGTTCTTTTTACATTAATTAACCCTAAAATTGAACTCGAAATAGGGTTCACAGAAAAGCAAACAGCATTAAATGTCGATTAAAGTTAAGAATTTCAAAAACCCCATATTTTATTGATCAAAATGCGGCTATAAAGAGCATTGAAAGGCATGTGGCTCGAAATGAAGAATCTCACAGAAGCACTTCGAGGAGTTGAAAATCGAGACTCGAGAGAGTTATGTGGTTCGAGAATCAAGACTACAAAGTTGTGTGGTTGAAATCAGAGAGCCCAGGAGGATTATGTGGTTCAAAATGAGGCTCAAGGTCGAGTCGATATGAAAATGTATTTGGCGCAGAAAAATCTGGAACTTCACTTCTTTTACTTATGAAAATAGGCCACAGTAATTCCTAAAGTTCCGGCCAGTCCAATCTTGCGCCAATTCAGCAGTCGAGATCGAGATCGCTGAAATGTGTACGTCGAGGAAATGGCGTTTGAGGCCGAGGAAACCTATAAATACTTTATTTGGCGAAAATCCATGACAAAAAATTTAACAGCAAACATCACAAAATTTAAATTTACTTCCATCCCGTTCCGCACTTGAAAGAAACAACACGCAAAACCTGAAAAAATATAGAGAAAAGAAACCTAAAGGTTTTCTACAAAGTTAAATCTTTTAAGCCGCCCGGTAAGCATGCGTGGTGGTGGAAAACACCTCAGTGTGGCCAAAATATGTATTTGAAATTAAGAATTATTGCCTGAAAGCGCAATAATTCTTCAGGATAGAAAAATTTGATGAGAATCGGCGAAAATTTCTCAAGAGCGCTTAGAATATTCGGGATTAAGCTACGTACCCTAATTATTCAAAAAACTTAGATGAACATCGATAAATTTCGGAGTTTTGATTCGTCAAATTTGAATATAGACTTCTGCTTGGCGTTCGGTCACTATAAATTTACGGATTAAGCAGCTCTGTTGCTAAAAAGCCTCATCTGAATTAGATTATTATAAATCAGCAGATTTTAAAACTCACTTGCCCATCACGATAAATGCATCTACAACAACCAATCTGCTTAAGCCAGTAGTAAAAAGAAGTTAGAAATAGCATTTCTTTAAGCTTAAATCGAGTCGAGCGAGGCCAAATGCAAATAAGTCAGAGTGAGCCCTAAATCTCGCTTTCAAAGTTCCCAGGAAATGAGGGCCAAATCTTACTAAGTCCCAAGTGAGGCCAAATCGCTCTAGAATCTGCGGCAGATGCCAAATACTACATTTGAGTCAGCGCAAGATTAAGTATCCACTTAAATCATTTCTGACAATGCTTTAAAGTAGTTTGTGAAATGCAAGCGAGAGCAACGATGCTTAACCCTTTCGCCATTGCTCCGTACAACTCGGCTCGGAGTCCTATCACCGAATCAAGTGTCGTATCAATGCTTAAGTCATCAAAACAATTGGCCTCTTGAGAGTCCGCTTACAAAAGGTGAAGTATCTCAAGGGGTAGAGTTGTAGCAAACTTATCTAGAAGCTTTCACTTTGGGTTTGAGTATCGTTTGAAAGTATCGAACTTTAGGTTCGAGCGTGTTTAGTGTTGAATCTTGATTTAACGTTTGAGCCTCGTTTGAACACACCAGAGCTGAGCCGAAGTTTTGCGAGAATCGAATCAAGCAGGTTTGAGTAAGCTTAGTTTGAACATACATAGTGACGAATGAATGGATGAGAGTAGATACATAAAATAGGGAAGAAAATGGGAAAATAGATGATGATAAAATTTGTATTTTAATGAGGTTTTTTGACATAGGTTTTAAGATCGTATCTAAGTGCTAATGGATCGGAAATGTAGCCCGGACCGAACTATTTCGCTATGATTCGGTCGGAATCCGTCGAACATAGTTTAGGCACCGGTTTCGCTTATGACAGAGGCAGCGGCCAGAAGCTGACTGACAGAATAATGCGAATCGAATCGAGCGTTTGGTTCAGCTCGCGGGCTTTACTCTGGGTAACAAATCCCGGAATCCTGTAGAAGAGTTGTGAGAACACATCAGTATAAAGTCCCGTCGGTACTCGAGTCAGTCTGGCTTTGCCAGATAAGTCAGGTCTAGTCCAGTAAATCGGAGATCGAGTCACGACCCAGTCGGAACCGTCGACCCAATGGCGGGAATACATTCTCTTGAGACACTGTTTGGAATTAGTATAAAAGTACAGGCGGTCTGGTCAATGAGGCGGGGACGTCTGGCATCCCGGAATTCAAATCAAAATCCAACGATCAGAACTTTCAAATCAGGAGGCTCAAGTCAGAATCAGAATCGAATCCAGTAGAGTCAGTGCAAATGCAGAGCCATCAGGGATCAAGGTAAAGTTAAGTCCCGAGGCCAGTCAACGTCTACATGAATGCGTCGGCGGCCGGCAGGGAAACATAGTTTGGGAATCGATCCTCTGCGACTTGAAACAAAGAAACATGCAATTTGAGGAATTTTCCTCTGATGAGTTTTATTTTTGCTCACACTCTGTCATAAATAATAAAAATTCTTTAGCTTTTTGCGTCTGGGCTCAGCCCAGCAGCTAAAAATTAAAGTAAGCCAGTATTGGAGCTGAATAACTTAAAAGTCAAAATTTCTTCATTTCAGAAGCTCGGCTAGCTTCTCTGGAGATTCATGTAGAGGCTCTATCCCAAAGGGTGCGCATCTGAAAGTGTTTTGTATCTTATCAGCGAAAATAAATTTAGTAAAAAAGGAATGAGGCTTCCCCCAAATCGTGAATATAAGAAAAGACAGAGTAACATTCAGAACATAATGGTAAAAGATCTCTCATACTACGGAGTAATTTGTTTGAAGATGGACAGCTCACCGCAGCCCTGATCCCACCAGAGGAAATCTCTAGAATCAGCCATCTAACTTTGTTTACGACTAAAGCAATAGCGCGCGTGTAGACCCTGGTTTATTCAATTAGTTACAAACGAAACCGAGACCTTTTTTCCCTGTATGATGTAATATATGTAAGGGTATAATTGGCACAAAAAATATCTTAAGTTTGACTTATCACGTGATAGTGTTTGTCCAGTTGCCCTTTCGCTTAGGCTTTGTTTGGCCGATGATTCATTAAGTCCAAAAGCTTTCTTGCTCTGAAAAGCTCTTTTTTTTGGAAGTGTCTTCGATAAATTAATAAATTCTATAAAATAATAAATTTATCTGACGACTTTCCAAGCGATTAAAAAAACTTATAAAATCGATAAAAATAATATGATAATAATTTTAAGTCACGACTTGAACCGATTAGATCATAAAATCGTAAATTAATAATCTTTAGAAATTGAAAAAATAATTATTACAATTTAATGAAAATATAAACTTTATAATTTTGTTTGTTTCTTGAAAATCTTTTTAAAGTCATCTCTAAATTTTAATTATTCGAATCCGATGTTAAGGTGTTGTGTTTTAGAATTATAGCATAAAGTTTTGAAATGTTTTAAATGGCAAGTCTGTTTTTCTTTTTCTTAGCGTAATAAGTTCAAAGACCGCGATGTCATATTGACTTCATTCACATGATAATACGAAACATTTGTCGATGATAGTAATCATGATCTCTTACAGCTGAAAATGCGAGCGTCTTGTTTCACTAGATTAGTTCATTAGATTTTATTGATCATTGTATCGAGATCTTGAATTTCCATCAAAAGTGGATTCATCTAAATTTCTTGCAACGTCAACGTTCGAATGAATATACATTGAATCAAACTCTTCATGTTGTTAAATTAAAGTCTTCATGTCGTTAAAAAAATTCTTTTAAAATTAAACCAAATTGTTAATTTATTTGAAAAATAATAACTTTCTAAGTGCTTAATACATTTTATCGATCAAAACATTATTAATTTATAGAGTTTTTACTGTATTAGTTCATTTTGGATGTGCTCTAGTCAATTTTCTTTAAAAAATTGAAGTTTTTAAATTGGATTATTTACATTTAACGTATTAAGTTTAGTCAGTAATTTCGGGATATTGTGCATGTGATAAGATGCCGGAATGGAGTGCTTGGTAATGAAAGTGATTTTCAAGTGGCATATTACTCCGTATTACCATCCCAAATTCTAAAACATGACTAATCCACCGTTGACGTCACATCATTCCAAAATAAACGGCTGAGATTAAGTCACCCCCCCTCCTCACTAATTAATAAATAAGCCCCTCTCTACTACATCTTCCTACTCTTCTAGCTTGCAATTATTCACGCATTAAATCGCCAATTTTGTGTAGAGCCTTAAGGCTTACTTGATCAGTTATGGGATGATACAGTTGCGGGCCCCAGGCCCGATTCGGGCCTCAAGAAGCTCCGTAAACATCCCACTTTTACCTTCCGACCCTCCACCTCCTCCAAGGGTAATTATAATTTCCCAAAAAGATTGTCCAATTTTTTTATAGTTAGTACAATAATTTTTTGTCCCGATTCGAACCCAACCACAGATGCTAGCTCAACTGTTAGATCATTCGATCAATTTTTAATTATAATACTACCTCCATCTAATTTAAATGTAGTTTAAGTGGGATGTTTGACTGAATACTAAAAACAAACTAGATTTTGATCATAAATTAGTCTTATTACAATAAAATAGTTGTAACATATATGTGTTTGATGAGTAGGTGTGATATTTTTTTAATGAAAAATGACTGGGTTTAGTATTTTGTTGAAAAAGAAGGACACACAATGGAGGGAGTAATTTGACTTTTGAAATATTGGACTTAATTATATATATTGTATAATATGTAGTAGAATATATTAAATGTTTGCATGTTTAATATATTTTGTTACTAATATTATAAATTTGATTTAAAAGGAATTTTATGCGTGCGTAATCTTCGAAGTTTGTTAATTTCCATCATTGGAAATTGTACTCGATAATATTTTGGGATGGAGTTAGTGGTGATTCATTATACTGAATGGATTAAAATTGAACTTAACAATCTAACCATGATTTTGTTTAAAATTGATTTGATATGATTCTGATTTAGAGCTTTAATAGAGATTTACCCGATGTTGGTGGCTGTGATCTAGTTTTAAGATACAATTTTTATTTACCTATGTGGAGATCCATAATCATTGGTAATAACTAATCTGTGTGGATCTATATATTTTAGGAATATGAACTATTTATCGGAATTTGATATTGATTAATTGATGTTATAATATAGTTTTGGCACTAAAAATGAAAATACAAAATTCTGAAATGGTTTAGATTTGATTGTAACAGATCAAGAAATTGCAAGTCCAAGGTCAGTAGGGGATCTAGCAAGTCCAAGATCAATTGGAGAAGAGGGAGGAGATGATATGAGGGTGACAAGGAGTATCATGATAATGAAGCCAACTACTGGTAGTCCTAAAGATTCACCCCCAGTTTCACCTGCTGGATCCACACCACCTGTATCGCCTTTTTCTGGTAACCTTTCATTTACATTTTGTAAGCTTGTTTCAATATCATTTTATTTGTTTTAAAAGTTCGGGTATTGTCATTGCAATGAGTTGAACCGGGGTCCTTGTCACTGTGAATAATATCCCGTTGCCATCTGTCCCACTAGGCTAACGGCTAACCATAGTGGTTTTCATTCAATATTCTTGTTCTAATGACTGTTTTCTATTCGTTGGCTGCTAACTTTTGTAATACAGTTAGTCTTAATTTTAAAAACAAAGTCTTGGAAGTAACTAGATTATCTAATATTTATGTTTGGCTCTATGTAAAAGATTCTAAGTGCTTGATTTAGTTCTTGAATTCACTAGCAAAAGGGAAAAGAGGTGGAGAATGTGGAATTGAATGCATCCACAATGGCAACTACTCTTTTATGCATTGGACAGTCCTGCATGTGAACTTGCCATAAGTGTTTTTAGATTTAGTTGAGGAGTCAATAGATCAATTGATGGAATATCATATTATGTAAATAGTGAACAGCCCCTAAAATGAATATTGTAATTGGGGACAAATTTTATGAAGAGTTGCTGACTTGAGTAAGAAGTCTATACTAAGAACATAATATCTTGATATTAGTTTGAACAATTGAGTGTTAATAACAAGAATGTACTAGGCTTGCTCCTTTCCTTTGACAGGGTAAGAATACTAGTAGTGATGTTTTCATTCTTCTCTAAAACATTCACTTCAGGAGGGACGTCCTATTTGAATTGAGTATCCCCGATGATTGTTATTTAACTTGTGGGCTAGTACCTAACAATAAGAGTTTAACACTGATCAGGTGCTGGCAGGAAGGAGGCGTTTAGATTCCGGAGGAACTCTGCGTCATTTGCATTCGAGAAGGCAAGTGGAGTTGGACCCAGAAGCCCTCCTCCTCCTTACGACCTGTGAGATATGAGGCTTTTCTTGTTTAGGGAAGCTCAAGGAAGCATCTGCTTTTGATTTCAAAAGTTGCTTGTTAGTTGGAGTAATGTGTTTTGAGGTCTTTCTTTTGTAAGTTCTAGCCATGTAAATATTCTGTCCTCTTATAGTTTCTGGGGGTGCACTGAGAGTAGGGATCATGCAGAGCAACTGTAATGTGGGAATGTAGTGTATATTTGCACTCTGCATGCCAGGAAGAGCAATGTAGTACAAGTTAATCGAAGTTGTGCTTTTGTGTGATCAGTGTCTTTACCTCACTTGACATTTTTATGGTGTGTTCGTTTAATCCATAGAATCGGAATTGAAAAGGAATCGGATTAGAACAAACATATTTTGAAAATTTGTAACGAGTTCTCCAATTCCATTCCAATTCCATTGGCATGGATGAAACAAATACACATTAGTCTTTTCGAAATTAACTTGAGCATTGGAAAATCACCAATCGATATTTCCCTCCTAAAATTCGCTGGAGCACTTCTACTGAAACTCTACTTTCTTTGTTCGTATCAAATGGTGAAGCCTATTTCAAGGCAAAAGCGTACAAGACATTATGTCCTAATACATTTTTTGTCTTGTCCTTTGTGTCTTGGAAATAGTTTTATCTGTGTCAAACCTTTATAGGATTCGGACATAAAAAAAGAACTTCTTTGGTAGGAATTATTACTCTCATAGTATTTCTTATCATCCTTTAGACATCTGAAATTTTTGTAATTCGTAATTAAAGGTACAAGTTCATCTACTTCAATGTCATCTATACAACTTCTCGACTGATTTTTCAAGAACTTGGTGTATAATGATGGGTGTCATAACATAACATTTGGCTCAGCGGATCTAGTAATCAAAATATTTACAAGCAGACAATTGGGTAAAAGAATGATGTGCGGAAACATTAAAACTGACATAGATTGATCAAATAGACATTTACACCAAAACAAAATCTACGCTTGTATATATAAAAAGAAATTATTAATTCAAATTCAATTTTTAAAATTCTAAGTTCAAATTTTTTACTAAGAGTATCTTGTTTCATGTCGTAAACTTGCTTACATTTTAGAGGTTAGGCTTTTATGTATGTGTTTAACAGTTTTTACTATTATTCATCAAAACATAAAGAAAATCAAGAGTATTTCAAGATTTTCAATAATAAAAAAGAAGAGATAAATAATAAGGAGGCGGTATAAATTGGGAGAATTTTTTAGAGTTGAGTTAGTTTAAAGGGGGTAAAAAATATCGTTTATTAATTTTTAGCACTAAACTTTTTATTATAAAACATAAGGCGGTATTGCATATCCTCGACACAGCAAAGAATAACTTTACAGATTCTTCGACTTTCTCAAGGAGATTCTAGAAACAATCGCAAAACTTAATTTTAGAAGTACACTTGGCTCATAAGTTTGATTTTTGCAATATAAAACTTGAAACCATATAATTATCAGCTCAATCTCAATTTTAATTCTTGTGTTGGAAAATAAATGCAAAATTTAATAGTAAAATGTATAAAACATGTGGAAATAGATGGAGCATGATAAAACTTTTATATGATTAGTTTTTTTAATTCGTAGTAAATGTGTATTAACTTCGCTGAGAATCTTAAAACTAGCGAGGTCGCTAGAGGTCGCAGTCACAGTGTAAAACTGCTGCAGGATGTAATATAAAACATTAATCAGGGAAGAAGCGGCGGGGCTTTAAGAGTGCTTGGGAGGTATTCGCTAGCTCGAGTTTCACAGTTACTTGCGCCATTATATCTTTAATTATATTTTCATCCCAAAAGTTTGGAGACTTTTGGTTTTCTTCTGTCTTGAAGTTAAGTTGCATTCGGTGGGGGCATTGCGCTTCATTAACTAGAGTTAAGTGGCTATTGATTGTTGGAGTAAAGGTATTTGGTCGCGCTTTGCTACCTATTTAAGTGGAAACTGACTTCGTCACTTGAATCGGCTAATGAGCAAAGCTGAGTTTCTGGCTTGCAAGCAAGCAATTTTCTTTTGGTAATCTTCTTGCTCTCTATTGAACTTCTTGTTTAGAGTGCTTCTAAGAAGGTGTCGAGTTAACTCACTATCCACAGGAATCGGAGTTGCTCTCTACAAAGTCCTAATACGTCTGGGTAGGGAGGCAAAATCTGGTTCAAAGAGAGTGTGTTAGCCATGGCAGTTGATGTTTTGTTTTGATTTTCTAGCCAAAGTTCTACGGTGATAGCCTTACGTGTTCAGCGTAAATTTCCTCACAGCTTCGCTTGATTTGGCCTTGGGGCATAGCGGGAACTTTGAGATGACTTCTACAAATGTTGAGACCCTTTACATTGCCGATGTTCCAAGCGTTTCTCTTCGAGCGTTGCTTGCATGACTAATGCCTGCATTGACTGTACCTCACGGGCCTTGGTTGCATTTACCTACGGGTGATGGAAATATTTTGATGGATTAAAGATCTATTCGAGATTGGAAGTTTTTGATTTGGGTGCAACTTTGACTACTCAGTAAGGAGTAATGGACTGTTTTGCCTCCTTGGCTTGAGTTGACTATGATTATGCCTCCAATGCGAAATTTAAGCGGATGTCTTCTCGGGGCAAAACTTCCAAAGGTGGAGGGAGCAGGATGATGTTCCACGATAGCTACAGGTTTGTCAAGGTTTCGGCCAGGAGGAAGCTCGCAGTGATAGCCAGTGGGGCCAAATCCTCGAGTTATTCTTTCTTTGTCGAGGGCATGGAAACACTCGACTATTTATGTCGGGGAAACTATATCCCTAAATGGATTGGCGATGGATTGTTTCGATTAATATCGCTCTTGACACGACCAAGAAGTGTGGGGATGCTTTAGAGTATAAATCTGAGAACTCAGAATCTTTGGGTCAAGTTCATTGTAGAGGTTGAGATGGTTTCGCGAAATCGATAAACTTGACCCAGTCAAAGAACTTGAAGTAATGTTTCATAAAATTCATCACAGAGGAATGGTTGTGAGTGAAAGCTTTCAAGTAGGTACTATCATTGAAAAACTACCCCACAGTTGGAAAGGCTTCGAAAACTACCTCAAGACATAGCGAAAATGGTAGTAGAGGTGTTGGATCAGAGAGAGTTTAGTTTAATAAAAAGGTAGTTTGAAGCTAAATCAAACTTACTTGATTTGATGTTACTTTATAGTCGTAGTATTGGACCGTTACCTTGTTGAAGGTAATTTGATTTGTTGCTCCAATTACTATAAAGTAGTAATGGTTTAATTTCGATTAAGGTGTTGGATAATTATGATCTTTAATACTTGCCATAGTATCCTTTTTAATTGGCCTTCAATCCATTGTATTCTAACGGATCCCACCAGCCGAGGACCGAGGCAGGTGGCTTCGGCCCTTGATAGCCCACGACCTACTTGTGCATAAGGGCCTCGTCCTTAATTTATCTTATTGGCAGAATTAAGATTATTATGTGATGCTTAGCTAAATTAGCGGATTCTTGAAATGGTCGATATCCTTTGAATCGGTCATGGTAGGCCCGAATTTACTCGTGAGATTATCATATATCTTGAAAGTATTTTCAGGCAAATTCAAATAAGGGGTTGATTGGATAAGTGAAAGAGTTAGGCTTATGTACAAAATAGATCAATGACTAAAAAAGTATAAGAAAATATGAAACCTGAAGAGATGTTATAGGTGTTAAGGACTCTTGAGTCCAGCCGTGTACAAACTCGTCCATTGAGTTATCTCCAAGTCTTATGATATGATTATCTTGTGTTATAAATTATTTCTAGTTAGTTGTAGATCTAACTAGTTGTTTACTTGTTTTGTACTGCACAACTCTTATATTCAGTCTATATATAAATATCTATCTTTCATGATATTGAACTATTAAAATCATGACATACAAAATCTCACATTTTCCTCATTCCCCAAATTTACGGCTGTCCACCATATCTACCATTCAAGCCGATGGTTCCAATCCTCCAGTCGACCCCTCAACCCTCCTACCAATCCCCCAAATCCTCCAAACAATCCACCAATACCGCCGCTAAATCTCCCAACCCTTTCACCCACCATCAATGTAAACAATTCAATTTCAATTGAGCTTAAGTATACCAATGATCTCAATTGGAAGAAAGTATTCACAATCTTCCTAAGTAGCCAAACTACCTCGTCGATGACAAGCATCCTCGACCCGATGCCTCTTATCCGGAATACTCCTACGTGGATTCAAAACGATGAATTGGTTCACTCATGGATCAATGCCACCCTCTCCTATCATGTTTTGATAATCTCCTAAATCATGATTGGACTAGCGTTCATTATACCTAGTTGACGCTTGGCGGATCTATCTTTGACCATGTCCAATCCACCCGGATGAACCTCCGTTCCAAATGCAAGACCCTCACTAAAGGAACCTTCACTATGACGGACTTCCTAAAGAAATTGCATGGTCTCTATCGGGCCCTTCGATCGATTGGTGAAAAATTAACATCCAATCTCGTTGCGCAGATCTTGATTGCTCTCCCCCCCTCCCCCCAATATGTTTCCTTCTTCATGGTTACTAATTCCACATCGCCCTTCCCTACATTTGCATCCCTTCATCCGATGTTGTTGAGCGAGAAGGACTATATCTCGACGTTTCACTATGCTATCGACCCCCAATCCAACATGGCTTTGTATTCTTCCCAAACAATTGGTGGTCTTGCTTCGATATAATAATAATCATGGAAACCAGGATTGTTTCTCCAACCAACGGTTCAACAATAATTTTTTCAATTGTTCCATATTTGCTCAATTGGGTAATCAAGCAACAAGGTCTCTTCAACACGTTGCGATGGCATCCTTGGATAAAGCCCCTCTCACACCCTTCCCCTAAAGATCATGAGCCAGTGTCAAATCTGCAAGCAACACAATCATATTACTATGGAGTCCAATCAATTGTTCAACCACCCCTAGACATGTCAATTTCAAAGTGCTTTGGTTGCATTCAACATCAATAAATCGCGTTCTGATATGGTATCCTTATAGTGGTGCATCGTCCCATAGGACAAGTAACTCATCTCTCTATAGTCAATTATTGCATATTTTCACAAAAAGTTATGGTAGGTAATGAAATTTTATTCCCTAAATTAAACATACTAGTCTCACTTTCGGCACTTACACTATGCGTCTTTTAGGAGTCTTAGTTGTTCTTGAACTTAAAAAGAACCTTTTTTCCATTCAACGACTATGAACTAATAACATTTGTTTTGTCCAATTCTCATCTTCTATGTTTTGTTTGAAGGATCCAAAGACAAACTCAATGTAGTAGTCATGGTTCACTCTATCAAGTCATTCCTTTTAGGTTAGTTAGTCCTTCAACGTCGATTGTTTCCCTTTCAACATCGTCCGACTCCACTTAAACAAAAGAAAATTGGACTCGATTGACACTATAGTAAAAAAAAACTTTTACTCTTATATACATATACTCCGTACATAGCAACCAAATGCAAAAAGAACCCTATGTATTCTTTCACCCCTCCATCTCTCATGTGTTTAAATTATTTTTCTCTTATTTAATTCCTTAGAAACTTAATAGGAAGCTTCTTCATCTTATCACTGGACTAGCTTGTAAGCATTATACTATTATTTTAGAATACTTTACATTCTAATTATATGTAAACAACAATACAATAATAGCCTTGATCCTCCGTTATAAAAGTGTGATGAAGATGAGCTTTGAACTTCTTCATTTTACTCTTCTTTCCCTCTTAGATATTTTTAGTTTGCGCTTAGATGGTGTAGGCGTGATAATCGTAGAGCGCTTTATATAGTAGTTGTAGTGGCCTTGAAGGTCACAATCTGCTTAAAATTTCCGTCATATTACATCATTTATTAAATTAATGAGGAAAGAGAGGGTGCAAATAACACCCGCTAACTATAATCTTTAATGTATAATAACCATCACACTAAACTCTTAATAATTAACGTTTATATGGACCATTAAATATATTAAAATTAATATAATAATCTAACAATCTCCGCTTGGTCCATATAATGATTTGTGATTCAAAGAAATTATAAGTGTGCACCTTTCAATGAATCCAAACGATTCCGTCAAGCCCATAATTTGAACTAAACTAATTGGATCTTGGCGGTCCTGAGTCGTTTAATCGACATAGTTCTTAGTATCATAATAAATTTAATCGAGGAATCTTTTTTTATTTGGGAAAGCCGTAAGTTCTCAACTTTTTGAGAAAACATTTCGTGTTGTCTCAATATAATCATTCATGTACATAACCATAATATGAGAAACACTTTATCAAGCAGAAACATAAACTTTAATTGAATTCATAAATGCTTGTTTTTATTTGAACAAAACCATTCCTTATATGTAAATACTCTTTCAGGTTAACTAAGGTTTTCTATAATACCCATCATTTCACATGGCCAATGTAAGTCTTAGGTGGTAATCAGCCCAGTTAACGGATCCGCTACCATTAAGTTTGTACCAATATGCCAATAGACACCTTTTGTTTTGATTCTTGCTTTTGTGAGATAAATCTTTAGATCTATATGTTTGGCGCTTTCAGTACTATCATTTTTAGAGAGAAGGCAATTTGAAATTATCACAATAAATTCTCGGCGGTGAGGTATCTTTGTCGTGATTCAGTCTTGAGATAAAGTTACTTGCCAACCACGAGAAGCTTGAATTGTTGCCTCAGCATTAGCAGATTACGCCTCGTAGTGGAAGTAGCTATAGCGATTGTTTCCTACTTTTTCCATGATGATACTCCTCGACCTATATAAGCGTGTAGCCAAATGTGGATTTCCTTGAGTCCGAGCATCCAGTAGTGCAGTCTGTATAACCAATCACCTCGAGGCTATCCAGGGCTTTTTATAAATGGCGTAGTCCTTGGTGCCTTGTAAATACCTAAGGACCTTGGGGTTACTTTGATATCGACAAACATACCAATTTGCAAGCTAATATCGGCCAAGTACGTATGCGAGCATACATGGACTCCCGACCCAACGTGCATAGGGAATATCTTTCATTTCTTCTCGTTCCAAATCATTTTTAGGACATTGAAACAAGCGAACTTATCCCGCTACGAATTGGAACAATTCCTGAAGAGCACTTTTCCATTCTAAATCTCTCTAAACTTTATTGATGTAAGCTTTCTGTGATAAGCCTAATATTCCTTGGGATCTGTCACGGAATATTTCAATACCAATCACATATGATGCTTCACCCATATCTTTCATTTGAAAGTTATTAGAGAGAAACTTCTTTACATCATGTAATAATCCAACATCATTAGCAGCAAGAAGAATGTCATCAACATATAGGACTAAAATAATAAACTTACTCCCACTGACCTTCATGAAGATACACTATCGCGGTGTTTTCTTGAAAGCCATATGATCAATGGTATTTTAAACTTTGGAAATACCATTGTCGGAAGCTTGTTTTAGTCCATATATCGACTTCTTTAGCTTACCAACTTTTCTTGCCCGGCGGTCACAAAACCATCTGAGTTTAGTCCATATAAACTTCTTCCTCTAAGTTTCCATTCAAAGGCGGTTTTCACATCTATTTGGGTGAAGCTCAGGGATCATAATAACAAGGCAGCTAATGCCAAAATAATTCTTAAAGAATCCTTCTTAGAAATTGGAGAGAAGGTTTTTGAGTGACACCTTCTTTACGAGTGAAACCCTTTGCTTAACAAATCGGCCTTGAATGTTATAATATTGCCTTTAGAGTCTCGTTTGATTTTGAAAGTCCATTTCTGACCGACTCGTTTTGAACTAGGCAACTTCGACTAAGTGCAGGACTTTGTTGTCATCCATTGATTTCAACTCATCTTTCATAGCATTGAACCATTTTACGGAATTGTTTACATTTCATGGCTTGATTTAAAGAAGCGGTTCTTTATCAATATGCAAGTCACGTTCATGTTCAAGTGAATAAACCCTGTAATCATCCGGGAAATAAATTTGGTCTTTTACGTCTTGTAGACTTTCTTGATGCTATTTCTTGTGGTTCATTTGACACTACTAGTTCATTAGTGATTTCGTTGATAGAATT
>JADFUC010000623.1:0-47993 GCA_019722365.1 Lithospermum erythrorhizon
TTTCTATTTAGCAAAGCGTATCATTACACAACTTTCTTTCATATAAGAATGTGAGAATTCACACGAGTATCAATATAAAAAAGTTATTTCTCTTTTTAAGGTCCTACCACCAGCATTTTTTTTTTTTTTTTTTTTTCCCAATTATTATTCAAGCTTAATCAAAAAATCTTAATTACGTTTTAAGAACCCTAATTCCCCAATTTCAAATATGTAACGGTAACTATGATGAACCTTTGTAATCATTAATACACCGAAAGTGGGCAATGCAAAGATCACGGCTTATGCTCGAGGTTCAAATCGCCACCTTCCCTCTTAGAATAGCTTATCATTTCAGATAATCTGTTGATACACGCATTCCTCCAACCCTATTTATAGATACAAACTTGTTCTAATCCTACTAGAATAGGATCCTAATGCTAGCACAATTCCCATCTCCTCCAATAAATATGTCCAAATCCTACTCAAACTCATGTTTCCTAGTTCGATAGAAGTCTTCGAATCTCCATTCTAGATCATACACTTACGTGATGATTGTGGTTGTTCTTCATTGCCTAACCCCAACAATTCTCCCTTCTTAGCATACGGTTGTGCGAGAACATTAAGATTGCTTTAATGTTGTTGTCTCCGTGGTCAAGACCGAGACCAAATTTTGTCACATCAAGAAGTGTGCTTTGGTTTGTTCGAAGACCTTCGTGGAGCATCCAACGGTACTTGATCTTAATGTGTTTGATCTGAGTGTAGAGTAGAATTTTTACTCAAGAGATCGCACTGAGAGTCGCACAAGACGGTGAACTTGTCTTGCTTAATTCTCACCTCACTGCGCTCTTCTTACCATAGCAACTCTTTTCCCCACATCTCCGCAACAAGAATGTATTCTCGCTCATTGCATATAAGAATGCAGACTGTGAATTTGCTTGCTGTGAAATTGCCTTCTCCAACAAACACTATCAGTAACCTCGATGTTGATTTAAGTGAATCAACATCACTACAGTCCGAGTCAAGATAGCTATTAGTGTAGGCTCACCGGTTCCAAAACAAATACTGTGCTACAGCTCCCTTCAAGTATCTTAAGATTCATTTCACACATTCCCAATGTTCTGTCTGATTAGTGAGAATCGCTTGCTAAACTAACCGCAATGCAATGTTCCGTCTCGGCATGCACTATCAGATACATCAAGCTCCCCACGCCGGGGTTGCAGTGGACCTTCTCCATGCAATTTGATGTCATCTTCAGCCTTAGACTCTTTTTGTGAACTCATTCTGCGTATGCCCAATCGACAACTTACCGACTTTTGCATTGTCCATATTGAACCTCTTAAGTACTCAGATGTACTTTTCACAGACAACCAACATTTTTCCTTGCTTCTATCCCCTCGATGATCTCAACTCCAAGTATATGATTTGGTAAATTCTAAGTCTTTCATCTCAAAAGCTTTATTGAAGTTCTCTTCCTTAGCTAGCAATCTTTGATCGATCCTTCCTATGATAAGTACGCCATCTACATATAACGTTAGGATGATAGCGTTATCATTAGTGGAGTCTTTAGTGAACACACAAAGGATCAACAAAGAGTTTTCTTTGAATCCACTTGGCCTTACAAAGACTCAAACTTCATTGCACATCGCTTGTGTGCTTGCTTCGAGTCCATACAAGCTTTTCTAGCTTACAAACAAGTGTTTCTTGCCTTCCACTTCAAATCCCTCAAAGTTGTTGCATATATATGTCTCCCCCTTGAAGATCACCATGAAGGAAAGTCTTAACATCCATCTGCTCAATTTCTAAGTCATACGCAGCTAGCCCAATCCAAGTACTAGTCCGATCAAGCTCATTCGACTAATTGAGAGAATACTCTCAAAGTCTATTCCTTGTCTTTGTGCAAATCCCTTCACAACCAATCTAGCTTTGTATCTAGGCACATTAGTACTTGGATCAATCTTTAACTTATAGATCCATCTGTTCCTCAAGATTAAGTTATCTTTATTTCTTCATTCAGTTGTAAATGTATGGTTCTTGTTCAGATTGCATTTCTTCTTCCATAAATACCATCCATTTTCCTTTTCAAGACTATCAATAGCTTGATAGTAGAGCGGTTCTCCCCATCCGAAAAGTAAGACATATTCATTGGGAGAATACCTGTGAGGAACTAGTTCTAACCTCGGAAGATCTCCCCAACTTCCCCGGAGTGTTTGATCTTCAATCAAGGTGGTTCGTACTCACTCGCAGTAGCTCGCAGGATCGCTCAATCTCTCCATTTCTTCAAAGTTGATCAATGTCAATAGAAGTGATCATTGTCTCATTATTGATCATAGGCTCAGTAGATTTGTCCGAGATACTGTGGATCACCCTTCATATCATCCTCGCCAAATAACAAGACTACTGTAATTACCTAGCTTTCAGTTTATCTACAGTCTTTACAGCTTTTGGATTTTCTTGAACATCACATTCTACTTCTAATGATCTTTTGTCACCCATCATACAACTTATAGCCAAACTTTTCATCACCAAAGCTCAGTGAACACACACTTCTTAGACTCAAATCAAGCTTGTTCTTCTTCATCTTTTAGAACACGCGTATACGCCATGCACCAAATGTTCTAAGTGTTTATAGGATACATCCTTTCCGCACTACGCCTCTCTCTCAAAGGCTTCCATTTAGTGTTGTACTGTGACAAGTCATAATCCGAACCGGCCGCTACTAATGCTTTACCCTTTAGTTACCTTGGGAAGACTAAAGATGTGATAACATACATCTAATCTTCTACAATTGTCCTATTCATTCTCACCACACTATCATACAGGTGTTTTAGGGACGATTGTCATGTTCAATTCCCTTTAGACTTACAAAGATCTATCAAATTCCTCCAATGTACTACCCACCATTGTCCGTCTCTAATGATTTAAGTATTCTTTTCCGCTTCTCTTTGAACTAATCACGGCGTACTTAAAAGCTTCGTCACTTGATCTTTTATTTTTAATGCAAAAGATCCAAACCTTCCTAGAGGATCATTAATATGTTGACAAAATAAGTATTATCTGCACTGCCTTCACTTTCATAGGCCCACGTACATCCGAGTACATAAGCTCTAGAATCATGTTCTCTCAGAGTTTTATTGAATTTGATCATGTGTTGCTTTCCCCATCAAGCAAATGAGCGCAGCCTCCTTCACTCCCTGTGTCATCAAGACAGTAGCATTTGTTGGCAGAGAACACAAGTCCTTTAGCACTCACGGTTCAACCTGGTTGTGGCCAAACATCTACACGCTTCTACCGCATTAATTTCAATAATTTTTGTACTTTGAGTTCTACTTTTGTACAAATAAGTATCATCCTCTCGATTCCTTCAAAGAATCGTTATTGATCCCTTCAGAATTCCATTGTCCATTACCAAAGATGTTAGAAATGCTATTCGACATCCTTCAATTCAATCAACTTTCCATTGCCGCCACAAACACTTCCAATTGCCTTTACGGTCGAGGTGCCGTATTTCCCATCTTTGCAATTCCAAAATTAGCCTTCTTCATAAGTGTGAAAGAAGTCCTTATTTGGAGTCACATGAAAGGAAGCTCCCCGAGTCTGGCTAATCCAATCTTCTTCTCCAACAAAGATAAAGATACATCCATCTCCAAAGAATTACACGAGATCACTTTGCCGATCTACAATCGCAACATTGTTTTCTTGACCTTTCCTTTAGTCATCTCTTGAAACGAAAGTAACACCTAAATTTCCTGTCCTTTCTTGTTGCGTAATGGCACGTGGTCTTCTTTCTTATTCAAGCTCAAAGACCCTTAAATTTAGGTTTAAATTGTTTAGTCTTTTCTTGTTAAACTTCTTCCTTCATACATAAGAGTTTCACTGCTGCTTGACAACGTTGTGCCCCGATTTTAATTATCTTCTTCTTAGCTCTTTCATTCATGATGGAATTACAAACTTGCTCCTTAGACAAAGTTCCATCAAAAGTGTAAGAATCCAAAGGACACAGAGAGAGTTTCTCATGAAACAAAAGTAAAATAACCTAATCCACAAAGCCTCCGGCACCTTATCATCAAGTCAATTCCCCATGGAGCCTGGCTTGTGTAAATATGTGTTCTACTCGTTTAGATGCTCACAGAGGCTCTCCATCCGCATATCTCAATTTTCCTATTCGCCTAATCAACCCTGCAATTGCGGAGCATTGCTTCTCCTCCTCATACAAGCCTTGCAACTTCCTCCAAAGATCCATAAGCAAGCAGAACATCTATCAACACGACGGATCAAGCACCCTATCTATATAATATCTTATATAACCTGTGCATCTTCTATTCAATTCACTCCATTCATACACTTTCATAGTGGTCGAATTCTAACTCTTCAATAGGTCTAGCAAGTCTCTTAACATATAACCTATCAAGCATCTTGGTTTTCCGTGACGCGATAGTCAGTTGGCGCTAAGATAACAATCATCGGGCTTATCGAGCCTCCCATGATGTCAGTTTAACCCGCGCCCGATACCACTATTATTTTTAAGGTCCTAGAACAATTCCTAATTAGCAAATTTCAATTATTAAGCTTAATCGAAAATCCCCAATTTGATGTCTAAGAACCCTAATTCCCAATTTCAAATATAACGGTAACTATGCATTTAACCCAATTGATTAATTCGACACCGGGAAGAATGCAAGATCAATGCATGCTGAGGTTCAGGAATCACCTTCCCCTTAGAATAGTTTATTAAACTGAATCAATACAATCAATCAACTCAAAATATGTAACTAACTCAGTAATCTAACTCTATCAATTAAGATAATCGCTTGATACGATTTCAACCCTATTTATGTGATACAAACTTGTGTTCTAACTTACCAGAATGTGGATCCTAATGCTGGGTAATAATTTATCTAACAAATATGTCCAAATCCTACTAAACTATGTTTTAAGTCTGATAAGTCTTCGATTCCATTCTAGATCATACACTTTTTCATAAGGATTTCAGGTTATGCTCTTCATTACCAAGAACCCCAACACAATAGGAATCACTCAGATCCACAATAAACAAGTGGGTGTTAGTTGAAAAACTATGCAGGGAATGAAAGAGATTGTGATTGAGTTTTATAAAAATATGTTTGTCAAAAGCCATGTAGCCGATGTTCCTATTGATAACGGAAATGTATTTTGGAAGCAAGAGTATTACAAATGAAAGAAAGAGCTACGCTTCACCACCACTAAAGCCATCTGACCTCGAGCTTTTCCCCAAGCATATTTTATAGGTTATCCCAAACCCAAGTTAGAAATTTGTATAAATTACAATCCGAGCAACGGCCCCGAAATCGCTCACATACCTGCTTTTTACACTCTTTCGAACGAGCCGATGACGCGCAATTCAAGAACTTTGCACGCGAGAAGTCGCAACACTATACACAAGTTCATTTCCACTATCTTGGCGAAGAGACCGAGGCGCATATCATGCGGGTGATCGGGTATTTACATCCTATGTGCCTGGAGGTCCATAAATAGATGATCCTAATAATGCAGAATGCTGCGGGCTATCACAAAGAAGTTGTGCCGGCACCTGGGACGCTATGAAGGCCGAGCATCACGAAGGCTTATGACACCGTCCATCGGGCTTTTCTATGGAAGGCGACGGCGCACCCTGCTCCGATTCTTTCATAAGGTGGATTCAAGCACGTGTCAAAACAAATTGTTCTTAAAGCGTAGTAAACGGCCATATTGCTTTTTCAAGAGTAGTGTAGGAGTTTTAGACAAAGCTTTTAATTCATTATCACCCTATCTATTCATTCTCACTGCGGAGTACTTTTCTCAAGCTTCTTTTAAAGGAATTTGTAGCCGATGGCAAGTTTGTTTACCACCGACGTAGATATTTCACCTTAGTGAACATTACTTTGCCGATGATCCGTTTATTCTCGAGTGGAGCCGAAGGGTCTATGAAAGTCATCACAGGCTTTGAGGTTTTGGTGATCGGGCCCGGATTGAAGCCAAATCTCAACAAAAGCACCAGATTTTTGCGTGCATCTCGATTGGCAGGGCGCATGCTTACCGATGGAGTCGAATTCCCATTTCCTCTCTTCCAAATTTAGGTACTGGGTATCCTCTAACTATAAAAGGCCAGTTGCTCGGATTGCGTAAGTCTTTGTTAAAAAAGTGAGGAAAAAGATAGATGGCTGGGGAAACAAACACCTAAGTTTTGCAAGAAGAAAGTTGTATTTGCTGAATTCTCACTTGGAGTGTGCAACTATTGGTGTCAAACTACCTTTATCCCTAAAGGAACAATCAAAGATAGAGAAAATGATGAAAGTTTCTCTGGAAGGGTGCTTCAACCGGGAGGTATTTACCTAAGGCTTTAAGTTACAGTTACCTCGGGCGAAATGAGGCTTAGAATTAAGAGTTTCAGATAATCGAACTGCACGTACGGGCAAAAGCACGCGGAACATTTGTGTGGAGAAAGAGGCTCTCTGCGCGCATGATCAATACCGTAAGGTTGAAAGCGGCGTGAGCCGAGTCAGGAAAAGCACTCGACTCGACTCGGGAGGAAGTTTTACAGCTATGGAAACGCTCAAATCCTCATGCGATACCATATCGTATGGAAAATCTCATAACTATATGTTTGATAACCGGAGTAGTAATGGAGCGATTGTTGAATTTCGAAAAGCAATAGTACATGATTCCATATGTCGGTAATCGACTTCAGGATCGATTTTATGGCTAAAGTTTTGCATGGCCAAAGTGGAACGCAGGTCACATAGATGTCATAACGTGTCAAAACAGCCTAGTCAAGCTCGAAAGAATGTTGATCATATCATGTGGTTTGGAAGTAATGAGCATAAATTGGCATTGCTTGGGGACTCAGACGAAACCAGACATGTATGATGCGGAAGATTCCATGGTTGGGCGGGCACAAGGCTAAATTTTAGTTTCACTGGCCATACTTAGGAAATTGCCAACAAAAGACAAATTTCTCAAATGGAAGGTAGCAGAGGACGACAAATGTCGCTATCACAAGAGAAACAAGCCAACACTTATTCTTTCAATACAACACTCAAGCATCGTGATGACAAAGTTACTTATCTACCTCGATTTAACGCATCAACCACGTATCAGGAAACAATAAACAAAGAAAACCCGTATATGACCAGTAATCGAGTATTAATTTATCGATCTTCTACTGTAGTTGATAATTGCAAAATTAAAAAATTAAAAAATGAAAAAGGAAAGAAAAAAGGTTCAATTGATAATTTAGTAATCTCTATTCCGATTCCGGGGACCGCCAAAATATTATATTAGATAGTTTATTAAAGAATTGACTATTAATCACGGAGCTTCTATCAGATGATAATCAGAAAAAAAAACTAAGCACCTTATCCCCTAGTCGGAATCGACATTGTAGAGTTATTAAAGAATCGCGATAATTTATCGAGCGCCTATGAGTTGATCATTGCAAAACAAAATGGAAAAGAAAAAAACATCAATTATTAATTTAGCACCTCATTCCTAGCCTGACCTAATTTCAAAATATTATCTTAGAGAAGTTTATTAAATAATCGATTATCGAGTTTAAGGAAAAGGAAAAGAAACCAAACCAAACCCCCTCCCCGAGTATCGAAGTTTCTACCGTAGCTGATAATCGCGAAAAAAATATCCAAACCCCGCATACATCAGGCACCGAAAGTGTTAATTTATCGAGCTTCTATCGTAGAATTGATACAATTGCAAAATTAAAAAATTAAAAATGAAAAGGAACCCAGAAAAAGAACGAATTATTAATTAAACATCCTATCTCCCGAGTTGGGACCGACCAAAATATTATTTTATAGAGTTTTTAATAAAAAAAGGGGAAAAAGAACGAGGGAAAAAAAAATACACACAAAAAACTAACCGTAGAGTAACCGCGCGGGCCCTCACGCATAAGGATTTTTATATACCAAAACCAAGATACAATATATAATCACAAGTTATGAGGGCTCGTGATATTTCGAGGCGAGCAAGCAGATTCTTTTGTGATCGACTTTTAAGCACCTCCAATTTAACGACCAGGCTTTAAAACTTTGTACCACATAATTTTATATGGATTTCAGCTTATCATAACATCACATGATCGATGTCAAATCTCCTTTTACAAGAAAAATATGAGTTATATAAACAATAATTATACAAGAATTTCGCCATATCGCTTGGTGAACGAATAATAATAAAGAAGAAACACTTAAGTACCTTCGATGGTACATAATGCCTTTAAGATGTGCACACTAGTTCAAAATCTTAATCCTTCTTGTATAATTTTGCTAGAACCTCAAGTATATAATAATGTAAGTTTGAAAATTTTCTCCAAGAACTTTTTATTCGACTAGGCGAGGGGCACTTCTACGACATGCTTTTAGTTGATATACATTATCGTATCTAGTGTAGCGTCAATAATGAAAGTGATGCAAGCCCTCCTTAGCAAGAGCGCTCATTGGTCCCTCGGTTCCAAACAAGAAAAGGTGACTTACCATTTCATAAGCAAGTACGATTCACATTGATTAAATAGTTCATAACCGTATAATGTCAAGAATCCATCTGAAATGAGTTTTTTTACGGTGTACCATTTACGTGGACCAACTCTACAAAGGTCGAGGTAACTAGGATAAGTCATTAGACTTATTCCTTTTTAAAATTCTTATGTTATATGTCTCAATTTTAAGATCTATAATGAAAGACCACTCAAGAGATGTTGTACCATAACAATACCATTTCGAGAAATGTAACATTCAAACAATGATATGGTAAAATCAAACGGTGTACCGGTGAAGAGCCGCAACCTTTAGCCTCAATAATTTTAGGTATCAACAATTATTTTCTTAACCCCAATATTAGATTATGGCAAAGATAATTGCGGGGGGTTTGATAAACCACCGCCAGCGTATATCATATTTGACGCGGCAAAGACTATATTGATCACCAAAATTATGTTGGTGAATCGCACTCTCGTCGAGCTACTACTACTTTAAAGTTAAGTCAACGGGTACCCCTCGATAAGGATTTAGCGCCTCGAAACCAACAAAGACACAAGAGAAAATGCAGAAAGAGGGGTTCCGTCAGCCAGAACATTGATGATACGTGATAGCTATCCAAGACGACAAAGCCAGAGGCAAATCCTTTATGAGAATTATGGCTTATAGACCTGGCCTCAGTAGCCGAGATTGACGTAAGCCGAAAAGCACGGAGATCAAGGAAGGAGAACGATGAAAAAACAACATTATTTGAATGAAACAAGTCGGGGAAAACAATACGTTAAAAAATGTTGATAATGGTGGTGTTGAAAATTTAGGTGTCATAATGCAGGTTGCTTGAAAATTTAGGTGTCTATAGTGCTGGTAATGATAATATGTATGGGCAAGAGCTGGTGAAAAGTGGGGAAGTTCAGGGGTATCACGGTAGAAAGAGGGGAAGCCAGGCGTGATGTGAAAAAGAAGCGGGAAGTCAGGCCGACAATCGCGGTATAGGGAAAATTCAGCGCCTCAAGTAGGGACAGTCTGGGGCCTCGTATAAAAGAGGGAGAAGTTCAGGGGCTCAGCGGTAACTGCGAGGATGACATTTGGGACTTCACCATAGATGATATCGTGAAGCAATTCTTAATGCAGTTAGTTAATCGTGTCGATATGACGTGGTTCGATAATTTTCTGGGACGCGCGCGAAAAGTGATATAATGTAAATGATTTTAGTGTTTTCATGGATGAAATGAGGCGATGAATAATTTATTATTGACGGTGACATAGGAGGTAATGTAGAGAATCAAACGGAGCATTTGAACGGAGGATGCTATGTTACCTAAACGGCTGCGCTGGCCGCGAAGACGCCTATCGGTGATGATATCTACTCCCATTCGCAGTCGGAAGACAACTAATTGGACGCATTTAAGCCGAACTACCCCTATGTATGATTATGAGCAACAAAGTGAGGATGATGATAATGATGGTGCTTTTTTGAGGGGCCTCGTAATGTTCAAATACAAAGCATTTACAAAACCCCCCTGCTTTTAATACTAATATGATTTTTGGCTTACGCAGAGGAATTGTGTCAATTAATCAGAATACGCACTCGTGACATGGAGTAGGATGCGGTTTCCATTAATGAGAAGCATCGAGCAGTGAAGTTTGTAGAGTTTAAGGGTCAATTCATTCAAAGTGTTTTGTTCTAAGAATCGAAGTGAAGAGAACATAAGCATTAAGAGCATTTGTGGAGCTCATTCATGTGGACCTGTGATAAAAAATAGACAAGTCAATGTCAAGCGAAGCAAGAATGAAGACGCTAACCAAGTGCGTAAGAGTGAAGAGTTTATCAATCGAAAGGGCTTTATCTGTTTGTGAATGATCATCACAAAAAATTGAGAAATCTATCACTGCCAAAAAATCGGTATGGGCACGATTTACTGGTACTTGAGTGGAAATTAAAGTCAGCAGGCTACTTAATTTATGGAAATGAGATTGAGCAATTTGCCAAGATTCAAAGCTATGCTTATCGACTTCTTCAAACCACGCCCGGCTTCTACGCTTATAATCAAGATGAAGGAGCGTAAATTTCTAGAATCACCCATCTTCAGACCTTCAAGGCCGGTTTTAACGACGGTTGCAAATTTCTTTGCCTCGATGGATGCTTTTTGAAAGGGTCTTTCAAAGGTCAAATTTTACCGCAGCTGGTCTAGACGTTGTAGATATGGGCTGTTGTTGAGGTTGAAAACACACACAATTAACGACCGGGTTTGTTAAGCTTCTACGTGAAGAATCTGCAATGGACGCTGATGCGTATTTAACGGATACTCGCGATCGACTCAAAGAAAGATAATTATTATTATTTGGCACCGAACTTTTATTCGGGCACCCTAACTTTTATTATGGCACCCGAACTTTTTATTTGGCTATACATAGGGTCTCTTCGAACGCCGTAGCCGCCGAATTATCTTTTCACGCGTGATCGACAGCAGATGGCGACTTACATGCCAACCGAATAAAGAGATTTACCGGAGTGCCTATGAAGATGACAGCAGTTTACAAAGAAAGACGAATGTTGAATATTTCAGACCGGCTACGGAGAAGATAATAATACTTTATGGCTCGATAGGATCGGACAAGTTAATGGACAAAAGTGCATTCAAAGCCCGAATCTAACTATGATGAAATTTCAGAAATAATCACAAGACATTTAACAAGGTTATTTTGAGGGCAATGGATCCGCCTATTCTAACCATGTTAAACACCATTCACCAAAAATTTTATGAAAAGTTACATAAAGAAGTCAGAAACAAAAGAAACGAGTGAGATATTGCCCCAAAACGGGCATTCTCGATATTAAAGGCCAACTACAAATCACGCTTGGGTCAGACAGACAAAGGAAGAATTGTTTGTGGCTTCGTGGTAGTTGTCTGCTGTACTCACGCACAAGCACGGGGTCCGTGATCTTCACGGCACAAAATAAGGATACAAGATCAAGCTTCTTTAACGAGGCATTTTAAGACAATACGTAAAAGAATTTATAATCATTTTCTAGAACCAATTGTAGATCTCGACGTTGGCTAAAACTCCCTAACTGGCTTATTAACGCCACCATTATCCATGTCTTACCGGGAGGGCAAAAAAATGTAGAACAATAGATTCCAATGAGAAGCAGGGAGAAGCGCAGAAAGGTCAGGCTCTGAGGGTTCAAAACTCTGGAACGGCAATGACGTGATCAAGAAGCTACGCGGTGATGCATATCACAACAAAAAGACATGCCCATTAAACGACCAACCAACTGGAGGAGCGAGTGAAGATGGAGGGAAGAACAAGAACAAATGTGGTAGCAAGCGGAAAGTTGTTGGGACATCAATGTCACAACCGACGCAAGCATACAAACCAGAAAATGTTCGCTTTGATGATAATCTGGAAGTTTTGTTGTTATTGATCACTTTTGTCATGTCGAGTGCAAAAATGTTCTGATGTTTGATGTTTTTGCATACAAACCAAATGCTCCAGCCCTACATTGAAACAAAAGAGTTCAATCTAAGCGCAACATGCTGCTGCTATTGTGGAGGAAACGCTGTAAAGATGCAGGTATTTGGATGGAGTTTAATGGACAAAGGAAATTAAATAGCATTTCTTTCGGAAGTAATGATTGCACTCTCAAATGCATTTAAGATTTTTAATGAACCCCAAGTATAGAAGATATGGTACAACCTTTGCAATATGCCAAGGTAAGCAATAGACAGTGACTTCTAGATGCTAACTGCTTTCATATTTACTATAAATGTTGTTACTCTGGGTTGGTTCTTGTAGTTGCTTCTGAATAGGCTATTCATGTTTATACATTCATTTTATTTAAATACATAGAAAGTAATAGATGGCAGCAATGGTAATGTAGAAGACTTTATCATCTTTACAAGGTAAATATGAACGGTTATTGTATTGTATTCATAAATACAAAGATCATAGTCTTTTTTAGATACTACTTACCAAAATGATTTTAATATCAGTTATGATATTAAACTCATGAAACTTTGATTTTTGATGCTTATATGAGTATTAATTGCTGTTAAATGACACGTCTCTGGCTGGCTGGCACCGTACTGCATATGCTTATATAGGGATCAGATAATTTGTTCTCCTCTATTCCTTTTATGGCAATTGATTGAGATGCAGTGAATAACAATCATGATTATTTACTGATGTAACCGGCCAACTTTATTGGGGAGCCCCGAGAAGAAATGATTGTCTCAAGTCCACACCCCAAGTCGCCTAAAAAGTCTTCCTTGGAGATTATCGTTGATCTACTTGGATCCTCGTACTCTACGCTTTCAAGATAACAAATTACCTCCTTTGATACTAATAAATTTTTGATATGTTTAGTAGTGTGATCGGCATATCAAGGGGCTTATTGTTTGTCAAAGGATCGAGGCCGTGCTTGAAGATAAAGATCTTATCTGTGATTAGGGCCTTCTTGTAAGAAATTCTATACAAAAAAGGAGTTTTATATTAGCTTACAGCAAGTTTTTTAATAAAAATCAACAGGTTAAATCATTTTGAAAACGTGTGGTTTGAACTTGATTACAACTTCTGTTAAATTGAATAGACCAATATGATCAGCAAGGGTATATCGGGGCAAAGTCACACTCAATTCAAGGTTTATATTAGGTTAAAACACATTTTTCGTCTCGAAGAATCCCGCTCCGGGGACTGCGAAGTCCCAAGTCCAATCGCCTTCGAGATAGCCGGGTCGACCAAGGTAGTCCCGAACTTGTCCCAAGCCCTATCACTCAAGTGAGACAGATCGGGGACAAGGGTCGACTCAGACTCTCCACCTAAGTCCCGATCCTGTGGTTTTCTCCGTCATGTTTTCAAAACCTATGTGCCGCCTCATAGCCACCTGGAGATACGCTTTGCACGACTTCGAGGCTTACTTTCAATATGTACAAAGCATTCTTAATCTCATATAAACTCCTGTCAAAATTTCTGTAGATTTACAGTGTGTGTTTTGCCTCCATTCATAATCATGAATACTGAAATCCTCGGTAGTTACTGGGTTCTAATCTGGAGAGAGATTAAGAGTGCAGAAATTTAGAATGTATTTTGGGTTTCTAGCACAATATAAATAGAAGTTGTACATTTGATTTGGAGTTGCTTGCTTGTACGAACTCGAAGTTCGCGACTTTTCATAAGGCGACGTCTTCTAAATCCCTAGGCTGAAAGCCGACGGTCGAGCACTTAGGGAAACCGAAGCTCGTTAAA
The DNA here is from genome assembly GCA_019722365.1 of Lithospermum erythrorhizon. Lineage (NCBI taxonomy): Eukaryota > Viridiplantae > Streptophyta > Magnoliopsida > Boraginales > Boraginaceae > Lithospermum > Lithospermum erythrorhizon. Next base: position 13,728 of record JADFUC010000623.1, read on the forward strand.
ATCGCTGAGTCTCTTCTTTCCCTTTCTATTTTACTTTAGTTTATATATTGTCATCGTACTTTATCGTTGTTTTTGTTTGTGCTATTTTTCTATTACTGTAGATTGTCTTTATATAGAATATATTTAGTAGTGGTAATTGTTGTTCTAAATTGCATACTAAAATCTATAATACAATCTTAAAACCTAGTAAAAACACAAAAAGTTAGTATAATCCTGCCCACCCCTAAGGATACTATTCCGAGTAACAATTGGTATCGTGAGTCTGTTTTAATTTGTGCTTAATATCATGTAGTAAAAGATCATGGAAGCTGGAAATATGGGTATTATTTTGTGGTGAAGTGATGTCTAGTTCTAGCCTCCTTTTCGACGGGTACTAACTAAGACATCAAGCAATCGTGATTTCATATGCGTAGTATCGACATGCTCTTTGATGATCATCCTCGACGGACCACTAATTCCAATGAAGATTAGGACTATTCAAGCCGGTGTCAGAACTAGACTTAAGTGACGCTGAATGAAGAAAGCACTCGAGGCGCTAATACTTATCAAGTACCAATCACCGATGTTGACAAGATAAATCTCAAACAGTTCAGTCCTGGATGAACTAACGAAGACGCTTAGAATGCTAAGGCAAGAATCTCCTACACAATGCTGCGGCAAAGAAGAATACGGGAGAATCAAGAGTTGTACCAGCAATTCTTGGGACGGTTGAGACATTATATCGAACAAATCGTTGAAACATACCAAAGTTCGCCTCGACCAAAGAGTAACGTAAGCTCGAGACGAAAGACGGAGAATCCATCGAGACACGCATCGGTGTTCAATGAGATACTAAACAATTTCGAGGCCCTCGCAAAATAATTTCCAAAGAAGAGATTAACGAAGATTTTTGGCCCTCACCGATGACTATGACGGAAAAATATGTGATATCACCGAGGCTATGACATTCCAGACGATTCCATCAGAACCTTATCATCATCAAATATTTAAAAAGAGGTAATCGCTATAAAAAGGCTTAAGGAAAGAATAAGAAATCTCCGACTTTGTTACACGCCAAGGTCAAAAATTATTGGAAATGGATGAAAGTGACGAAGATGCTGATGATTTGGCTATGTTGACCAAAAATTTCAAGAAGATTCTGAAATACCGCAACCACAAGAAAGAGTATCCTCAACGATCTAGAAATGAGAACTATGAAAGAAGGGGCAAGTCTAAAGAATATGGAAGCTACAAGAATGATCAACCTAAATGCTTTGAATGTAACAAGCCGAGTCATAATAGTTGACCGCCCCTCGATCAAGCAAGAAGTCCGAACCTGGGCAAAGCCATGAAAAGCCACTGGGATTTATTTAAGTAACCTACGGTGAAATGGGACTCGAGGTCGGTGAGATAGAAGCACGCCAGATGCCTAATGGCAAACGACCTATCGAGGTACATTTGACTCGACTCGTGTTCTAGATTTTGTTTGATTATAATACCGATATTGATTCTCGACGCTGATAGATCATACAATATCTTATGCTAAATCGAGTAAAATAAATGATCAGATTCAAGATACGGCTTATATGATCTCTAAATATAAGGAGGTAGCTCGCAAAAACCGATGCATGACCACTAAAATTTATGTCCTAGAAAATGATATCATTGTTTTAAAATTGGAAGTTGATCTTAATAAAAAGTGTTGATCTCGAGAAACTTGAGCTTAAGGAAAGTTTAGAAAAGCACAAGTGAGATTCTGAGTTAAAGTTAATGTTGAACACTCCATGAAGTCAAGCAGACAAATAAACTGATTTGCATATTAGAGACTCAAACTAAGAACATAAATAAAAGAAAAGTTTAGGATATGTGAGTATAACTCGCTTGCTAACCGTGTTTACTTCTTCCATTAAGTTCGTTAGAGCTAATTCTTCAAATGATTCAAATTATGTGTATTCTTACTCTCATCATGTTAGTAAACCTCGCTACTCATGTACTTACTGTGAAAAAGGTAATCATAATGTCTCTCATTGTCATATCCGTAAATTGGTTGATCTTGGAACTTTAATACCTGCATGGAAACGACCAAAATGGATTGTTCGAAGAACTATCCTGAAAACTAATCCTCAAGGACCCAAGTCTATCTGGGTACCAAAAGTGAGTACTTGATTTTTTTTTGTGTTACCCACTTCATCCAAAAGTTAACAATGTAATGGATGACGATAGTGGTTACTCTAGACATATGATCAAAGTATGCTTCTTAAAAAAATTGGGAAATAAAGCGCGGATCCGTAAGCTTGCTAACAAATTAATCCGCAGCGTAAGCTGGGTAAAGGTTATGCTGTAAGAAAAATTGTTTTAAAATTAAAGATGCATTGTATGTTGATGGCATTAAGTTTAATTTACTAAGTGTGAGTCAATTATGCGATAATGATTATGATGTATCTTTTTCCAAAAACAAGTGTGTTATCTCTCACAATACGTCTCCTCTAGTCATCCATGGCTTTCTTTCTAATAATGTCTATTATTTCCATTTTGATTTGATCAACCTAAATGACACGCGCAAGTTGTTATTTAATTTACGACGCGAAGTTTATGGCATAGGCGCTAGGCATCTAAGATTGAATTAATTTCAAATTTTCCAAGCATGACTGCTAGAGGCTCACAAATATTAAAAAAAAAAAAAAGAAACAATCATGATGCCTGCCAACTCGTAAAATGCATAAAAGAGCCAACCGCTAATAAAATATCCACTCAAACGTGCTTGATTTATCGATATGGACTTGTTTGGCTTATTACGGATGTCAGTAGTCTGTGGAGGGTCTAGATATGTATACGTTATAGTTGACGACATTCCTCGATTTATACGGGTTATTTTTCTTCTAATAAGAGTGACGCGCTTAAAGAATTTGCTAAGTCAAGGTAAAAAGTAACAAATAAAAAGAATAGAAAATCTGTCATTCGGTGATCATGGAGGAGAATCTAAAACTCAAAGTTCGAGGAATATCAGGATAACATGGCATCAAACACAATTTCACTCGAACCCTCAACAAAATGGAGAAATACAAAATCGGACTATTCAAGAAATGGGACGCACAATGTTAAATGAGCATAACCTACCAAAGTATTTTTGGGGACACGCAGTTGACACCGCATGTCACGTGCTTAACCGGGTATTTCTGAGACCTTTATTAAATAAAACTCTCAGATGAACTTCTCAAAGTGTGGTAAGCATTAATCGAGAATTAGTTATTTTATATTTTCGGTCATAGTTATGTTCTAAATACTAAAGATCAACTTGAAAATTCGATAAGTCAAACGAAGTCTATCTTTTCTCGGTTATTCATCACATAGTAAAGCATATGTTTATATATAATAAAAGGACCAATGATTCAAGAATCTATTCATGTTTCTTTCGATGAATCTAACTTTTATTGTTAAATGTTTGTCAAGACGATGACGAGTTAGTAGCATTGAGATGGAAAACATACCAACCATTCTCGAGGAACCACAAAAGGTGTAGGCTCCAAACGGCACCTATCGGCGGGAACTCGCCAGCGAGAAAGACAATCCTCAAGACGTGAACGACTACTTGCTACGGTAGGACACCCGACGATCTACCTAAGCTTACGATAACGGTAAAGAATCATCCTCCCGACCTCATATCGCAATCCATCGAGACGTAGATGACTACCGTAGTTCCGCTTTCAATAATATTTTCCTAAATAAGGCTTATGTCTCTCTCAATTGCACTCTTTAAATATTAAGCAAGTTTCTGGGGATGCATCCTAACGGATAATATTCTACAAAAAGAACTTGAATTATTCGAAGATGTAAAGTCCGGCATTTAGTTGAAAAGCCTCACGATGTATCTATATAATTGGAACAGTTTTAAACAAGTCATTTAAACCGACATAGTTTTTAGTAAATAAAAGAACACTTGTTGCTTCTAGTGGTATAACCAAATCGACCGGGTAGATTTTGACGAACATTCGCCCCGCTGCTAGATTGGCATACGTATAATATTAGCTCATGAAGTTATATGAATTTCAAGCTACACGATGGACGTTAAAAGTACTATCTAAAATGGTTTTCTGTAAGAAGAAGTTTTTGTAACATAACCCCGGTTTCAAGATGTAAAATATCATAATCATATTTTTAACCGGATAAAGCCCTTACGGATTAAACAAACACATAAAGCTTGGTATGAAAGACTATGCAAACATTTAATTGTCACTTGTTTCACAGTGGAAAGCTCGACTTACGCTTTTCCTCAAACCAGCGGCAAACATCTCATCAGAAGTCCAAATCTACGTAGATGATATTATATTCGATTCTACTAATGATATGTCAGCAAGTGAGGAATTTTCTAAAAACGACGACGATAAGTTCGAAATGAGTATGATGGGAGAGCTCAATTTCTTTCTCGGACTCCAAATAAAGCAACTGGACGATGGCATCTTTATATCTCAAAGTAAGTTTACCAAGGAGCTTATCAAAAAGTTCGACATGACGGATGCAAAAGTGATAAGCACACCAATGGCAACGGCTACAAAGCTGGACAAGGATGAACACGGGTGAGTGCGCCAACGAGACTAATATCGAGGTATGATCGGTAGCCTTCTTTATCTTACTGCGTCAAGGCCCCGACATTATTATGTTCACGTATGCTTATGTGCTCGCTTTTCAAATCTTGTCCTATGAATCCACTTAAAAAGCAAGCTTAAACGTAGCTTTCTCTATTTAAGGAACCGTAGATTTTGGACTTTGGTACCCTAGAAATAAGGCTTTTGATCTCATAGGATACTCGTGATGCCGATTAAGGGATGCACGTTAGATTGAAAAAGCACTACTGGTACTTGTTAGTTTCTAGGTCACTGTCTCACCTCAAGGCAGAAGACGCAAAATAGTGTAACTTTATCCACCAATCGAAGTTTTAATACAAGCTTTCCTCAGAGGTAATTGTAAGGCGCAAATTTTGTGGATGAAACAGACCTTAGATAACTTGACTCAAGTTCATCACATATCTCTTACGACAACACTAAAGGCCATTATTATCGTTAACCCCGCTCAAAGACTCAATGACCAAACATATAGAAATTCGCCATCATTTTATTGATGATCATACCCAAAAGGTAATATAAATCTTGAATTGTGAGGCACAAATGACCAACTAGCGATATTTTTACTAAATTTTACCGAGGATCAATTTAATAAAACCGCGTGAACTGTATTCTACTTCACAAATTTTTTAAATTTCGATCTCTTCGTTCTTAGATTTTTGTGTTTCATATGCCTTGCATGCTATGTGTTTTATGCTGATATATGTTGGTCACTCATGAACATTCACATATAAGGAACGCTACGGTAAACTGAAGTCAGCGACTGATGTTTATTTGGTGATTCACGATTGAAAGCCCAAATTTATCCACATAGTTCGAGATATGTCTGAGATAAGGTCGAGATGTTGTCATGACGCCGGGTTTATATCCGGGTGTCAGACCCATAACTGAGATGATCGGCCTTCCAAGTCCCCGCCGGATGTATATAAGGCGAAATCTGATTCTTAGGGTTTCATTATCACCTTCCTCTCCATCCTTGCGCCTCCTCCTCTCCAAAAACACCGAAACTCTTCCTCTCCACCACAAAATCGCACCTTTCCTCCACCAATTCACATTCTCTCATCACTCAACACTAAAATGGCACCAAACACACAAAGGATTAAGCGATCTGCTATCAAAACTCGATACCCCCTTCGACAGGGGCTTGCTCAACCCACTCACATCAATCCCATTATTCGTTGAGGAGGAGAGCGAGGGGACAAGAAGGTCCTCGAATGCCACACTCTGCATGACACCGGAATTGAGTCATCTTACACGGGCGTAGATCGAATACCAAGCAATGGCTCTTTCTCCACTACCTAATTTGTGTCCACGAACCACTAGCTTGGGTTCAATAAAACATGTTCGATTTTCATAGTTGATAATCCCGTACGGATCCTCGGATGGGAATAGATGTATATAAGTGGGCCCCTAGGGAAATATAATGTTGATTTAGAGTATTTTGGAATGAAGATTTTAAGTTACCACACCTAAGGATTTAAAGGATTATTCATCGCAACACGACTTTCCTTCTCGACATTCTCTAACACCCTTACTAAGTTAAACATACCGTTGAATCATATCGCGCAATTCTTCTAGTCGAGGGTCGATGCAATGGGTTAAGCGGGTAATTTCACCGCGATGAACTACTGGTCTTAGTGTCATCCTGAAAACTGCTCCTTCATACTCTAATACCAATCTAAAACTTACGCTTCCTGAACTGGCCGTGGCTTTATAAGATAATCCACCAATTAAAAATTAACCTCCCCTACCTCGAGCACAAAACAAATCCTGTATTACATCACCACAAACAAACATGTATTAAATCCATGACATCACTTTTATCAGGTTTATCGAGGACTCACTTTTCTCTGGCTCACTCCTATCAATACGCCGGCTGAAAATGATAAGTGATGACATTAAGGCGAAAGGTTTTTCGTGAGAATGGCGGCCAGGCGGTATAACAAATAAGAAAGGGTTGCCGCAACGCCAAAGGAAAGCAGCAGCAGGAGGTTCAAAGGGATCCGGATGAAGCCGGGCCTAGCTGGGCGCGAAGATAAACGCGGCAAGTGCCCGCACGTCCATCCACGACCATTTGACGCCAGGCGTCGCTGCATCGCACCGCGACTTTCAGGGGCCTGACCTCGTTACATAAACACCCAATAGGAGCAATGTACCATGGTATAATCGGCATTGGGCGCGATTTCTCCGACTTGGTTGTCGGGGCAAAGCAAGCCAGGACCAATTAACGAGACTCGCATCTGGCATCCATCCACCGGGGGGTCCTTCGTCCTCGTTAGCCGATATGTAACCGGATGTCTCCAAGAGCCTCCCCTTTTTGTTGATAACAAAAAGGGAGAATTTAAGTCGCTTTTTATGTGTGCTTCGGTTTGAGTTTACACCTATTTTGTATGTCTCATTATTTCGTTGAAAATACCCTCGGTTTTCATTATAAATGCTGTGACCAGGTTTTCTGTCATCTACTGTTACTTATCTTGTGTCTTTTCTCTTTACGTTCGTGATTGCATATGTTGAGGGGGAGCCTTGTTTATATTTTTTTTTTCTGCATAAGGTAATTATTACCAAAAAGTGGATGTTTTGTCGACCCACGATCCTCGCACTTCACGTTTTTAAGATAACAAATTTACCTCCTCGATACTTAATAATCTTTTGATATGTTTAGTAGTGCGATCGAAGTATAATCGGGGGCTTTATTGTTTGTCAAAGGATCGAGGGTCAAGTACAAGAGTTAAAGATCTTATCTTTGTGATTAAGGCCTCTTTTAACAAATCAGATACTAAACGAAGTTTTATATTAGCGACAAGTCTTTATGAGAATATTTGTGTGGGTAATTAAGTTGTTCTAAATTATATTACTAAAATCTATAATACAATCTTAAACCGAAGCAAAAAAGTTAGTATAACTTTATTCACCCCACCCCCCTAAAGGATAAGATTCCGCATAACAATACTCCCAGCGGGATACTTGTCACTTTTCCCGCTACTTGGCAGTGTATATGCTGCATCCTATATAAATACCCCAACACCACTTCATTAAAGGTAATGCCACTTTATTTCCTTACATATTTACTACCCCGTATAAATACTCCACATACTAACTCGATTGCCGTGAGCTGCCCGCGATCAACTACGTGGCCACACTTTTGTGTACCACGGCATCACGATACCTCACGCGATCCTTTGTCATGGTGGCAAGATATATCGCACCTACCTGTGTGAAACCATTGACTCACAAATATCCATATAGAGGAAAGTCCAGATAGTGACGCACAAGTTTCCAACGGCCGACATCTCCGTGAGCCAACAATCCCGATAGTAACTTGTCGCATCATTTGGCGCCGTTCGGGAACCAAAAAGATCCCATTCAACAAATATGTCTGGACAACAATAAGAATCTAATACAAGTGCCCCACCCGCTGATTCTCACATCGACTTAGCGAGAACAAAGTTAAGATGGGAACAAGAAATGAGCGCACTGTAGTACAATGCATTCCATCCTCGAGATCCAATACTCCCATGAACCCGGTGAGCACGAAGAGTCTCCCGTCAGCTCGCAGACGCAGGTCCACATCACTCGACGGTAATTGAGATACTAAAATAAGTCCGCGACCTCGCAGCGCATGCACCTCGAATGGACTCTCACTGGAGCGGCCTTTTGCCAACAACAATTAAATGACTCTCAAGGTTAATGACGGCATCATTCGGCCCCAAATGGGCTCAACACCATCGCCCACCACGACAAAGATGTTCTTTACCTGATCGTCGATAGCATTGCTCGTTTGATGGAAACGGAGATCCACCGCTGACTGGCGGATTCATTGCATACATGACCATAACGCCCAACAATCCGCACGAATGCAAAGGCTCCCGCATATTCTCACGGGAAAAGCCTTGAATCGGGTACATGGAACTGCCCCTAAAATCCATAGATTCATATTAGGCACGGCAAACGCCGCCAAGTTTGGAATCAAGTATCCAAACCATGCATGATGAACACATATCGATGGGACATAAAGCGCAGCCTGACGAGTCGTCAGGCGGTTTACCATAAACGACATATACCCACCTCTTTGCTCAACATCCCCCGCCAGAGATCTACGCGTTGCTTATATGGTATTTTTTTAATGGACTCTCTTTATAGGAAGCTTAACATGTCTTATTGTTAAAAACTCACGCTCGGGAAGATGCATTAACCAAAGAGGTTAAACAAAGATATCGAGTCATGAGCTTAAAGAGAAAGCCGACCGGCACTACGGACCTTAAGGAAACGGTGTCAGTGCGAGAGACTAAGTGTCACCAGCACTCCGGCCCAGAGAGGCGGTATCACAATGAGACGTGGGGGAACCCCTTCGGAAAGGCTACATTCTCGCCACCAACTCCTCGGTACTGTACCATTTAATCAACCCAAACCCCGTGAGTATAACCAACGGAAAACCCCTCGGCAGTCGTTACATCGTGATATATTCTCAATCTTGGTGACAACAACTCACTCAAAACCCGCCGAATGCGCTAAGTACCGTGAAAGAGAGATAAGAATAAGTATGGTGAATACTCCCTAGAACACGCATTTTATACGAATGAATGCGTAATTCTCAAGTGAGATAGAGAAGTTAATCAAGCGAGGTTATTTCAGGAGTTTATAGGCCTAGAAAAAGGAGGCTGGCTGTGGGCGGTTATATTCCACCCCACGATCGCCATCATGACAACCTAACGTGAGATAATAATCCTCCTCCCTGGACAAGCAGCCGTAAATTGATACTATCTCGATGGGGATACTTGCACTTAAATGATTCAAGAACTACTCTCGGCTGGAAGCCAGACAAAGATCAAGGGCAATCACTAAGAGCGAACTAATATCGTTTCTCTCGATAATGACTGAGAGGTATTTATTCCCTCATGACGATCTAATCGTCATAGCCCCGCTAATAAATAGTAATCCTTTATAAATGAAAGGACGCTGTCGACACGTGGGAAGTCTCATGACATCCTGTACCTTGGCACTTTCGATAAACTTCAGTTACCTCGCAATCACATATAGCCCATCGCCACTACCGACAGATTCACGGGCCACGCTGCCTACCCTTTGGGAATCGCCACGCTTGACTTGACAGTCGGGACAGCAACAAAACTACAACAATCAAAGCCTAGCTTACATCGGGTTTCCATAAATGATTCTTCGCATTAACCGGGTTGATCGGGAGACCGAGACACAACGTTGAGGGCTTATAGTTTCTCCTTTGCACTCAAGACGAAGTTCCCAACAGACGGGGGGCATGCTTCAGAAACCGTAAGAGGACTGGGGATACGTTACCAAGCCTCGTTCCCCAGCCAACAAGCCGCTGACGGAAAGTGGAAAGAAACGCTGTCGGGAAAATCAACTCGAGATAAGAACGGTGAGAAAAGGAGAGGAGGAAGATAACTCGCCAAAGGAAAAAGCAAAATCGCACCGCCGATACCACATAAAAGAGTAAAAGAAATTCCATTCAACCCTGCAAACAAAGAGCGAGCCTTCGTATTGAGAACGGCCGATTACGCCATGTAGAAGCGCCATCTCGCTAATCGTGAACTCGAAGATGTATTCGCATTTCGGTCCCGGCGACATGTCGAATGTAATCTCTGGGCGTATGACAAGATCGACATATGTGGATTCGATGTTGCTTCATTAACCAAAGAAAGTGCAAACCTTCAGCGATGAAGAATATGGCGAGAAATCAAGTCGGTTTATCGGGCGCCCGAAATATCCACAAGGCTAAATTCCTTAATGGATCGCGGAATGGTATTGGTGAAAAATCCAACAATAAAATTCAGGATGCGCACTCTAATTTTACAAGCTTAAATAAAGCTTGTCCTTAAAGACTTTTACCCGCTACCTTGCCTCGAAGATTGCGGATGGCAACAGGATTTATGAAGTCTTTTGATTTCATGGACGTGTCCAGGGATATCACCGTGATACGATGCTACTGTAGATCTAGATAGAAAACAGCCTTCTTTATAGAACGTGGTCTGCTTTTTGCTGGTTTCATGCCCTTCTAGTTGAAGAACGCCAAGTTGCTTTACCAAAGAACGGTAAACAATATTCGTGAGATCAAATAGGGACAAATATGGAGATTTGCGTATGATACAAGTAGTAAAAAGAAAGGACAAGTGGGCACCATTGAAAACCCGAAGGATACATTCAACATCTACGCTTAGAAAGTTGAGAATCAATCCCTCAAAAGTGCTCGCTCGAGTCACCGGGAACTGGCATGACGCCGAAAGTAAGTATCAACCAACCCTACAAGCTAGAGAGGCACTTGTGACACGAAGCCGCCACGTAGCTATAAGCGATGTCCAAAAAGTCGACAGTGTCATAATGCCTCGAGTCGCCCATCTCTAAGTCGTATAACGGGAACCTTCCATTCTTTAAGAACTCTCAGACGAGCCTCGGCTGAAACCTTCGTCGGGACGCAAGAGTGCGCCCATGCCTCAATGAATCGGAGAGAATATTTTACCAAAATTGTTATCACGGCCCGAACCGGATGGAAGAATCTCAGCATCAGCCAGACGAGCTTATCGCAGCGCTGCTAGTCCGGGAAATAGGCGCCAAAAGCCCATCTATTACGCGAGCCATGTTCGCATGAGTCAATTTAAAAAACTACCCAAATACTGATAAGTTTGTCATAGCATTTATCTCCGCGAGAAAAAAGCTCAACAAATATTTTGAGGTCTATCCTATAAAGCGTGATCACAGATCAACCCCTAAAGGAACTTGGCGAGTCCAAATTTTAGAACGACTCACAACATGGAAATTGAATCGAAGCGAGTTTGAAATATCTTACGAGCCCCGAGCCAAAGAATAAAGCCTCCCAAGCTCTCGCTGACTTCATAGTAGAACGCATAACGAGGCCACCCCTCAAGGAAGTTAGTGGCCTGTAGTTAAGTCTCTCAACTAACGCCCGAACGGACCTTGTACATGATACAGCCAAAAATAGCAAAGTGGTCAAGTGGCGCGATCACATCTATGGGCCCAACGGCATGTGAGACGGACATGCCCTCCGCACAACTTTAAGACCACAAAAACAAGGGATTTAGTATGGTTCATGCAAGTGTATCGAATCGGGGCGCGATATCCGGGGCGCTGGTCAGTTCACGCGAGGAAATTCCAAACTCGATGACGGACCGATCGGGGGCAACTGGGATCAAGAATTAGTCCCTCATAAAATACCACGCCAAGGTCAAAGAACTATAGCAAGTGGGCTTCTTTGCCCACATCGCTTCAACACAAACCACACACACCGAAATGAAATGGATCGGCTATCAAAACTGGGTGAACCACTTATTATGACGAACCTGTCAAAAAGAGGTTTACGCTGAGGTTCGAGAACAACGGGCCTACGAAGAAAGACTGTAAAGCCCTAGAAGAGCCTCAAGATCGGAGGACCGCTATAGCCGATTCTTGCTGGGTGAGTGACTATTACCTCATGGACTCGGGCCAAGCAAGGAAATCCACAGGTAAGCCTCGTGTTTTGGTATGTACAGTGCTTGTATCAAAATCCTTCAAATTACAATTGTCGCTATAATGATCCCATGAAAATATCCAAAAGGTGTTATCCGGCAATACGTAGGACGGCGCGGCAATCATATCGCGGAAGATCCCTACGACTAAGGCACCCGCATGGTTTCCGGCCCACCACGTGTTAAAGATTCAATGGATTTCGTCCAAAAAACGCGAACCATGCTAAATGTGGAAACGCCCTCAACAATCCCCAACCACGATTTAATTTACAACTGCCTCTATTCCTCTCAAGCATGTGAATGGACCTAATGGAAAACTGCCAAAGGCTAAAGGATCGGCAGTAGCACGTAAGGGTAAGAAAGGACTATTTCAAGAACAAGGAAATGGCTCTTACTAGCTAAGATATGAGGAGGACATCGCTACATTCCTATGGAAACAAGTCCTAATTCGCTTTGGTATCCCAGTGGTCCTCAAGGCTCTGACAACCTGGGCCCGCTTGTTAGCTCATTCCTGCATGTGAATTTTGGGCAGAAATACAACATAGAATAGCGATTTGTTCCTATGTATTATCACCACGTTAAACGCTGCTGAAGTATAAATCGAAGCATATTCAACCGGATAAAAAAATAATCCGGCTCAGAACAAGCATCCTGGGGATCTTCGATATGTGAATCGCTAACGGTGTTATGGGGAGCCAAGGAATCCACACCTTCACACGCAGTTGTACTCAACAAAGCTCGTAGTCTAATAAGCAAGATTAGCCCCCAAGGTGTCGGGCGAATTCCTGGGAGACTTCTTGAAATGTTCCACTGCTGCAGAAAGAGCACCCTCGAACTCTGCATATTGCTTGAAGTTCTCAACAGCGGCCCACAACTCCTTTGGATTTTGACTCATGGCGTTCTCCAAACGCTTGACTTCAGCTTCAAGTCGCTTGACCTCTTGGGTGGCGTGAGAAGCTTCAACCACGACAGCATCCCTATACCCACTTAGCTGAGTAATCTGGATATCGAAGTCGGAACTCTCCTCCTGGATCTTGTCCCGTTGGGAGGAGACTTCTTCATGTTTCTTGTGAAGCCCCAAATAGTCCTCCATGAGCTTCTTCTGCTCAGTGTTGTGGAGGACGTTGATCCGCAGATACTTAGTGAGTTTCTTCTTCACCCTCGCCAGCTTTTCTTCCAGCTCCGCAGTCTTCCAAGAAGGGCCTTGGGATCGGAGGTCCTTATTCTCCTCTCCGAAGCAATCAGCCTTCCTCGCCAACTCAAAGCCAGCATTTGCGACCTAAGGACAAAAGGAAAGGATAAGAAAAAAGCAAAATAAAACTAAAGATGAAGAGATAAAGAAAATACCTGGATCAAATGCCTACACATATCTCCATAAACCTCCAGAGGATCAGGAGTGTTGGAATATCCTCAGCACAAACCTGCCAAGAGCAAGGGCCTCATAGGGTGAAAGGACTAGAGGTTACTCAAGTGGAGCGCCTCACATATCTATTGACCCCTAACAAGATGTAGCGTAAGCTAGAACTTAAAGGGCGAAGCAACCCCGCAACCATCGTAGGTTATAGTCCGGGAAACGGTGGAGGAGAAATACGCTCTTAGGAGGTCGAGAGCTCGTATGTACCACTTTGCTTTTCCTTTCTCTTGAGAACAACCTCACCTCAAGTGCCTCTTTCCAAAGAAGCAGGCGTGAAGGAGTCTAGCGAGGCAAGCTCCATATCGCATGGAGAAGGATGATGGACTCGTTCGACTACAAGAAGCGAAGAATGGGGAGCCAAGTTCGGTGTAAGGACGGGGGGCAGTCCGCCGCAAGCGGCGAGGCGGTGAAGTTCACCTTCTTCACCCGCTTACCTTTCAAGGCGATGTTTTTACCCCTCATGTCCACCAAAGGAACAATGAGGCGCTCTTCATGCCAACAAAATCTCTCTCGTACGTAGTTAAATCAGGTTAGCAAACGAGGGATATAAGCGTTAAAAGGTTAGATTCAAATATATACCCTGCGGAACGGGATTTAACAAATCAAACTCCTTGGCTTAATTAGGCCCACTCTATCAACACCCCTCTTCAGAAGATCCAATGCAACTTATGCTTAAAGATCCTAATCAACTTCTCTAGGGTAGCGAAGGTATCGTCGGTTGGGGGAGACTTAGGCCTATCCTCGCTCTTATCTGGGCTTAACCCACACCTGGAAACTCGAGTCCATACCCCTTCGTGAAGACTCAGGTACGCTAGCGATTCTCGCCTACCACGGGCTTGTTGCCCATGTGTCGTTCCAACCCCTACGGCCTAAGAGAGGCTTAACATCCCAGATGGGATACGGTGAAGAGGTTGACAAAACGGGCAAAGCTGTCTTACCCCAATAAAATTACAAATTACGAAAACTAAGTGACGTAAAGCCAACCTAAAGGCGACTGCCAGCGGCACTAAGTATGGGCTATTAACAGATCGTTGGTAAAAGAAGAGAAGGGAAAACGAACTCCATAGGTGAAAAACTCTATATAGACACTGGTCCAACCACGACTTAAGGGGCCATCTACCACGCCCCTCGCTACCGATCTATATACTGCTCGGCCTCGAAGTCAATCTCATCTCAACTGAGGAATGGATGGAGAAGTATTCCCCATGTGCGATGGGTAGTGATTGTTCTACTCCTATAAAGCAGGGTTCTTTATTATAAGTAGGTCCTCACTCATTGTCCTTGCCTCTAATCGCTAGCCTTTGTCCCCGGGCCAAGATTACTGAGGTGAGACTCGCTCCCTTTACGAGGGTCCTCTTCTTTTTCTTTGGGAGGCCTGTCGCCTGGATCGCCATGGGGCGAAGCTGATACTCGATACAAATAAGGAGGCGCAGCAATGCTGTCAACACACACGAACATTCGCTAAAGGATAGAATTACCTTCAAGGATCTATTTCTACGTATAAGTCGCCTACGATCATTCACCAACTCCCTCGGGTTTACAGGAGTATCCCTCGCATAACTTTGGCGAGTCCTGGAGCGGTTGTGAGGATAAAGTTCACGCGGAAGCACATGGTTGAGCTTTTCCGAAAGAGAAAAATAAAAACTAGTCAAATCTGTAGGAGTCAATTCAAGATAACAAAGAAACCCAAAAGAGAACTTTGGGGGAAATTATCAAACTCAAAAAGAAACTTTGGGAAGCTCAACCAATAAACTTAAAGTGAGAAAACCCTCCTCAACATCAAGAAAAGGGGCAAACTCCTTTTTCCCATTCACTCAAACCCACTCCCCAGAGGTGAAAACCACCGACAAAAAGTGGACAATCCTTCTTTCGTAAAACCACTCGACCACACCTGTGAGACCACACGTGTGGTTTCCAAGAAGAGACCACCCGGCAACCCAATCCCACAGCTGACGCGGGTACCTCTTCCTGTGTGGGGGAGGAAAGCCTCGAAAAGGCACGAGGAGAAGGACACTACTCACCTGAGATGTGAAGAGACGCCGCCGGAAGCTGTGGGTGAAATGGGTGAATGTCAGCGAGGGAATGTAAAGGAAACAAAAGTTAAGCATGGGGTTCTTTTGCCTTTAAAGTGGAAATAAATCAAAAGAGTTAAGGAAATAAGAGTGGTCTCTGTCACCTTTTATAGACGCTGGTTTAGGTCTCCAATCGCCTTTTTTCCTCCAATCGATATGGACGCTGCATACATAATATCGGTACCTGGCTACAAAGGTATTAAATGCTCGATAAATTTGAACCACCCCTCGTGGTACTCATCCATTAAAAACATCTTTCGAAAGTGTCCTCTGATGATTTTATACCCAATAATCGAGGGACAATGATATAACTGCCCTACTTTATTGGGGAGGCCCAAGAAGGAATGATTGTCTCAAGCTCATAGCCTTAGGTCAAGCCAAAAGGCTTCCTTGGAGATTATCCTAGTGGGACACTTGTCACTTTCCCAATAACTTTTTTTTTTCCAAAGAGAGAATGTTTTATAAGACCCCTTTGTGAATCGAACCCAAGACCTCCTATACGAGGTTCAAAGTATAAGCATTAAGCTAAGTCAAGGTTTACTTCAAATAAGAACTTGGCAGTAGAGGGGTCTTTCATCCCTATAAATATCACAACATTCGCTCATTGAAAGCGTAATGTCACTTTGTTCCCATGTTACTACCCTCATAAATACTCCACATACTATCTCTGATCGGGAGTGTCCGTGGGTCACCACGCCGCCACACTTTCAAGCACCACGGCGACCACCTACACCCCGAACCTCAGGGAGAGTAGGCTGGGGATATATCGCACCTTATCCAGCGAATCCATCGACTCACAATACCCATAGAGAGAAAGTCCATATAGCCACGACAAGTTTCAAGCAAAGTCGATCTCCACGAGCCAAATATCCGAAAACTTGTCGCATCAAATACTACCAAAGTGGAATTTTCCGCAACTACGCGGTGTTCTGTGTTGTCTCTTGCTCTTTGTAAAGTTCTGCTAGTTTTCTGAAATTTGGTCAACTTAGTTGTTTTGTAAGTCTATTGGTTTTACAATATATATGTAGCCATTCAAACTGTGCAGTTTTTCCTTTTTCTCTTTGGTTACAGCAATGATTTCAGCTTTTCAATTTTATGTGTTGGATATCATATACCCATTCAATTTTTGAATGAACTATGTTGTGAATTTTCTTAGTGTTCTTTTTCCGAAAAAACTGAGTGGAATCATTCTAGCTCTGCTTAATTTCTAATGTATCTTTTAGATCTTTACTTATTTCAATTTATGTTAGTTTTATTTCTTAATAGCTTATATTTTATGCTTGATAGTGAAAAGAAAATGATGAACATATATATCAAGTCTCGTAAAGTTGAAAGATCGTATACTTTAGAAATTTTTTTATGTAATTTTTATAGTATTTAATTCTTTTGATACAAAATTTGTAATATTTTGTTATAAATTCTTGTTTTGTTTTGGCGTTGTCACAAGTTATTGCCCCAGAGCGCCAAAAGCTATGAATTTTTTATTCAAAATAGTTAGTCCCTCTTGATGGGCACAGCCTAACTAGTCATGTTGATGTATGGCAAGACTATATTGATTGGAGCTGTTATTTGTAACTAGTTGTAGGTGTCCATCAAATGACGACCACCGTCTTATCCACAAAAAATTGGTCTAACAATAATAGGTAGAAGTTTAAATGTTTCTGCCGTAACATCAAGTTTAAATATGCTTAATCAAAATTGTATATAAAAACCAAAAGCAAATTCAATAAACCAATGTTGTAATATTCTTAATCTACGATCCAGATTGCGATAATACATCGAATAATTGGGCTTAAAAAGAAGATGGACCTAACTATTTGCTTTTCTTCGTAACAAATAAGAATTGCATAAATTGCATACGAAGAAATTGTCACAGAATGATGAATAACAATTCAATAACGAGAAAAAAACGGAATGAAAACGGATTGAATAATAAAATGATAGAAGCCGAGGCGGGTAAATGGGTATAGAAGATTTAGTAAATGTTTCATCAACGAAATGTTTAATACGGACAGTAATATAATACATCGCAAGTGGGCCTAACTATTTCTTTTTAAAAAATTAAATTAAATACATCGAAATGTGCAAAGTGGGTCTAACTATTTGCTTTAAAAAGGTAAACATATCAAAGATATGCTGCTATTTTAACTTTCTTCACAAAAAAAAAAAAAGAATCAAACGAAAAAACTGTCACGGATAATAAATCACAATTCAATAACAAATAACTATTTGCTTAAAAAAACCAAATACATCTAAAAGTGAGCCTAATTATTTGATTTTCTTCTTAAAAAAAGAAATCAAACGAAAGAGCATCACGGCGTGGAGCTGACCACTCGTGGAGGACAGTAGATCATATAATACTGCGCTTTAATAGCCGGCGAAATCTAAATATTGTACCTCACAATTGGGATCGAAACTTGCAAAGTATGAAATAACTCTCAGAGATTCCAACAATTATTGGATAGTATTATTAAACAAGATCATTGGTTGTAGAATTTGGTTGATTCAGATTAAAAACACAAAAACTAATAAAAAAATATATTTAGCTAATATTAATTGTTACTTCTACATGGTGAAAGACACAAATCACAGGCTCTCATGTTTTGATGGGTCTCCAGTTTCCACAAGTACCGATTTGTGCCTATTACCCAACTTAATATTCTAAAATAAATTTGCCACTCTTATTTCTTCTAAGCAGTCTGTGTTGCTTTATAGATTTTGTTGACATAATATAAGATGAGTAAATAAGTCACCATTGTAAGGACTCGAAAGTATGAAAAGGTTAGGCGTCACTTTGATGCTGATGTAGAGAAGAACAGATGAGCAGACAACATATTGTACTAAGAAGATATTCACATCCTGTTTATACCGTCATGTACTCCAAAGCGAATAAAAGTGTCCTGCATCAACTTAAGAGACTCGTAATTCATTGAAGCATCGTTAACGAATATCAGTTTGAGAGTGCCACTCGGACATAGTGACATGTAACATAAGCATCAATTGAAACTCCGTCAAGTAAAGAACAAACTACAAATATTCAATGACCAATCAATCATAACATCACAGTATTCTAACATGACAGATCACAGTTCTAATAGTACAAGCCGTCGAGCAGTTATATGAGAGGGAAAGAAAAACTGGGTCATCATTTCTTAAATCCGTATATGTTCCTCTAGTAGAACAAATCAGTCTTGGCACTCCCCAGATTGACAATCTTTGGGCACCCGTCTCTATGTTCTCCTGTTGAGTGCACTCTTTACAGTAATAGGCATCAGATATCCCAACACCACCACAGATCACACCGTCGGTGGAAATACCACGTGGTTGCATTAAATCGCAGAAGCCTTGAGTGTACAAGAGGCGCACGCGGAATCACAGACCACACATTTTTTCACACAAAACTATAGCAATTCGGGTTGTTTTGCGACACATAATCAGTCGGGATGATGCTTTGCTATTCTTACTCCTTTGCACCGAAGCAGACAACATAATGTTAATGAACTTTTCATGCGTAAACATCAGCATACCCCCGATGCCTTTGAAGAGGCTCCGTCTAGTGAGGTAGGAGGATCGGATATTAAGTAAATCTTACACAGAAGTCCAAAATGTTTTGAGCTTCATAGTGCAGTGTGAGTGAAAGGTCACGTGGTACATGCTCACATGCGAGAATAAATTAACATTAAGTTGTTACAATTTGTAATATTAGGGTAGTAATTTGCTTTCATTATTCTAGGAGAGCTTGTTTAGTTTGTTTTTCATTGTTATCCATGCATATTAGCTTAGAAGTAGAGGTGGGTTGTTTACATTTTGTAGGTACATATATTAGCCATCTTCCTCATTCCAATAAAATGGAAAGTGCAGGGCACAAAGTCTTTGTTTATGCTCTTTCTTTCATTTAGCAAATTGATTATTGTCTTATGTTTGATCTCTGTAGCTTCAACATAGAGTATCGAGGCGAGGGGCGATACGAGATCATAAAACTGAAACAACAAACAAATCAGAATACCAGTAGGTGAAGACAAAACACTAACCAAAATACCTCAATTTGATGGACACTATGACCATTGGAGTGAGATGATGGAGAATCTTCTAAAGAGGCAAAAGGTTTGTGGGGAGTAATTGAAAGGGGACATGTTGAACCTCTAGAAGGAACTTTGCTTACAGACAATCAGCAAGCATTGGTGGAAGAATCAAGAGTGAGGGATCATCAGGTGAAGCACTATCTATTCTAGGCCTTGGATAGAAACGAGTGTTTGAAGCGAGATTTTGGATGAAATCTTGCCAAAATCATAGACTTGCTTTGAAGGTATGAATAAAGGTCGAGGCATCGAAATTCCTTAAGAAGAGAATTTGAAGTGTAAGGAGCGAGAGAAATGAGAGAGACAATTGATGACTACTTTGAGAGAGTCACTACAGTCTCAAACAAGCTAAGGAGCAACAATGAAGACATGCCAGAGAACAAGATTGTGGAGAAGATCTTAAGAACATTGAGCAAAAAGTTCACCTACATTGTGGTGTCAATTGAAGAATAATAATATTGGAAGAAATGATCAGATGAGCTGCCAAAGTTCACTGTTGCATGAACAAAAAATTGAGGAAGATTCAAGGAAGAAGAGGATGATCAAGTGCAGTAAGCAATTTAACGAGCTTGGCATAAGAGGAAGAGAACATTGAGCGGAGGAAGGCCACAGTGGAATGCTACAAATGTCACGGTTAGGTTTATTTCAATATGAATCTCGCCCAGGACAAAGAAGCCAACTATGCAATGATTGATGAAGATGATGATCTCTTGTTAATGGCACAAATTGACTCAGGAAATTCAAGTAATGGAAATGTGTGGTTCCTTGATTCAGGATGTTCAAATCACATGTGCAGTAATGAAGAGTTGTTTACAAGCCTAGACAAAACATTCCAACATTCTGTCATGCTTGGAAATAACAGCAGGATAAATGTTGCAGGAAAAGGAGCTGTAAAGATCACCTTGAATGGAACATCTTATGCAGTGGGAAATGTCTATTATGTACCTGATCTTAAGAACAAACACCATAGTATGGGTGAATTACAGAAAGGGCTGTAATATTCAAGAGAAGACAACATTATTATATCAGAAAGATAAAATAAGCAATGTCAAAATTTAATAGGAGTGTTTTACTATTGTTTTACGGGAAACGTAAATCACATGAATGGAGAATGCTGCAAGTCACCATAATAGGAGGTTGCCCAAACTTATGACATCGAGAGGGTTTGTGTCGAGCTACAAAGGATTGAGAACATTGCAGAACAAGGAAATGGTAAGTCTGAGTTTGAAGTGGAAAATCACGCTAATTGTTTGGATAAGGAGCGGACTAAGGAATGCAATTCCTAAACAAGCAAATTGGAGAGCAAGCACCATCCTGGAATTGAGTCCATTAGGACATGGGGTCTGATATCACTAAATCCGATAGTGGAAGGAATTTATTTCTTGAGTTTTATTGATGATTTCAGTAGGAAGGCATGGAGTCTTTATGAATAAGTGGATGCTTTAGATTTCTTTAAACAATTTATTCTTATGGATTTGAAAAGAATACTTAGTCTAAAGTGTCTAAGAACTAATAGAGGAGAATACTCTAATTGCTTAGTGAATCTTGCAAGAATAAAGGAATCAAGAGGCAACTCACCAATGCATACACCCCTCAACAGAATGGGGTTGCAGAGAGGAAAAACAGAACTGTGATGAACATGGTGAGGTCCATGTTATCAGCAAAGAAGATGCCCAAAGCTTTTGGGCCGAAGCGGTACTATCGTTCATCTTGAAGCAGGTGCTCTTGTGAAAAATGCAACACCTCAAGAAGCAGATATCAAACACTAATGAATCATTTCAGATTTAAAATTGTTTGGCTCATACACATGTCCCACAAGTAAAGAGAGACAAGTTGGACAGGAAAATAAATGCGTATTCATGAATTGTAATAACACTAAAAGGTTGTGTTGATATGGAATCAAAGAGGATTGTGATTAGTAGGGATGTAGTCTTTGAAGAGACAACATGAGGTTAGAGGAAATGAAGCTACAGGCGAGATAAATGGGCTTAAGATGGGATGACGACGCGTCACGGTCGTACATTGATCGACAAACGAAGAAGGTGGAAATGAGAGAAATCACTGCAGTAAATGGTTTGATCAGTAGTAAGAAGAAGCGAGGAAGATACTTCTGAAGAAGCATTAGATAAGGAGGTGTAATTCATTAAGAAAATTGAAGAAATACTGAGGAAGTCACTCCATCTCAAGGAGGCAGAAGGTCCCTTGAGGCACCGACTGGATGAGTGATTATGTCTTTTAGATGGTAGGAATGAGGAGAGTAAATGCTAAGACAAATTGATGTTGATGATCTTATGTGATGTGGAAGAAAATTTGAAAAACATGACAAATGGAGTATTATGCAAGAGTATGAAATAATTTCATTCAAAAGAACAACACTTGGAGTCTTCTTGGGGTTATCTCTGAAGTAGCAAAAGTGCAGGTGAAATGGATTTATAAAAAAAGAGATGAAAATGGATAAATCATCAAGCATAAAGCTAGACTTGTATCTGGGGATATTGCAAAAGGAAGAGTTGATTATACATAAAAATCACACACTGCTCGCAGCTGGCTTAGAATGGACACCATAATAATGATAATCTGACTGTGCGACTCACAATGGTTGGGAGTATATCCAAACTAGATGTGAAGTGCATTCTTGCAAGGATATCTTGATGATATACATTGATCAACTTTGAAGGATTTGTCAAAGGGGAAAAGAATATGATTAAGTTAAAACTGTATGGATTAAAACGAGGCTCCAGGCACGGTTTAACAAAATTGAATCTCACTTTGTCTCAGAAGGTTTCAAGGGTTGTGATAGTGAGCAAACTTTGTTCACTAAAAGAAGTGCAGAAGGTAAAATGCTCATTGTAAGCATCTATGTAGATGACTTAATCTTTACAGGAAATGATCATGAGCAAATGAAGAAATTCAAGCAAGCAATGATGACGGTTTGACACGCAGCCAGACTTAGGCCGTCTCAGCTACAGGAATTCGAGTAGTGCAGAAAGCAAATGGAGTGTTCCTTCATCCAAAGTATCGGAACAGATATTGAAGAGGTTTGGAATGAGCACCTGCAATCCAGTATATTGTCCTATTCTTCCAGGTGTTAAGGTGGGAAGAGACAAAAAAGGAAAACTGGTTGATGAAACATATTACAAACAAATTGTTGGAAGCCTAATGTATTTGACTTCTACCAGGCCTGACCTGATGTTTGCTACAAGCGCCATGACGGATACATGTCAAAGCCAAGCAGTTGCACGCCCCAGAACAAAGAGATCACCAGTATCCCAGAAAGGAACAACACAGTTTGGGATTTTCTATCAAGCAGGTTGCAGAGGAGGAGATTTAGAGGTGTACACTGATAGTGATTATGCTGGAGACATGGATGATAGGAAAAGTACCAGTGGCTATGTTTTCAAATTCGATTCGGGGTGCGTGCTGGGCATCCAAAAACAACCAGTGTCTCATCCTTTTGAACCCGAGGAGTTCATAGCGTGGCGTATTGCACATGTCAAGCCATTTGGCTTAAAAGAATTCTGACAGAGTTAGGATATGAACATGAAGGATGCATTGTCATTAAATGTGATAATAGTTCCACAATCAAACTATACTGAGGAATCGATAATGCATGGGAGGAGCAAAACGCAATTATGTGTTGTCTGTTTTCTTGAGACCTTGCAAAAGAGGAGAATTGAACTGAGTTCATTGTCTGGCTGATGACGGATCAATGCCATTAAGCCTTTGAAAGATTGAATCATTTCACAAATTGAGGATGGAATGTCTGCGATCTTCTTCCAGTAAAATTTGGGCCATACATCATTCGGCTTAAGGGAGAAGATTGAAAGAATTCAGTGAAGTTTCCATGCTTTCGCATCATGCGAGAATAAGTTGGCAATAACTTCATACCTCAAGTGAAATTTAAAGCACAATGGATAGAAATCTTTCAATTTTAGTATGCCAGAAATATTTCATTACACCTTAGATGTCACTAGTTCGGTGATCTGGTAAGAGTGTGTTCAATATGATTTGAAACACAATGGATGGAATAAATTCACATATCAAAGTTATTGCACTTACCTTTGAGGTAAATTTGTTTATACTCAAGCTGTGAGACAACTCAAAGTTATGTTTGACAAACAAGCACAGAAACATTCGAATGGATGATTAATATTGTGTTCACTGAAGTAGACATAATTTAACCACGAGGTCTAATGTTAAGATAATGTTATCATGTACATAACGAGAAGAAACATGTATTTATTTCCATCTACAATAGAATCATAATTTATTATATATATAGTATCTTCATTATGAAGTATAAAGGGTGGAGTAAAATATATGACATTCGAAATGTATTGGCTCCTTAGGAGATAGCAATCAGTGTTAAGAACCACCCAGTTTATATCAAAAAATATTGCTCTTGAGATTTCACGATGCATTATTGATACCGAATGCAAAGACATGATTAATGTTTTCATTAAATAAATTGGGAATACACGTGTCAGTACTCTACTTTCGCTCTGTTACCTTCTAGATGGTGATTAAGTAGTAAGAAATATGTTTTCATTAAATGAATATATAGTCATAAATGAAGCAAGCTGTAACGACCATGGGTTGGCCGCCACGAGGTGAGAATCATTATAATCCGGAACACCGAGTCACAAGCGATGGGCGGCTTCAGTTAAAGAACCGTTTCATCCAAAAATTTGATTACAATTAAAATTTCACCAATAACCACAGTTTAAAATTACAATCCGCCGAGTCATATCTACAACCAACCAACTCCATATATATACAACATATCTCAAAAGGCATTAATGGAAGGCACAAGCGAGAATAAAATCTTGTGTCAAGACACAAAATAGTTGACTAGAGACTAAAGTTTGAAAATGAAATAAAACAATCCAAAAAGCGATTGACAACGCATCAAAAATAGGCGTAGGATCCTCGGCCACCCGATGCTCACTAGCCTGGAACAAACTCTCAAACGGCCTCTGGCTCAACTAGCCTCATGTCAACGGCCACAAATGAAATCGCCAGCGAAAAGGGTGTAAGCCGCGAAGCAGTGAAAAGCTTTCTGCACAGAGGTGAAACTTAACCACTCTGAAACAAAGGCAGTCAAATATTATAATAATAGTCAAATATGAATAGATACGTATACATCCAGGACTACCTAATAAGGTCATACAATAAGATTCCAAAGAAAGTCTCAGACATAACATATTAAGATATAATAGAAAGTCTCAATAAAGGCCTGTAGCATGTGAATGAAATCCTGAGGAGACTCGACAAACGACTATAACTCTAGTCATCACTTTCTATCTCTCACTAATATAACTAGTCATCACTTTGAAGTGCATATATTATGAGGATCAAACAAATTTTTTCTCTTCAATTTCTTCACTTTGTTGTTTATTAAAGATCCACAGAAGTTGATTATTAAAACACATCATCTTTCCCTACAAGTTTGAGGTATGGAAGTTAGAGTTGAGTTGATTTTTAATGTTTGACTTTTGTTGACTTTTGACATAACTCCAAATTTTATGATGTTTCTAAAGGTTGTTATGGGTGCTATGATAATATATAAGTGAGTAAATTCATGATTTAGAATTTTGTTTGAGGATGTGGGAATAGGTTGACTTTCTAGGTTATAGTTGACTTTTTATTGTTATTTTATAAGACTTTAAATGTAGGGAGTTTAATTGGGACCTTATTGTAGCTATTGTAAGGTTAGAATTGTGATTTAAAAATTAATTAAAGGGGGTTAGGTTGAGAAAGTGTGATTTGTAAGTTGAGTTGTAAATTGATATTTTGGAGTATAGGTTTGGTGGCAATTATGGACTTGAGGGTTAACTAGAATGACTTATAAGTTGATGAAATATTAAAGTGATAAGGTGGAATTCTAAGCGAGCTTGATTGTTTGTGTCAGCCCAGGGTTATTATTTCGTTGTTTTATCCGTCATTTTAGACCGTTTTTCCACTAGAGTTGGTAGTGTATCTTCCCAAGCCTTGAAATTATAGTAGTAGGTTTGATTATACTTTATGGATATTTTGTTGAAACGTTGATGCATTGGAAAGGTAGTTACCCATTGATTGTGTTTCGCGAGAGGTTTTTGTGGTGGCTAGGAGGTGAGTACTTATCTCGCAGATTGCTTTCGCTACGTACTTACTAGAATTGTGTAGACATGTCATTATTATGATTATGTGAGAATGGTATACGTGTCATTGTTGTATGATTATGTGTGATTCATTTATGTGAGCCATGATATGATTATAAGATTGTATTTTTGTGGCGTTGAAGATTTGCTTGAGGTAAGTAATGGCCCAGACTCTCAACTTCGTTTTCTTGTGTTGCAATGGCCTTGTCAGGACTACCGTTTTCCGTGGCATGCAAGCACTTTTGTATTTACGTGGCTTTGTGTCGGTTGTGATTGATTTATGATTTTGAGATGTTTTAAATTTGTGTGCTTTGATATTGTTTGGGAATAGAGTAGTTGGTTGTTTAGAGTGTTGGTTTAGGTTATCGTGACTTGGTGACTTAAGTATTTGGATATGACCTACTATATTATTGGGATGATGAGTAAGGGTTAGGTGACTCTCCTTCCTTGTTTGAGATGTGTGACGCTATTGGCCTTACTTAGGTATAAGTGCCTTTGTGAGATCTATTATCACTTTGCTATGTGCAATGTCGATTGTTGGCCTTATACTTCCAGGAGTATAAGTGCGTTGTGGGGATCTATTATCCTTTGCTATGTGCATTGTTGGTGTTGGCCTATACTTTGGGTATAAGTCACGGTGTGAATCTATTATCACTTTCTTTGTGTGCATTGTTGGTGTTGGCCTTATACTCTGGTATAATCAGTGTTTATTAGCGATTGGTCCATTCTAGCAATTAGGCGGATCGAGGCGTATGCGGAGTGGGGTTGATATGGATCGGGCTTATGCGCATTAGGATGATATATACTTGTGTGGAGATATGAGAGATAGAGAAGTGATATTTAGAGTTATAAATTAAGTAGTTAGTCTGTGATTTCATTCCTAGTGGAAGTTAATAATGTGTGCCTTATTATTGAGACTTTCTGTATATCTTAACATGTTATACTAAGACCTTCTATCTTAACTTGGGGATCTTTAATAAACAACAAAGTGAAGAAATGGAAGAAAAATTCTTGTTTGCTCTCTATGAAATATCGCCTAGTTCTAAATTATTAAGCAGTGAAATGACGGTATTATGACTAAGAAAGCCTTTACGAAGATTGAATCATTTCACAAATTGAGAACATCCGGAATGTGCAGTGCTAACTTTGAAGTAAAATTTGAATATGATACATCGTTGAAGCAAGGAGAGAGATTGAAAGATTCTAGATTGAGTTTCCATGCTCGCGTCTTTGAATAAGTCAACATTAAGTTGTTACAATTGCTTAATAATTAGGAGTAATGGTGTTGCTTTTATTATTCTAGGAAGTTATTTAGTTTGTTTTCATTGTTATCCATGAACATCCCACATAGGTTAGAAGTAGGAGTGAGTTGTTCATTTTGTAGGCTATATATTAGCCATCTTCTCATTCAATAAAATACAGAGAGAGGATTCTTTGAGACTTTTACTGAAAGTGCTGTTTATGTTTTTCTTTC
Source organism: Lithospermum erythrorhizon (assembly GCA_019722365.1). Taxonomy (NCBI): domain Eukaryota; kingdom Viridiplantae; phylum Streptophyta; class Magnoliopsida; order Boraginales; family Boraginaceae; genus Lithospermum; species Lithospermum erythrorhizon. Next base: position 40,998 of record JADFUC010000623.1, read on the forward strand.
ATTTAGCAAATTGATTATTGTCTTATGTTTGATCTCTGTACTCAACAGTGAGTAGTAACTTGTAATTCGCTGCCTAGCTTTCTAACGTGATCTAGATCACAAGAATGGATATGCTCGGGTGTGGCCAGTTCTTCGTTTCATACTCGGTTTCGATACAACAAACAGGCTCACATTCTACATAAAATCTTACAAATGCTCAAAATCACATATTTAGTACTCCGTATAAAACGAACATTAATTTTAAAACTATAAAGAACTAATTGAATATCAATTTAACTATTCGAATAAAAAATTCCACACGATTTTGAAACTAACACATATTTAAACTAATAGTAACATGAATTGGAAGATACCAAGTTGGCTCAAACAGAACAAAAGAAGTGATAGCAAACAGCAAAAAAATTAAAAATTTATGCAGAAATTCCGCAATTATATAAACTAAAAAAAATATAAGACAACAATCAAGCAAATAGCAAAAAAAAATAAAACTTTGTATAAACTAAAAAAAATATAAGACAAAAATCAAGCCAAAAAATATAAGACAAAAATCAAGCAAATAGGAAAAAATAAAACTTTATGCAGCAATTACCCAATTATTATTAACTAAACAACAGATAAGCCAAAAATCATTGAATTTATACAAAAAAAAGTATACCAATTACATAAATTACACAGGAGAGCTATAAATGAGTTACTTTATGCATAAATTACACAAAAATATGGAAAAAAAATCAACATAAATTACACAAAATTATGGAAAAATCAACATAACTTACACAAAAGTATGAAAAAATCAACATAAATTAAACAAAAATATGGAAATATCAACATAAATTACACAAAAATATATTTCATTGTTGATATATATATAAAAAGTCGGCCCGTCACAGGCTTGGGCGGGGATCAATAGGCATGGAAGCCCAGTCTGAGTCCTCACCGGATGAAGACATGTGGCATAATCACCAGGAGGAAAGAAGTCTTATGGCCATTCATTACTCTCCTATAAATATCATCCAGTAGTACAATCAAAGAGACCCGAAGTCTGATTCCTTAGTACCCAGTTTCATATATTTGTCTTTATACCCAGCTTAGTGCCCGACTTGATCGTCGTAGTATTTGTCGCGCCCGTGGTCATTTCCGAGGTCCAGCTGGCGAGCGGACCTCAGGCCAGTTGGAGGACATCTTAGCGTCTTCCAGGAGCCATTTACAAGGAGAAGGAATGCGGTCTCGGAGATCCAATTCCCGAAGGACAATTTCGATCGATTGACCCCAGTTGGAGGAGTCCGGTCGGTTTGAAGGTCAGTGAATCCTTTTCCATTGGCAGGTCAAATAGTGAAAGTAAATTATTACCAAAACAAGTGGCGCCGTCTGTGGGGAACCCATCTGAGGAAGTCGTGAAAATATAAGCATGGAGTTCACGAGTCGAGTCGCCCATCCTGTCGGCCACGTCTTATCCAACGGGCAACCGCGGAATCAATATCCCGAGGATATTGAGGCGGAAATACAAAGGCAGGAGTAAGCGAACAACTTAATAAAAGGCGGAAAGGATGATTCGGAGTCGTCAGACACATAAACCAAACGGGAGCGAGATGATGAAATTTGAAACCCGGTGAGGGTATAAAGGAGAACGAGAAAATCATGAGAGGTGCTGAAAGCAGCCTGTGAGAACCTCGCGAGGTGCACTGCGCCTCGTATGAACCCACTTGATGATTACGGCAAAATTGGCGGACATTAAGGAAATGATGAAGGCGTTCATGCTGGCGTTACTCGAAAAGAGTGTAGACCAAGATGCCTTTCTTACGATGCTTGGGCAGGATCCCGTTACATGGTTCACCTCATGATTTACCCAGTTTAATGGTAGTGGGGACCCGTTAAACACATTCTGAGGATTTTGGCAAAAATGACCATAACATCCAACAATCTACAAATAACTACGCTAAAGCATTTTCAGTGCACGTCGTCGAGCTTTGGATTGGTACATGGCTTTACTGCCCAATTACATCGATGCGTACCCGACAAGCGGCGGATGCATTCATAGAAAGTTTGGAACAGTATCTGAAGCTACCGGGATGAGTGGGCCTTGATGAGATATCCGGCCAAGGGCCTAATAAAACAACGAAGGGGGTATCATAAGCGGTATGTGACATCTTCTCACAATTCCGGAGTCAACAACAAGGTAGAGCACATGGAGTTTTGCAGGTGGAGTTGTCATACGGAGAAAACTCAAGAAGGCACAGTGCAGAGGCTCCTTTGTGAAAGATGAACTTCGGCTGGCGGGTTCGCCCGGTATGTTGAGTTGGAGAAGCTCAAAATGAAGAATCTAGGCCAAGGGGACCTCTGGGACACTCTGAGAAGCCGAGGGGCGTTCCTAAGTCACCAGGAAGACTCCGTGCAGGACCCGGTTACAATGGGGCCGGGGTAAGGATCAAAAAGAAATTTTGAACCAACTCACTAAAAGGATTAGTGCGATGCACAAGGGGCCGAGCAGGTTCTACCCACTAGGTACCAATAGCGAAGTTTATGCTGAGATTGAATAAAGGGGCTCAGCACCTAAGCCCCGGTCTGAGATGAGGAGTGCACGAGGCCGAGGAAGGACAAAGCAGCGATATTAGAGTATCATTAGCGAGCATGGCAGTGACACTAATGAGTGCGAGGTTTGAACTCGGAGATAGAAGTTAATAAAGAGAGGATATTTGAAGAGTATACAAAGGGAGGAACTTATCGTAGTGGCCATCACGACAAGGCAAGAACCATGCCCGCCTTGAAATAAACCGAGCCTTTTGATCTGAGACTGTGAATCGGATTGATACAATCTCGGGAGGAGACCCTTGAGGAGGGAGTGATTGTAACTCTAGGAAGGGTTACGCGAGAAGATCGATATCACGCAATTAACTTGAGGCCGTCAGGTAAAGCCGAACCGGTTATTCACGGATGAAGAATTAATCGGAATTGAATTCCCACATGATGACCACAATGGTCATAGCCCCAGTCCTTTAAAGAAATTTTAGTAGTCAGAGCGGATCTTTGTGAATCTTAGGCTTCATTGGATATCTTATACATTACTACTTTTTGATAAGTTACAACTCAGTATTATTGACCTCATCCTTGTGGGTTTTCACAGGCCAACTTCATAAGGTCGATGGGCATATCGTTGGATTTAGATGGGGGCGGGAATAAAAACTATCACGATCGGGACACAATTCTGATCGTGGATATCCAAGACCAGTCATACAACGGCCTTATAAGGTGGTCCACGAGCTAACCAGCTATAAAGGCTATAGTTTCTCGGCCACGTCTCGAAGATGAAGTTCCGACCCGGGCATGGGAAGATATAAGGATCGGCAAAAGCTAGAAGGTGTTACCAAACCTCGGTACCTCCAGTAAACGGGAAAACTAAGGGGTTCCAAGCAAAGCGGGCTCGGGAAAATCACATGGAGATCAATTCGGTCCAAGAAGGAGGAGGCGATAACGTTCAAAGAAAGGGAAGGTGCGAGGTGCTATGCCTACGAAGATTATAGTATCCGCTTTCAAAGAGGAAATCTGAGCGGACCTTCAGGATCGGATCGAGATTAGGACAAGAGCATCAAAAGAAGTTGGTGGCATTAATAAGAGAGTTCGAAGATATTTTTGCATGGGGACCTGAGGATATGCCAGGGGTAGATCCAAGCGCTCGTGATGCGCGGCTATGTGGATCGAGCTAGGCCGGTAAAACAAAAGAAAAGACTCTTTAGTGATGAGAAGAACGCGGCCATCCGGGAGGAGGTGCAAGCTGCTATGGCCTTGAACCATACGAAATTACAATTTCTGAATGGGTGGCAAGCGTTGTATTGGTCAAGAAACCTAGTGGAAAGTGGCGCGTACGCGAGACTTCACCAATTTGAATAAGCATGCCCCAGACCTCATCCTACCCGTGCTTAAGAGTGACTGCAGTCGGCGGGAGTCACGAGGCCATGAGGTTTCCGGCTTTATGGATCTTCCGGGGTACCATCGAATCAAGTATATGGTGCGAGATGAGGAAGGGCATTCCATAACCGAGTAACTGTATTCTTTCTTAGGTTATAACTGAAAAAATAAGACTACGATATCGGCGGATGGTCAATGAAATCCTTTGCACAAGCATATTAAGGCCAGAGAATATGGAGATATATATTGAGGATATGTTGGTCAAAAGTAGGGGTGAAGGCGGGACATCTGGTAAATCTTAGGAAAACCTTTAGCTTGACTTAGGAAGAAGCGAGGTTGAAAGTGAACCCGAAGTGCTCTTTTAGCGTGAGTACTCGGGGAAATTCTTGGGTTATATGATCGGTGCCACGAGGGATTGAGCCGAATCGGACAAGATAAAGGAGCTTGGATATGGAGGCCCCCAGAGCTATAAAGAGTTGTAGAAGCTGACCGGATGCCTAAGCGGCGTTAAGTCGATTATAGCGAAGTCGGGCGAAAAAAACCCTACCACTTCTTCAAAAGTTTGAGCCGAATGTCGAAGAAGAGTTTACAGGACCATATGAATGCAAGGGAGGCGTTTGAAAGGCGAAGGAATATTTGGGTTCCCCTCGGTGTCTGACGGAACAGGAGAAACGATTCTGTTGTGTGTGGCTATTCGGATATCAGCGGTTAGCGAGTGAAAGGAGGTAGACCAGTAACAAAAGGCCCATATATTCGTTAGCCATTTCATAGGGAAGCAAGAGAGAGGTACCGATTATAGGCAATTTGCATTGCCGGTGGTAGTCTCGGCAAGAAAGCTTAAAAGGGCGGCCGAGGTCCCGATCCGGGTCGTAGCGGATCAACCTTTGAGGCGATCTTGACTAGTCGACGCTTGTCACGCCCGTTTAAGCACACAGGCCTATCCGAGGTTAATTGAGTTCGAGATATCATCTGCTAGGACCCGGCCTTGAAGGCTCAAGCGTTAGCGATTTTGTGATCAGTATCTATTTCGAAGTTCTCTACTACTGCGGATCAGCTTCGGTAGAAGAAGAGGTGCCCCATTTGGGCGTTATTTGTGGATGGCGCGCGTAATGAGCAAGGGTGGAGTCTTTGGAGTCATCATATTAGGACCGAAGGAAACTCGAATCGCTGCGGTTTAAGCTTTCCATAACTAATAATGAGGCAGAATACGAAGCCATGATTCTTGGGCTACGGCTGGTAAGATCTATGGGGGTCGAAGAATTGCTAGTCAAGGCAGACTCGAAACTGGTCATTGACCAAATTAAAGGAACTTGCGGGGTGAAAAGCGACACATTGAAGAAATACCATGCGAAGGCGGTGCAGATAACTCATGAGTTCCGAAGGATCCTGTTTAAACATATTCCTAGAAGCGAGCGAGCGAGGCCATCTATCTAGGCTTACTGACTACATATTCTGACAGAGCTACTGTGGGGATATGTGTGTAGAAGGTTGTGACCTGACCCGGCTTATCTTGAAAAGAGTATTTCACGCGAGGTCGGGAGTGTGCCACCCGGGCGAGATTAGGGACACCCGTAATTTCCTATCTCAGGAAAAGTACGGAGGGCGGGATCGAATCCGGGAGGATCCAGGAATGGCCTCAAATATCAATTGTATTTGGGAATTATACGAGGAAGTCTTAGGATGGCCTGGCTAACTCACCGGAGGATATTCCACAAGTGTTGGGTGAAATACATGAGGGATGGTGTGGGAGCCATATTGGGCTCGGGTCGTAAATCAGAACCACTTTTGTTGCGGATATTCTTGGCCCGCTAATGAAAGATGCCACTATGTGTATTGCTCAGAGTGTGGCCTTTGTCGGAGGATGGGGAAGCGACTCCCCGGTCAGCCTACACACCCTTGATAGTGAGCCGGTTCCTTTGCCATGTGGGGAATTGACCTAGTAGGAAAATTACCGAAGGCCAAAGAGAGGCGGAGGTATGCCATTGTGGCAGTAGACTACTTAGATGAAGTGGGTGGCGCTCCACTTAAGAGGACTAGGAGTGAGGAGGTTGCTTGTGAGTTTTTATGGAAAAATATACTGACTCGGTTTGGCATTCCCAAGATTTTGGTATCGGATAATGGTACTCGGTTTGAAGGAAGCGGGTTACAGCCGGACTTTTGCGAGAGCTCGGGATTAATTTCGGCTTCACCCAGGTCATGCCAGCAATCCCAATGGGCAAGTGGAGTCGTGAATCGAGATCATATTTAAAGGGTGTTAAGAAAAACATATCCTGGCCGGACGGGGAGAAATTAGGGATTGAGAATTACCCGGCGGTTTTATGAGTAGATGCAGTCCACCTAGTTCATGCAACTGATAAAGCTCCTTTATCTGGTATATGGTCTGCGAAGCGATTTTGCAGTAGAGTAGGAAGCTGCTTACGTCCTCTGAACAAGTGGGTTCGACGAAAAATTTAATAATCGGAAGGATGAGGAAACAACTAGAGCTTCATAGAAGAAGCGAAGGGCTTTTTACAAGATTCTCAAATACAAACAGCTTATAGCCGGAGACGTACAACTAGGCAAGTTTAAAATCGCGAATTAAAATTATCAGATAGATGTTGCGATTGCGGTCGTGATCGACCCGGGGAAGCGAGGGAAAACTAAGCCCAAAATGGGAAGGACCGTATCGGGTGAAGAGGGTCGTAGGGCCGAGCACCTATGAATTGGAAGACTTAGATGCGGTAGTCACGGACTGTACTGACTTCTAAGATGTGTCGATATTATGTGTAATCCAGGATAAGACTATGCCGCCCAGAGGTCATTCTCTTTTTGAGATAGTTTTAATAAAAGGAACCACTGCTTTTTAGTATCCTTAATTAAACTTCATTGGAAATGCTACTGACTTTTAAAATTTGGCATGCTAAACCCAAAGTAATCTCGAGACCATAAGACGGCCCGATCACTTTCGTCGGTCATAAAAAACAAAGACCCCTCCAATGCTAATAAAAGCAATAGGAGCGAGGGAAGTAAAAGCTCTTGTAGCCTGCGAATTATCTACAACGAGGCGGCCACATATTCCGCACGCCCTATTATAGAGCGACAATACGTAACTGG